>CM037832.1:7561134-8070885 GCA_021234535.1 Stichopus chloronotus | reverse complement strand
AAAATTAACGTGTGAAATGTCTTGACTGAATGGACTCCAATGAATGAATGAACTGAGTTCTGCTGTCAAAAAGTTGTGGAGATCTTGCAAGGACTACCATTCCTGAAAAATCAACACAGCCTTTTGTGAAGTTACAGTATATGCCAAACACCCATTTTGTGTGTGATACATGCTCCTTTGAATTTTGCTGGCTATAGGAAACATGCTCCACCTAAAACAGCTGACACAGTATGTAAAGATGAACAACAAGGGACTTGGGCTGCTGTCCAGAGGACAGATATACTCTCTCTGGAGGCAAACAGCTTCAAATGAACACAGAAAGGTAGGTAGACCTGTAGGAAACTTGATGTATTGCAGTGGAATAATCCAGGATTTTGTGATAGAGGGGGTGCGGGTGAGCTGACGTCCTGGTGCAGGGATCTAAAAATGGGCATAGCTAGGGTCATATGTTAGTGGGTGTAGAAAGTCCAAATTTTCTAACTGCAAGACTGGATGCATGGTCTTTCTTCCGGAACTGATCATAGGCACACGACAACTCAGTGTTTGGCACCAACATCTCACTGTCTGCAGTACTATTACAGTGGTGAAACCCAACATTTTTCAGCCTTTTTCTTTGTGTGGATTCCTAAAAGCATATCCTTTTAAAGTCACTGTGACACAACTTCATGTGACATGTACCCCTTAGCTCAGTGGGATACTTAATAAGTATTCGATAAGTATTCAACAAGTATTCGAACACTTAAATTAAGTATTCGAACGCTAAGCTTAGTCTTCAAGAGATCCGAATACTAGCTGCAGGTCATCTTGAACGCTACGAAAAAACGCCCTTAGTATTCAGATACATAAAATAAGTATTCGAACGCCAACCATAGCGTTCGAGATCTGAACGCTTAATGTCCTTCAAAGAATATGCTGCACTTAGTATTAACACTCAAAGTAAGTATTCAAACATCCAGCATATGCATTGAAAATCTGAATGCTTATGTCTTTCAAAAGTACTTAGAACCCAGAAGTGCTGCATGCCCTGTTTACATTCCATCTCTCACACATGTTACTCTACACCATTACAGGTATGTGCATGGACCACTTCACTGTCATTTTCTGTCTGATCACAGTATCAAAAATGACGTGGTGGTCAATGGAAGTTCTACCGTACAGTGATCTATTTGATTTGTGTATTGAGTCAGAAAGTGACTCAGACATGAGGAATATCGAGAAAGAGTGGGGCAAGTGATTTTGAATAACCTTACAAAATAACGTACAAACACTGTCATGTAATGCTTGTATTTGCTTCGAAGTAGAAGAAGAGAAGACAATTTTTTTTGCATTTTGATAAAAGTTAAATTTATGTCTTAATTCTGCAGTTAACGGGTAGTCAATGTTCCACTAAATACCATATCCAATGATATGGGGCCCCATATGGACAACCATATGGGACCATACATGTCTTTGCACCCAAAATCTGTGAGGGGCCCATATGGATCAGCTGACCCAGATACAGTAATTACTATATCTTATGGCCCATATAGGGTATGTAGTTCTGGGTTCTATGTGGGCAATTGTCCTGAATGGGAACCATAACTATATATCCCATATGGGTCATATGGTTATCTGGGCTGGCCCATATGGGCCCCTTACAGATCTTTTGTGTAAAAGCATATGGGAGGGCCCCGTGGAATGATTCACCTACTGTATATCAGGCCCCATGTCTGACATGTGATCTAGCTGGGCCAAATGTGGCGCAACTTAAGAATCCGTACCATATGAACGTGCTCGCTAGCTTCGATTCGATTGTTCGATTCGGTCCACTGCCATCCTTGACTAGTGAATGATGAATGGATTGCGTCGGTAAACAGGGCTTGGGGATCGGGTTAGGTGTCATGATTCAGGGTTAGGGAATAGGGTTAGGGAATAAGGTTAGGGGATAGGGTTAGGAGACAGGGTTAGGGGATAGGGTTAGGGGATTGATACTTATTTATAGTATATGAATATATATATACTGTTATATGACTACGTTGGATTACGCGTTTGTGAATTGTATGCATTTTCGAACACTCACCCACCACAACCGCTCTCGCAGCATAGTGGGTTAAGCGTAAGACTTATGATGCATCATTTATCATGATATTCTAGGTTCGAATCCTCCTCTAACCTATACTTCTCTTTCAGCAATAATCTATCACATCTTCCACAGGTGTCAATACATGTTGATCATTGCACAAAAATCGGTGATTTCGGATAACTAAAAAAGATAAAAAAAAGTAGCGTAAGTAAAAAAAAAAAGGTAAATAACACATAGACGCTAAGCAAACTCCTTTAGTTATCTGATACCTTGTCCGATTGGTACGGATTCTAAATTAGTACCCCAAATGTTACCAGGGGAGAAGCCTATATGTCTAAGAATGTTAAATAATACATTTGGCTATTTAATGCTAAAGCCAAGCCCTTAACTACAAATTTAAAGTGCCATTCATTTTAAGTAGTTGTCTAGCCCTAATGTTAGGCGTAACAATGTTAGGCTAGTATTAATCACTTCTGTGAAATTGCTTTTGCCTTGGCCTTTACAATACGTTATAATGAGTAGACAAATTTTGTGGATCATCCATGGTCTTAGTCTCTTACCTCTTACAGTATCTAGATGATCATCAAGTCAGAAAGAAGTAACAATTAAAGCAAGACAAATAATTAATCCCATGGTCCACTGGTACCTCTTCAGTCTTAGTAAATCTTAAACTTGAGATCGTGCTTGTAGATGCACCACTAGCACTGAACACACTGCACTATAGTACTGTAGTTGTATCTAGCGGTGCTGCAAATTGCATTGGCAGACGACACTGCCCATAGCAACTAACATTCCACTGAGTAGGGTCTGTAGCTACCATATTTTACAATTTAACTGCGAAACATCATTTTCCTCTGCATTAAATAAAGTGGTAGTTTTTAAAGTTTCAATAGTGAATAAAATATGTTTTAAACATTTTTGTTAGTAATTAGAAATAATTTAACACAAAAGAAAGTGAATGAATATAATTACGTGGCCACACAGTTTGCAAGGCGGTAAGCACAACTTAACTAAATCAACAAAGTGTCAAAACTGCTCATCTGTAGTCTGCTCACTGCTACGTTATGATAGTTCATTTTACTAAGCTCTTGATTTCTAGTTGTCTTCATTTCAGCAGTGGTAAGGCTTAAAAAATTTCATTTGCTGCAGATCTTGGGTTCTGTGGAACAAGAAATTTAGGCCTCATTCATCCATTCATTCATTCATTCATTCATTCAAGGGTCGACTGAATTCAGCTGGCACTCACAATACACGCAGTAGATGTGTAGCCTAACAGTAATGCATATTACTAACATTAGGTCTAGGCATAATACAATTCCATATGGACTAACAACATTAGACCAAGGTCTAGGCTTGGACCTAAGTAGAAACGCTGGGCCTTGTTCAGCATGCTGACTAAGTCCCCTGACGTGCATAGGCTTAGGACCACTATCATTAGGCTAACTAGTAGTAAAGTCATGCCCTGTATGTTAAAATTGGCTGTAGCCAAGGATATGTGGTAGTTATGTGATCAGTGCCACGAATCAGGCTACAGTAACTTAGCTATCTATAATTTAGCCTATAGATAATAGAGCCAGTACAGTAGAAGGCCATATAGTACTAGCTGGCTAGTACTACTAGAGGCCTGGGCTAGACAAAAAATGTAAAAGCTAATTCAAGTTGAACAGGCTATATAGGGCCCATACACTCAGTGTTAATTGCTTGGAATGTTACTACAGGAACATTAAGACAGTTGCAGCAAGCTCCCTCAGAAAATCAAAAAGTACAGTACGTTCCCCTATTTTCATGCATCCCTATTTTTGTGAAATCAGTCATAAGCTCTTTGTGTGCTTTGCAACAGATACCTGTAGAAGACATTTTAGCACTATACTGACCTGTCACTAATTTCCTTCAAAAGGACCTTAGGCCTAATTTAGGTGAAAATGCTTCACTAGAAACCAGAAAATGATACATACCTTAACTTTCATTGTATTAGTATTAACATTTCCCCTTAGTTTTGGTATCATGACACAATGGGCCTAGCCTACTGAATGAAATCGCTGTATTTTTCGAGAATGTCCGTCCAACTGCAGCCTCATTAATGCTTTTACTATAAGTAGCAGTAGCAGGACTGAAGGTTCAAGCATACTTAATGTGTGCAGTTTGGGGGTCAGTTTAAAAGGGGGAGTTAGAAAGGTTGCATATCATTAAGGTGCACGAAAATACAGGAACAAACCCAGTGCTGACAGGGTGATGCAACATAAACTTGATCATCCCCTCAAATGTTTACGAATCAACTGAAAGATTCAACTCTAACAAGGTAAGGAAAGCTGTCAAAAAGTGTCAGTGTACTGCACATCTGCTTTCCCATTAAATTCTATCTTCAATTAGGGACTTGCTAGTTATTTTCCAACTTTGTTTCACGAAATAGGGGCTTCCATGCCACTACTATGTAGGCCCCTAGGCGTTACATCAGTTCTGGCCACACATTCACAAATCCATCTTAAAGGTCATGCCCCCCTCAAATTTTGTTATGACCAGGCTCTGAGAGGCATCTTTCCACAAAATTATCAATGGCCACTTTTGGCTGCCATTTATTATTGTTTCTCACCATTTTCAAATAGGCCTAGACCATGGCTATATTTTGGTCTTGGATGAGTGAAGTTTGGCCTTTGTGTGACATGAAAATTGAAATGGTTACAAATATTGAGGCCATGTTTCAGAGTTGAAACTCATCAGTTGACTATGACAGCATTTATTCTTGTCTAGACTAATGTGAATAATTTTCCTTGTAGTATTGGACAACCTGTTTACAGATCTGCTGTACTGGCCCCTTTTTCTTAGCTATAACCTAATCATCTGCTGTAAAACTAGTAAGAGTGCAAAGAGTTAGCCTACAACTTGTACTATGCATGCATTTGTCATTGGTAATAATTGTAATCTTACTGTATGTGTTCACTGAGAAGTTAAAAGAACAGTCCATACCATTCACAAACTCTTGTCACAAATGGAGAATATTCAGTAATTAAGACAGTACACCACCAAGTAAGAGCATCAACCAAACAACTTGGTACAGAAAATATTGTAATTGTAATGAGTTTTACAATGAATAACATTAGAGGTAAATTATCTTTATGAATAATTCACACTCTAGGCATGACGACATAAATGTCACACGATGGTTTTCTTTGCTTTTGTTTCTGTGCAACTTTACTTTCATGTAGTTTTCATCCACCTCTGAAATAAACTGGCAGTTTTCATCGACTAGGAGCAGATTGCGGGTCCTTTATCTGTAGTTAACTGCTTGATATTATTATGGATTTTACATGAATATTTTGTACCTGTATCTGCCCTAACCTTAGATACACTTTACAATTCACAGTACTCACTATTAACCCTTTCACAGCCAGTGTTCATTACTTAGACACCAACCCCTTAAGCCTTTTTATATATGTAGCACACAACCTCAAAACAGATTTCAATTGTGTTCTCTCTCGAGCTCTCTTCACAACATTTTCATAACATTTCTTGGTTTTTTCATTAACCAACCATTCAAGCTTAAACTCAAAAGCAGCAAATTCTACAGCCTTGGAAACATATGTGGAAAAAGGAGACCCCCCAAAAGATTTTGTGATAAAGAACTGAAAGCACGCGCCTTCTGCACAACAAGATGGGATGATCAAATTACAATAAAAAAATGTTTGATTGTGTTAGTCAGGTATACTTAAATTCTGTGTATCTTTCAATTCACAGTGGAAAAGCAATTTGCTAATGCAGTACTAACAAGTAAACTGCTATCCAGTACATGTACAGAGCTGTACTTTAAAACGTAAAAGTAACTTTTCTGAGGCACTGGAAGTCCCTTTCCAAAGGTTTGAATTTGCCTATCAAGAGATAGTAAAACTTTGGTAATCACTGGAGCAAAACTGTCATACACTTAAAATGGATAAAGGGTTGATATTTACAAAATGATATGGAGCAGATTTTGGAAATAGCTTGAGACCCTGGTTTTCAACCAGAAATTTTACACAAAGTGCACAACGCCAGGAGAGGTTTGAAGATGAAGAATCATTAATCAGTTATTAGCCATCAAATTTATGAGACATTTAAGAAACTGAAGGACTTCTGTTACTTCAATTAATTGTTTGCTGTTGTGATTGCTTAAAAAAGATAATAACATATAACTTTATTGCCAAAGACTGAGAAATTCTGTTTTCTGGATTAGTTCTTAAATCAGTGTAAGTAATTCTAAATGTAATTCTGTTTCATTATGCATTGGATCCATATAACCATTATAGTGCTGTAAGGAATTAATGCCCAAATGCAATGCGTAACATTTGGCAGTGAAGACTAGCTAGCAACCTTTAATTAACATCTTAACGTGCACTATGTTGTTCATGACCCTAGACGCTAAGCTCATTCAGTAATTCGGTTCTGATCAAGGATACGCTTATAGCTGACATTTGAAGGCTTCAATTAGCTAAGCGTTAAAGTTAGTATTCGAATGCTTAACTGGTACTCAGCTCAGAAAAACGCTTAACGAATGCTTAATGGCATTCAAACACTAATTAGAATTTAAGTATTTGAACGCTTAGCTCATGTAAATAATTCAGCTCAGAGGCCGCTTAACGAACGCTTAATGGCATTCGAACGCTTATTAGCGTTCAAGCCATAGTATTCGAACGCTTAGCTCATTTAAATAATTCGGCTCAGAGGAACGCTTAACGAACGCTTAATGGGGTATCCTTTGTTGTGGTTAGAATAAGTGTTCGAACGCTAAGGTGAACACGTAATGAATACTTATCGAATACTTAAATTTTGCTACTACAGTAAGTATGAGATCATTTTACATTCCCTAAGTGGGAATTCCCAAATAGTACAGAAGTATACTTCACTGATACTCAAGGGAATGCTTGAATAGTGGTGAATGTATTTGTAATTTCCATTAACTTTAATTGATGGATTGGTGCTCTTCTCACCCTAAAATACAAAATGAAGTTACGAAATGAAGAGTTAAACTCATGCAGTTACAAAGCTGACAGTACAGACTGAGTAGACAGTACTGGCAGTTTTTGCCTTCACAGTCATTTGTGCCGCACAGTGCACACTGGCGATATTTGCTGAATATTTGCCCTTCTATACCCACAGATGAATAAGATACAAATGAGATGTAAATGAGATGCAGATTTGCATAAAAATGAGATGTAAGATTGTGTAAGATGTTTAATGCACGAGTTTCCATCAAGTGCTGTAGTTGGTATTGCATTGTAATGTATTGATTTGAGGCATTGCCACTTCATTTTTGTTTGATGAAACCTGACCGACCGACCGACTGACCAAAAAAAAATGAGGTTGTGTCACTGTACTTCCATTGTACTATGTGAGACATTTGTGTGAATCCATACCTACACTACATCGTTATGAGTTGAACTTAATTTGCTACCTAAAATTGTTTAATTGCTGTATGAACACATGCGTAGCTGAGGTCTATCTTGCTATATTTTGACAATATGTGGACAACTACGTATACACACTGCTCTACCATTGTTGAGTGACTGGGGTTCCCACAATGATTGTGCTACTCTCAGATTGCGGCACCAACAGTAAGGTCCTGTGTGGCTTCAGTATGTATAACCTTCCTTACTACAACTTCAATTTCTAATGGTAGATTATTTGCTATAGACATGTATAAGTAGCACCAGCTATGCTGTTTACCATGTGTGTTAGTTCCTGACTATTATCATATGGAGAGTCAATGCAAGTTTGCTTAGTTCAAGTGGACATACAGTACTTGGAAACTGTTCTGCAGAGACTTGCACAGCACAGTGCACACTGACTGTTCATAGATACCTGTATTTGCTGAATACATGCTCTTTTTGATTCCTTGCCCATAGGGTGATTTTGGTCCCTGTAATGGTGGGGCAGAATTTTTGTGTGGAGAACCCGACCTATGTATGGGAATTTCCGGGTCTGGATTCTTTCACCACTTACACAGATACTGACTGCCTCAGGCAGAAATTACAAGCTTGGGCTGGCCCAGTAACTTCGGTCATTACCACTGCAATCTTAGCTGGGATATTGGTTACTCCATAAACAACAAGTAGGGCTGTTTCTGGATGTTTATAGTCTACATCCTAGTTTGGTCTGTTGTGCTTTTCAATTAATCATGGTAAACTCTCTTAAAATTTCCTCACTTTCTGTGCAGAAATAAGACAACAAACTGATAAGAGAAGCAGAACAAGGAATTTAAGTAAGAGCTTAGAAGCTAAAGTTTCACACCATTTCACCCCTGTGGGGAGAAGGCTAGGGATGATGTTTATTGCCTAATTGCCCATGAACTGGAAAGATGTTATCACAGTGAAGGTTGTTGGAGTGAAAAAAAAAAATCTTGCCCCATGACTACTGGGGACAGAATCACACCATGCCGTAGGCAGGGGAATCTATGCAGTCCTGATGTCGTGTGTGCATGTATGTGTGTGTGTGCGTGTGTGTGTGACGGTTGCTCGTAAACACTCTATCTCAAGAAGGGTAACTCTGAGTAATTTCATTTTGGCATGTAGGTTGCCCACATTGAGTAGATGATCCCTATTGTTTTTGGTGTCCATATCTTGCATATTAATGAGCTTATGGGGTAAAACATAAAAAATATTAAAACTGCCATAGTTCCTTATCCGTGGGTCAGATTTTTTTAAAACTTGATCAGGTTGTCTGTTATTAACAGGTTCACGACCCTGTGAAATTTAATGCTTATCAATAGAGAGGAAGGGATGATTTTTCACTATAAAACAATAATAATAGCCTAAACACCATTATTGTGGTATTATAAACTACCGTACAAATTAGTTGAAAAGCATATGGGCTACATTTTCTCATATTAAGTAGATGATCTTTTTTGTTTGTAGTGGAGATCAAAGGTCATTTGAAGTCACCAGAGGCTTTTTGCTCCAGATTTGAGGCTACAGTACTGCATTTGTAACTTAGTGAGTAACTTCTAGTGTGAGGGGCCTCTGCATAAGTTGTCCAGAGAGATAGTCTTGGTATGGGGGGTCATGGGGTCGAGATAGACAAGGTGAGCATTAATTCATACATTGGATGGTTATGAGTTTATAAAAAATGAAGAAAATAAAAAAACATCTGTTCTGTCATTTATTTGGATGATATCAGTATCCAGAGGAACAGCTGGTAGCAGAACAAGGTTTCTTAACAATCAAATTGGAGTGCTTTCAATCATATTTCACAATGTCGGAAAGGATGGAGGAAGCAAAAATATTGAGGAGAAATCATAACTAAGGGTCAACTACGAGGACTTTGAGTGTGTTAAAAGCTACTTGAAACAAGGAAGAAAGTATCGCAGGAGTCGATAAAGGAAAATTTGCAAAAGGCAGAGCGCCAATTTGAGGCAAAGGGAAGAGGTCGTGCTGATCTGGCTGGGCTGTTGTCTGATGAAGCATTTGAGCAAGCAGAAAGCTTAATGTTGGAATGCCAAAAGCATTATACTGAGGAGAGGGAGGGAGCATTGAAAAAGTTAAAGGAGGAAACTGAGTTTTCAAATTAGCGTTGGAATTACCTAAGGCAGAAATTCCACCATACGAAGGAGGGCTCAAGAACATTCTGGTGATTTATGAAGAATTTTGAGGTAAATATGGCAGACAAGCTGAGTTCAGATGAGGTAAGGTTGAGTTATTTGATTCAACTAACAACAGGCAAGACTAGAAGCAGCATTGATTACTGTGTGTTTCTTGGAGCTCAGAGATAATGTTGACTGATGTCATACTCATACTGTACTTGATGTGTGGGTTGTATGGCCTGGGTAGGTGATCCCTATTGCTTTTGGTGGACGTCAAATGTCGCGGTAATTTTAGGTCGCCAAAATAAAGGTCATTTTGGGTTAAAGGCTTGTGGTGTATCAAGAAAAATAACTGCAGTTGATCTTATATACTTGTCATGTGAATAATTCATGTTTGTTGTAATATAACCATGTAGCAAGGAATCACAAGCCTTTTGGCTTTCTGGTTAAGATGAGGTACAAGTAAAAAGTGAGATGTAAATTAGATTGAAGCTATTTCTTAATTAATTGTAGCATGTCGGTACCTCAACTGAATGAGTTTGAAGCTGAGTACTACTGTATGAGGTGTTTGGTTTATCTTGCATATATCATTCATAGTGTGCACAGTAGGCATACTCTTCTTGAGCATGTGGAATAAATAAGGAATTTGGTGTACAGTATCAGAAAAGTCATGACACTGTACTCCTGTAGTATCTACAGGTAGCCTGAGATGACAAGAAATAGTTCCATGGAGAGTTGAAATGTACAGTATGTGTGACTGTATTTAACTTATTCTGTAATAACAGAAGTTGTACTGCAGGTTAGATTATCATCTGATAAAGAACCAGAATGTTCTTCTTGTCTGACAAAGGTCGTAAAAAAGTGTGCATTGGGCCAAGGTACATGGCTTTTAAAGCGGCAAAGTAGTTTAAACGCTTTTGTCAGTAAAGTATCCAAACACAATGCAATTTTGTGATGGCCAAATGTATAACAGATTCTAAATTTGCATCAAAAGTTATAAATAACTTTGAAAGTGATACAATAAACCTTTCTTTTCAATCATAGGATTGCTGATATGTACAAGTTAATGTGAAAAGTTCGGGACTCAAATTCAGTACTAGTACACTTATTGTCTAAATTCTCCTTCATTGGCATGAGCTTTGGTGCGAGAGATTGTAAGATTTATATATTGAGATATTTCATGTTGTCTCATAAGACAAGAGAATGGCACAATGTAATTTTAATGAAAAGAGCAATTCTGTGTTTTCACCATCTTCATCTTTTTGTTGTTGTCGTTGTATTTTCAGGTGGTAATGCTTCAGAAGCCACTGAAGATGTTGGACATTCACAAGATGCAAGGGAGTTGATGAAGGATTATTTTCTTGGAGAATTAGACGAGGTATTGAATTGAATTGCTTTGACTTGATTTGAGAGAGCAACTTTGTAGTTAGATCATAGCATGATAAGCTTCAGTTTGATTGGCAATATACATGGAACATTTTCATGTTGATATTCCATTTCCTTCTCAGTGTTGGGGTCCCTGGTCAGGTCCAGGGGCAAAGCCCAGGTGGGGGGCTCAGGAGGCGAGGTTTTACCAAAGCTCTGGGTGAAAAATTAAAGTCTTAGCATAGTATATTTTAAATAAGAAAGCTAACAACCCCCGTGGGGTCCAGAGGAGTTCGAAGTCCATCAGGGGTCTACTGGGCGAAGCCTGCGGGAGCTTTGAGGGTTTAGCGCATCTGTGAGTGAAAACTTAAGTCTAGTCTAGACTTTACTAGAACAGAAAGTAAATACAAAATTATGAATATTAATGGGGATGTATTTCTCAGGTAACTTCAGCTGAGCAGTTACAGTAGAAATTCAGTTATTTGTCCCTCAAGAATAATTTGTTCACCCAAACTTTCAAAATTTCAACTGATGCATCTGTAACTCATCTTTTTCATAATGTTCTGAGGGAGCGAAACTTTGTTGTATGTTCATTGATGAACCTGAATGTTTTAACAATGATGAAAGCCTTTTTCTTTGTACACCCTGTTGGTGGATAGGTAAATGACCTTTATTTCTGTTGAGGTACTGTACTGTAAGTTTAATACTTACAGTATCATTCAAGAAAGGCATCGTACCAAAGCCCTCCATTACGTCATGTTCTATAATACAGTACTGTACAGTATATGGTACTCTATATTGTTTGCTAAAAGGCTGGATGAGCTAGGTCTGCAGTTCTCTTTTTGATTCCTTGTCGAAGGCAGACTAATGTGGGAACCTATTGTTTTTCATGGGGGTCAATGGTCATTTGAGATCACCAGATTGGTAAAGTGTGAAGCTGAATGAGTATATTTCAGCAACTGGATGTTGCTCGAACTTCAATGCTGGTAACCCATAGTAAGTAGATGATCCCTACTGTTTTTCATGGAGTTCAAAGGTCATAAGAGGTCAACACAGAATAAAATATGGACACTTACTAATTAAGGTATCTCAGTAACTGAACATTGCTGGAACTTGAACGTTAAATGTGTTGGTTGTCCTCTGTAAGAAGAAAACTGCTATTATTTTTCAAGGAGGTCAAATGTCATTTTAGGTCACTAGAGGTATGAAAACCTATTAATGAAAATACCTTGGCCACTGACTGTTACTGAATCCTCTAACTGTTTACATTGGTAGCTCTTGGTGAGCAGAGGATCTCTGTCGTTTTTTACCGAGGTCAAAGGTCATGTGATATGTGGATATGTTACTCTATCTCATGAAGAGTTAGGTGTTGAACTTCAAAATTGGTATGTATTGTCTTTTGTTTTCTATGAATATTGGCAAAGAATCTCAAAGTCATTTGACTTTTGGTTAATCTGTGTCTGACTTCTTTGTGACCTTTCTCAACACTATTGTGTTGTAGCAAGTAGCCGAGACAGGAATAACACAATATACAGTAAAGCAAGTATAGTGAAGTGATGTTTATTGCTCTCTGTCTAAAACGCCTCTGAAGCAGGCTCTTTGTTCTTACATTCAACACAAGGTGCTGTACCTACATGACTCATTACAATTACTCATATTTCTCAGAAAAGGCATGTATCAGAGAAGAGGTTAGAAAACCGGATATAACAGTTAACGGTTAACAAAGAGTTACTTTATAAAACACAACATTTCCCCCTCTGTAAAAAAGTTAATTCCCTTGGTGAGTGTCAACGGTTTAAGCTCTAAATCCAACAAGTAAACAGATTGAATTTAAGAGTAAACATGAGTGATTAAATCGTTGGTACAAAGAAACAGCTTAGCCGTAAAATACATAGTCTTTTCCCCACAGTGGCATTCGTCTCTGTCTCTGTGGTCGATTAGTGGTGTCAGTAGTGAAGTCAATGGCCTCATTGTTTCGTCGAGTGAGTTCGTTTCTGCTGGTGGTGGTCCTGTGTATTTGGCAAGTCGTTCAACGTTCCATTGTTTCCCATCAACAGTTTCATAAGTGTTTTGGGCAATTTTCCTTGAAATTTGTATGGGTTCACTAAACTTTGAATAACCCTTTTGCACATTTCCTGGTTTCTTTATACGGACCCACTCACCTTTTGTGAACTCTCGGTACTGTACTCCTTTTCGTTTATCTAAGTATTCCTTGCTCTCTGCCTGTTTACGTTGGACTCGAAGACGTAATTCATGCAGAGGTGCAGGAGAAGGGTCTTTGGTGACTCCTGTAATGTCTAATTTTGTCCTAAGGTGTCGGCCGTGCAGTAAAATGGATGGTTCTACACCCGTCGTCGCATGTGGTGTAGACCTGTAAATTGCTAGAAATTCTCTGGTAGAAAGTTTTATGTCCCGTCCAGTCAACTTGGTAGTCTGTACACTGTCATTAAGTACTCGATTGAATCTTTCAATCTCACTATTACCTTGGGGGTGATAGATGGCAGAAAAACCGATGTTTAATATTACGTTCCTGCAAGTACATCTTAAAATCATTACAAGTGAATTGTGGTCCATTGTCAGTCACAATCTCTTCTGGGAATCCTTCCCTTGAAAAAAATAGTTGTAAGTGTATCAATTACAGTAGAAGCAGTCACATTGCCAGCAAATGCCACTTCTGGCCATTTACTGTAGTAGTCGATAACCGTAATAGCAAAACGACAATCTCTTGGTGCAGTATTATCAGGACCAACAATATCAATCGCTAGTTTCTTCCAACCGGAAGTGGGTAAAGGAACGGGTTGCATAGGACCAGTTCGTACACGCGCTGATTTGTCATGGTTTTGACAAATTGCACAATCTTTAACCATCTGCATTACAGTATCATCCATCTTAGGCCACCAATATAGCTGACGCAATCTTTGTTTGGTGCGAACTATACCCTGATGACCTTCGTGGGCAAAATTGACAATCTTAGAAATAAAAGTAAATGGAATAACAACTCTCTCCTCTTTAAAAATTATGTTATCATGCATTGACAAACTATCACGGACTCTGTAAAATGGCAACAAGTCGTCAGCTAAACCTTTAGCAGAAATAGGCCAGCTGGAAGAGAGGAATTTGACAACTTCAGTTAACACTGGATCAGACTTTGTAGCCTGTTGTAAGGAACTCTTGGTAAGGCACATATCCTTAAGCAGTATTTCACATACAGCATAGATATCATCGTGATCAGTACTAGAATGAATATTATGATCATTAAGTGGCAACCTTGATAGAGCATCAGACACTTTGTTCTGATCTCCTTGTTGATATTCAACCGCAAAATTATAATGTAATAAGCGCGCTCCCCAGCGAGCAATTCTCATGGGTCTATGACCTGTACCTGAAGTAGCTAACAGAGTAACTAGGGCTTGATGATCAGTGCGCAGAGTAAACTTTCGACCCCACAAGTATGTATGCCAGCGCTCTATAGCCCACACACAAGCTAATGCTTCACGCTCCCCTGTGGAGTACTTTTTCTCAGCCTCAGTGAGTTTCCGAGAGATGCATGCAACAAGTTTCTCCTGACTTTGGATCAGCTGAGTCATTGTAGCACCAATACCGTAGCCCGATGCATCAGTGGTTACAATTACATCTAAGTTAGGGTCAAACAGGGACAAAGCTGCACTATTCGAAATAGTGTACTTAAGTTCTTTAAAACGCTGCATCAGCTTCCGCATTCCAAGCAAACTCATGAGCGGTCTGAAGGTCCCGGATTGGCTGAACTTTGGTAGCAAAGTTAGGTACAAATTTTGCGTAATAGCCGGCAAGTCCTAAGAAAGAACGAACTTGTTCCCTAGAAGTAGGAATTCGGGCGTCTCTAATAGCAGCAACTAAATCGGGGTTAGGGTGAAGTCCCGCATGATCAATTACATGGCCCAATACCTGAATTGATTGTACATTAAATACACACTTCTCATTGAGAGTCATTCCCGATTCTTGTAAATGAGACAAAACATTACGTAAAGTAGTAGCGTGCTCTTCTGGAGTAGAACCGTAAACAATAATATCATCGATAAAACACATTACACCTTTAATACCTGTCAGAATACGTGACATAACCTTCTGAAAGCATGCAGGTGCTGACGCTAGGCCAAAGCAAACACGTTTGTATCTGTAAAGTCCCTCGTGAGTAATAAATGTAGTAATATCTCTACTCTCGGGGTGCAAATGAAGTTGGTGGTAAGCAGACTTCAGATCAAGTTTAGAAAAATACTTAGATCCTCTTAATTCATGAAACATCTCATCAATATTTGGTAGCGGGTGTTTATCCACCACAACATTCTCATTGACCTTACGTAAATCTACACAAATACGAACATTTCCAGACTTTTTGTAAGCTACGACAATAGGAGAAACCCATTCGGTAGCATCGGGGGGCTTTCTCGATAACACCTTCCCGTTCTAGTCGGGCAAGTTCCTGTGATACTTTTTCCCTAGCAGAAAACGGTAGGGGACGTAATTTCTGTTGCACAGGGCGTGATTCCGATTTCAGTTTAATTCGGTGTTGATAGCCTTTGATTAAACCCAAATTATTCGAAAAAAGTGAAGGAAACTCCGAAGGTACATTAGAAGAAGGCGTACTAGGTGACTCAACCTCTGTATTAGAATAGCAAGATAGGGAAGCACCGTCAATCTGCAAATTTAACAGTTGAATTGCATCTTTCCCAATAAGTGTAGTGCCTTCCCGAACAACATGTATAACGATATTTGCACATCGACCTTGAAATGAAATTTTAGCATCAAAGTAACCTACAACAGCTATTTCGGTATTAGTGTAGGATTTAACAGAACTCTCACAAGGCTTAAGAGTCTCTTCTAGAAAATGCTTCTTAAATGTACCTAAGTTCATTAAAGTAACATCACTTGCTGTATCAACAACAACTGAAATACATACATTGTTAATCAACACATCACAAGTAACATTAGGTCTACGTCTAGCATTTACATGGTAAACATTTTCAGTTTGTAGTACTTGCGGTTGTTGCGGCGTAGTGGTAGTAGCAGAAGGTGAAGGAAGGGCAGCAGCGGTAGTAGGAATGAGATGAGAAGAAGCAGTAGTATCTGAAGTAGACGCAACTGAACGTACCTTATTACGGCCTAAGCACATTTTCTCAAAATGTCCTTTCTTCTTACAAGTTCTGCATGTAGCGTGAACAGCCTTACACTCCGTAGAATTTGCAAGGTGCTTTTTGGATCCGCAGCGATAGCATTTCGTAGAATTGCGTGTCTTGCTGTCGCGGACTTGTGAAGTAGAAAACGGACTTGGCTTCGATGACATCGACCGCGCTTCACGTTGTGCTTGTTCGAAGTTCCTTGAGACTTCCAAAGCTTTCGACAGGGTCAACTTTGGCTCAAGAAGAAGTCGTTCTCGTAGTTTGGGGGAAGTGATCTTCTCGACGAGCTGGTCTCGTAACATCTCATCCAGAAATGTGTCAAATTCACACGTTGACGCAAGTTCCCGCAATGACGAAATATAGACGTCAATCGATTCACCTGGCAACTGCGCTCGTTGTCGAAACCTGTAGCGCTCGGCAACCACGTTGACGGTTGGCAGAAAATGCTCCTCCAACGTCTTGACGGCCTTCTTGTAAACGTCTAGACCTGACGTGGAACATACAGGCAAGGTGTAGAAAATCCTCTGGCCCTCTGTACCCAGGCAGTGAAGTAAAATAGCTTTCTTGCGAGCCGCACTCGCGTCAAAAGCAGCAGCAACAAGGTAGTTCTCAAAGAGACGGTACCATTGTGTCCACGGGCGTGAAGGTTCTCCAGGAGAAGGTAAAAACTGGGGCGGAGGCAATAACCCAGACATCGTAGTAAAATAGAGTAAATACCGACCGTTGAAGAAGTAAATGCGAAAGATCCAAAACCTTCGTCGCCAAATTTATTGTGTTGTAGCAAGTAGCCGAGACAGGAATAACACAATATACAGTAAAGCAAGTATAGTGAAGTGATGTTTATTGCTCTCTGTCTAAAACGCCTCTGAAGCAGGCTCTTTGTTCTTACATTCAACACAAGGTGCTGTACCTACATGACTCATTACAATTACTCATATTTCTCAGAAAAGGCATGTATCAGAGAAGAGGTTAGAAAACCGGATATAACAGTTAACGGTTAACAAAGAGTTACTTTATAAAACACAACAAACACATAGATTCACTTTGCAGACATACTTTACATTAAACTCTTGCCCACACACACTGATCAACTGCACAATGGAAAAATCATGAGAATTTGGAAAGTTTATTTCAAGGCCTGGAAAAGTTTTAAAAGTCAGAGAAGCCTTGTGAAGTCCTGGAAACATCCTGGAACCATTCCAACTGAATTTGTAGACTTTGAACTCTAAAGTTACCTTTAAACCTGTGAGTGTCCTTGTTCCTTTCGAGGAATGTGTGTGAAAACTGCCGTCTTAGAAAAAATTTATGAGAGCTGATGTCAGACAAGATGGGTGTGTTCAAGCTAACAGATTTTATTGATCTTGCTGAGTGGGAGTGTATGTATGCGCTTAAAAACAAAAAACAATCTCAGACTTGTTGTTGGTATTGGTATCTGGCTTTAACTGTTTTTTTTTCCAAAAGGGTTGAAAGCCAAACACAGGAGAAGTACTAGAAAGAGTATGGGTAGAGGACGCACTGGGCTTGAATGAGTGACTTCCAAGGAGGTGATTCAGGAAACTACCAAATAGAACGGAATGGGTACTAGTGCACCATTTTATCTTCATATGTAATGGCAGTTAAGCAAACTTGAAGGAGGAAGGGGGCCAATGACATTTTGGCAAACTGGACCATCGATTTAGTTTTGTAATGCTTCTTTTGTTAAGTAGTATATAACAGGAAGCACCAAAATTGTGCTTTACATCTTTTTTGAATGACTTGAGCTTAGCAACAAACATTGCCAATCTCCTGAGTGAAACAATCATGTCAGCTAATAAATTTGCAAGGTCCTATTGCCAGTAGATAAGAAAATAGTGTAAGCTGTCGACGTTCACCTTGTATTCATCATCGTAATGGGTCTTGTGGTGGTGGTTTGAAATGAACTCTGCCTCATTCTGCTAAGGCTTACCTCTCTTAGTGCTTACCTACTAGTTATACATCTAAAACATTTTGAAAACATCAGAATTGTAAAGAATAAAAGTGAAATATTGACAATCTATGCGAACAAATAATGGGTGTGTCATTTTTCCACTTATTTAAATTTCCTTTTTCTAAAAATCTGCAGTTGCCATAATGATTTAACTAGTTCCTTACTGGATCCAGAGGGTTGCCACTGAGAAGGAAATGTGTCACTTTGAACCAAGGTTTGCACCACCAACGTCACACAGAAGTCTGTCTTTTATACCATTCTTGTCATTTCAATAGGGCTTATATGGAATTTGAAAGTAAATACAACGTAGCAGTCGTCATCTGCTGCTGTCATAGTTAGACTTGGAACTATTTGCCACTGCAGCCATATTGCTGTTCGTTCTTGTGATGCTTGGTGACACGTATAACAATATAACACTTTGGTTGTAAATCAAAACATGATGAAGGATCAGTAATTGACTATTTTGGAAAGTTCTGGAAAATTCTTTTTTAGTTTTTAAAAAAATAGACTTCTGCCTCTTCCACTCATTTGCATGTCATCTCTTACGAAAAGCTTAAATGTCCTCACTGAAGTCAGTTAAACAGTTGTTTCCAGTTTTATACCACCTGCTTTGAAAACGTCGGCAGAAACCCTACATTTCAAAACATAGCTCTGATCGAGCTGATTGTTAAAGGACTAGTTGACCTGGGTGACATTGCTATGTGAATGGTATTGAACTGGAATCGCCGAATGAAACATCTGTGAGCCAACGACACAACTTATCTTCACTCAATTTGGTGGGTTTAAGGTAATAGCTGTGTTTAAATATTCTGTCCAATCTTTTCAGCAGCAACTCCTTGTTGATGGATCAGCACTCATGGGAAGTTCATTATTGAGCCAGAGAGGTGTAATTGAGGAGATACATCAGAGAGGTTAATTCCCAGCTTAGAGCACTGTTTTACTTTTTTGTCACGTATTTTCAGTTGTATCCAAGTAAATCTTTATTCACATCTGTCTATACCCTTTGAAAAGGATTACATGAAACAAAGCTTTTTTGTTAAGCGTTGCTGCTGACAGTCAAGCCAGTACCATTGTCTCACAAATGCTAGCGATTGGTTATCTCGCTGGTCATGTTCAGCGAGTTACACGGCATTATTTTTCCTACTTAGATAAGCTCAAACTGCTTGAAAGATGAAAAGAATGACTGCCACTGTTAAAGCTGTAGAGATGAAACTTTCCGATCTAATTTACTACAGAGCAGGCAACTCAGACCTTTAGTTTCAAGTTGCTAATACATTTTCAGCCCATTGAACCTAGGTAGTGAACAAAACAGAGATCTTAGTAGAAGGTTGGTAACTTCAAAGGAAGGAGTTCTGCTGTGTCCTCAATTGCACCTCCCTGATTGAGCGAAAGCACTTTTACCTCTCGTTTCTTATTTATCTATTTTACTATATACATTTACATGTCCAGTTACATCAGTTGTTACAGGAAGTCAAAACATGAGATAAACATGTGTTCAAACAACTTTTCACCAGTATTATTAACCATTTATCATCAATTTTCATAAAACTTAAGCATTCTTAAAAATCCTGTAAAATTGCTGCCTCCTTTACCATTAGAAACCACAAACATGAACCATGCATAAAGAGTTGTGATGTTTTACCTTCTAAATCTTTCTATACCAACAAAAGGAAAAATCTAAATCTTTTGAAATCTTTATATACCAAAAAAAAAAAAAAACATACCTGGTACAGTACAAATACCATCTTGTGGATTATGGTACGGTATATTTTGCATTTTTTAAAACTTGTTGTAAACTGCCCTGGTCAATGGTTATCTGTACTAGTTACACAAGAAGAGGCAAACAGGTTTTCAAAAAACCTTTTCCACCAGTCTACCAACTGCTTCTCATCAACTCATAATATTACATATTGTCAAAACATGCATACAATTTTTAAAGTCATTTAATTGCAGCCTTCACCATAAGAAACACAAAAGATTTTGCTTTCTTCAAATTGTTCTAGAATGCCCGTCTCATTTTGTGACCACTGTGTTAAATGTTATTTGCATAGCAAACAAAGGAGGTGTAAAAGCTTTTCATTCTTTGCTAAAATTACTTTGATGCAGTAATATCACAATTGTACCGTCTATGGATGTGACGGTTTTTTACGGTAAGGATTTTGCAAAGCAATATCACAACATTGGAAGAGAGTAACGTACATTGTATACTGGCAGAATATACATTAAAACGTGGAAAAAGTCTTCTTGGGGAATAGCTGCCTACAAGACTTGCCAACTATCACATCTATGACACCTGAGTTTTGGTTATCTGCTCAAGGAAAATTCTGAAACACAACCAACAAAAAAAAAAAACACCACCATTCACAAATTCTTTACTATTGAAGGTCTTCATAACTGTACACTGACAATGAATCACTTGCTGAAATGTTATCTTTGGAGGTAAAACATGTAAATGTAACAAGGACTCCTACTGGAACTGGTTTGGGATGCATATTCAACAGTTTGTGAAAACCTTCGAGTTTTAAGGTTGGCATGTCATCTATTGCAAAGAAATAAAAAAAAAAGAAAAGAAAAATGTGTATACTGAATATACATAAATAGAATACCTCTGGAAGCTCAAATGATAGTATTTGTTGAACAATATGCCCCATATAAATTTGAGAAAGTAAGGTGTTTTCTATGTTACACATGTGGTCACAAAATCATGGCAAAGGGTCTTCATTACCAATGAATGGAGTTAAACCCTGAGTGTTAAGGAGACACATAGCTGTACATGGTGGAAGAAATACCGTAATGCCTAGGAAGTAACAAATTGTAATGGTGAATGGACAATGTCCACTTAAATCGGAGAAAAACCTGTTGAAATATGGTAGAAAGGGAAAATGGTCAGTGAGCAATGCTGAGAAATAAGGTAGAAGGGTAACAGAGTTATTGTGGAAACACCAGTCATTCCAGGTGATGCACTTCCCAAAGAAACAAGAGTTTTCCAAGGAACAAATTTTTACATCACTGGTTCTGAAATCAAATCTGCTGATTACTATGTCACAAGTATGGCACTTGTCAAGTGTAAATTTAACTGTAAGGTTAAGTTGGTGAGTGAGTGGTTTCTGGGATTTCATGTTTCTGCAAGAGAACAAAGCATGTATCATCATCAGCATGAACCAGCATGAGGTGATGCTGATGTCTGCAATGAACAAGACTCACAGACCACTAACAAGGACACCACTAGCAGGGGAACCACAGGGGGACCATCAGTACGGAGACCACTAACAGAGGTACCACCAGTACGGAGACCACTAACAGGGAGGCCACTAGCAAGGACATCACAGAGAGATTAGGAGGGACACCACCAGCAGACATCCAACTCCCTCAATAAGATATACTTTTCCACTCTCCTGCTTAGACGTAATTCTCTAACCCCTCTCCTATTAAGCTATGCTATACACTTGAATTAGATGAGCTATAACACCCTCTCCTGATCTGAGGTGCTACTTTTTTATGGTGCATATTCAGGATTAGATGGATGAGATATGACAAGACCTTTACAAAATGGATACTACAATTGAAGCAGCAATCAACTTATGAGTGAAGAAGCTCCCTCTTAATCTTATGGTAATTCTCCTCTCCCAGCTGGTTGTAACCTCCGCCTCCCCTTCCCCTACCCCTTTCGACTCAGACCTGCGGCTTGGCTACACTGCAACCACCACTGCCAGCGACCTTGTGGAGAGAGAGATGAAGAGCCACGGAAGAAAATTGTAGATGAATCTTTGCATGCCGTAAAAAAGAAGTTTCAAACCAACCAGAAGACTAAGTTCAAAGAGAACTTGGATCTTTATGTACGATGAGTAGCAGTGAACTGCACTAAGACAGGAAAACATGGAATACCAATACATCTTAGTTATCATAAGATTGGTCCATCCATTACCAGATTGGCTGAATGTTACAAATGGTCCATTCACTGACAGATGGAAACAATGACTTTGTTCACTGACAAATGCTTTCTGTTGGTTGATCTCAACAATGGTGATAGCTAATGATTTACCCTGCTTGATACACTTAATATTGGAACAAAATATGAAGCCATATCTGTTGTTACTGTGAAACAAGCCAAAAATATATGTGCCAAATACAGAACCAAAGCATTACAAAATAAGTAGGAGGACATTAACGTCTTCATGGACAATGGCTTACTTTGTCACCTGTGGAGATCCCCTTCTCCAAAACGACTACTGAGATCAGTGTTACCAGACTTCACGAATGAATTTTCTAAATTTTATCCAAAACTGTCCTCAATTTTGACATTATTTTACGACATAAGTGACTGACTTACAATATAGATCCAACATATAGCTTACATTAACAACATACATCACTCAAAAAAATTGAAAGCTCAATCAAAAGATCCTCATCAGCTTTTTTTAATTTTGCATATTTTTTTTCTCCCAGATTTCCTGTGGATGGCATTATAGGACTATATGTCTTTTAGATAAATTTCTGCAGAGGTGGCAACATTTGGTGAGAGTGTTGTATATTTGCAATTTCATTCAACTTCTTTCTGAACATTAGTAATAAATAATGTTGCAAGAAATAGAAAAACAAGTATTATAAAATACTCAAAATAATCATTAAATTAAAAATTTCTCTGGATGTTTTTGTCCACTGTCAACTGTGTGACCTTTTTAAATGCACCTTTTTAGAAGTTCTGACCTGGAGAGCGAGTCTTGACCTGCAAAACTCTGAATTATGCATTTTGGATAGAAATGTTTCAAACAAGAAATAAAAACATGCTGGAATTCGAGAAGTCTCATAGTGGAAAATACAAAAGTTGTACAAGAAGGAAAAGCATTTAAAAAACTGGAGTGAATATTTCCATTTGTTCTTTGGAGGACAGCAACACGGCTTATGACAAAAAAAAAATACAGAAAAAAAAAGCAAAAGGTACAATGGTTTGGTGATCACTTGCCGGTCTATTAATTGAAACTGTCTCACTAACTATCCCTATGTTACCCTGTTAACTTCTGGAAAATCTTCACAACTGTAGGATCCCAGCCACAACTTGAACAACAACGAGGAATTACATCTGGCAATATATCGCAAAATCATAACCAGTACTGGGATCAAGCTTCCTTCAGCTCTTTACAGAATCGATGACCCAACTTTTCTATATAAACCACATATTACTATAAAAAATGGAACAAAAGCATGGAGTGAAAAGGAATTATAACTTAGTGAACTTAGCATATATTTATTTATCATGTGAAGCCAAGTAAAATGTGAGGGCACTGTTTTATTGTGCACAAAGTCGGATAACGTGTGACCTACACATCTTTAACGTACACTCAACTTCGAAATTGAATTTATAATCGCTATTCTGTTTGTTTTCTTTAGATGTGAACTTGCAGCCTATTTCTTCTAGGCTTTATGCAATTTTGACATCTAAATTCAGCACCCAACACGTTGCCATTTGGAGAGCTTAAGATTGATACACTGTACATATGCCATCACTGACAACAGCTAAATATGTGGCTTTCAGTGGAGTTGTGATCACACCCATGGCCATCAATGGTAGTCAGTCCACACCTTAGTTACAATGTAAATCTATGAAAGAAATCTAAAAAAGAAGAAGTTGCTTCCTTGTTGTTTTGGTTGTACAATCATTTCTCAATTGATCGATCACTTTGGTTGGAAAATGGCAACAAATTAAGTTGAATGACAAATTTACAAAATGACAGTGCCACAAACCTTGTTCGTTTTCGTTGTCTGGTTCAAAAATAACAAATTGAATACATATTATGTTGTTAGGTCCCGTAAAACCCCACAAAATAATTATTTTTTTCAACCTCTTTCTAAAGTAGATGACCTCACTTTTCGTGGAGGCAATTGCAAGCAAAAATAGCACAAAGTATGGAACTCAGACCTAAATACACCAAAGGAAAATTTTAAACGAAAAAGTCAAAAAGGAAAAAAATGAAAGAACAACAAAATTAGATCTGGCACAGGTACGCACACCTAGATTATGCCAATGACGACTGACCTGCAGTGACTATCAATCAATCAACGCTTTACTTGACTTTATTCTGGCAGGCTAACATTTTCCAATTTTGCTCCTTTTTCTTGTGTATGTGTGCTTTGTGTGACTGATTGTAATATCATGCTACATAATTTTAAAACTGTTACATTGGTTATACAAGCAGCAGACAGTTGTCACCAGCCAATAGAGTATAAGTGGTTTTTTCCATACATTTTCAAGAGAGCTAAAAATAGAAGTCATCTGCTTAACAAGCTTGTGACCAGATGAGAGTCATTCCTAGGATAGTCTCTCAAAGGGGAATACTTTTGACTTTGGAATTTTCGGCCACCTTCGTCTCATGAGGGTTTACGAATACTATACCCCTCAAAGGCTACATTGGATGCAGGAATGTATTGCGATTCCAGTTCTCTTTGACTGACTCTAACATTAGCACGCTATCACTATGACAGTGCCACCCACAGGATGTCAGCACCAAATGTTTCATCGTTTAGAGAAAGGTGGTTTGGTCTGACCAATCATGGTGATGCTTAAATTAATAAATGACATCTCCATGTCAATCTGACAGGTTCGTGAATCTTCCCGAAAACATCACAGAAAGCAACGACAACGTCCACAAATATTCTGTGCTACTGTTGTTACCCTCCCATCGCTAGGATATGTTCCTTATCATTATGTAACAAGGGGTGCCATTGTCATGGTCATATAACCTCAGCTTCCACAAAGCAAGCTGCCCCACTTCTCCTTGCATGTGCATCTATCTGCTTTGTGATGCTCCCAAACGACAACAGCAAACCTTCAGTGATGAGATGTTCATCTACCGTAGCTTGAGCAATGACGAGAAGTGTTCACTGACTGAGGATTTCAAGCCAGTGTTTCCATCATTGAAATGATATTGATCTAGCATGCTAACTTTTGGAATCTATTTATGGCAGAACTTTTTACCACAGATGATGGAAGGATTGACCAGACTTGCCAACTCTCACAATTTTAACCGTTAGTCTCACAAGTTCAGACAACGTCTCTCACGGTTAAAATGCCGAATGTGAATGTGAAAATCACTTTGATGCAATATGTGTGATGTTTCTGCATTATTTATTCACAGAGGTATCTTTGTAGAACAGTGACTAATTTAGTGAAATATCAAGTTCTACAGGATTAAGAGGGTGAAAAGAGAAAAATCTCCCTAGTTTGGACGACACTTTTCACATTCGTGTATGAGCTTTTTAAACATCTCCAGGTTTGGAATGTGGTTCCCAGATTTTCTTACAAGTACTTCATGGTTTGCCATTTTTGGGGGTGGCAAGTCTGCCAACCGGAATAAGGCACTGACAGGGGTGGCCATTTTGGAACGTTGATCAACCGCAAATAAAAGTTGTCAAAATATGGAATGATCTGGAATGTTCCACAGGGAGGCACTAAATCACGCAAGTCTCTTATCAGAAGAAACTGGGCCATGCATATCATAACATCAGAAAGTGAAAAAAGTACATCTTCTTGCCTACTATGTTACAATCTCAGAAGCACAAATGTAAGAGCACCATTATATGAAAGAAATCAAAAGTGAAAGCTAGCAAGCTACCCAAATTTCCTAGAAAAATGTGAAGAATAAATTAAAATGACGTCATGCTTTGAGTACAAAACCTAAGAAGAAATTCCAAACTGAAAAGAGAAAGATACTTGGAAAGAGTTTCAATGAAAACAAGTAAACACTATAACCAAACTGTGGAGAAGACAGTGACTCAAAGTATCTTACAAATAAATATTACTAGTCTGAGATTAAAAAAAAATATTGGACCGAGATAGCTTCGATGAATATTTTGATAATGCAGTTTTCCTCATCACATGTTTGCATGTCCATAATCACAAGTTTACATGTCTGGATCACATGTTCACATGTCCATGATCACATGTTCATATGTCCATGGTCACATGTTCACATATCCTTCTTCTCCTCAGACAGGCTCCTTTCCATCTCTGCCGCTTTCTAAACACAGAAAAAAGAAGATGGAAAAAATAAAAGATATACAAACAGGTCAATTTTAGTTGCAGGTATATGAAATTGGAAAATCATCCTATGTCGATACCCAATGTACAATCACATCTTGGCGCAGTCATTCCTGGTGAAGGCACACCCTGCTTATAGGTCCTTACTTCAAAAATTTCCTGCTTTCCTCCATTGGAACAAGAATACATAAAATCCGTATAAAATTTGCTCTGGTTACAGTCTAATGAGCAGGTAGTCACCGCACACAGACATCTCAAATGACTTTCAACGTTTCATCCATCCATTCACAGCAATGATGGAGACCAACTATGGTCGTCTACACAAAACACTGCATGTTTATAAATTGCTATGAAACTTCACTGATTACTTCTTTTAATGAATGTAAAACTTGACAAAAGTTAAGATGCAATGTATGATTAGTTTTGTGTCACCTTTTTACTTGCAGTGTCGAATGAAATAAGTGGGCTTATGTTCAGCTGATATAGTATTGCAGTAGGCCGCTTCAAATCGACAGATTGTCTCGTCTGTGCAGTAACTATTACACTTGTCATATTCATTTGGCATTCTAAAGTGCTGGACTGTGCTGGTTCTCGTAACTCGAACATGACTTCATGTCTAAAATGTGGCATAACTATCATTTCAAGATCAGCTAGAAAAGAAAACCCATATACAAAACTACCCTGATTTTTATGACAATTCCTTGTCAGGATAAGAGAGATACAAGCCCCACGAGCAATTTACAGGGGTTGGTTGTTATAGCCATAATGTACAGTGAGGGTCTCAAACAAGGACGAACCTTTGTTACACTATGCAAATATCTGCCTAATACCTGCCTACAATCAGAGAGAAGGAACAACACAGTTTTCAGAATACTCAGAGATGTGACTGCACCCAGACCCGACAGCAATGTGCTTAAATTAACTTGACACAGCATTATAGAGTCACAGAAAATGCATGACCATCTCTTCCTAATACTACCTCTCAGCTGCATGCTCTTCCTGTTTTAATCTATTTGTCCAAAATCCTTGTTGTAAATGTGCCCACTATAAGATCATTCTGAACAGGTGGTATGTCACAAGCGAGGCTGGGATGAGGATCTGAGGGGAAGGGCATGAGGGAAAGCAGTGGTGTGGATACATATTTTTGTACTAAATTATCTTCAGTTTCCAAACCTAGATCCTGTGTACATTCGACATAGAGTGTACATACTGCAGTATGAAACCTAACATCAGTCACTTTCCCGATCCAAAAGCCAAACAAAGAAGGTAGTTTGTGAGTTCATGAGTTGGGCTCACATTAAATTTCAATGAATTCACTGTTTCTACTTCAATATTTTGCCTTTCAATTAAATACACTTGAATATTAATCACCGATTTAATCCAAGGAATCCTCTAACATTAATTTTGGGGAGAAAATGAAAGAGTCATTTGGAAAATCAAAGTTCATCTGACACCTAAAAATGGCACCAAAGGTCCATGAAGGGACTACATTGGCATCCAAAAGAGAAATTTACCATACCTTTTGGTTTAAGGCATGTCTGGACTGATACTCCTCCTTGGCAAGCTCTTCTTCCATCCAGTCTGGTAAATCTGGAATCAGGATGGCGATGGCTGCTTTGATGGCAAGGAAGACATGCTAGAAAGGAAGATATGAGAATTGGAAGCGGTGAAGATGACAAACTATATTTCAAGATGATACAAGGTATCAAAAGCTAAGACCTCTGTGAACTTTCCAGCAATTAACAAAGAATTAGAAAATTCAATCAGTTCAAATGAGAAAATTGTTCAATTCCAGGTGGCAAAAGAAATGTGCAAACAAGACGTCAAAAGGAGTTGTGTTTGGTTGAATTTTTAACCATATCTGGGGAAATAGGAGACAACTTTTGGGTATCACTGAAACAAATGAAAGTGAGATAAAGTGACAAACTCATCACATATCACAGATGGCTAACCAGTAGTTACCCCTTAAATAGTTTGCAAATACTACGGTCAAATACTTCAGTATAAAAGTAATTACACAGGTCATAGGACACATAGGAATTACACCTCTGTAAAAGATCCAAAGTTTGCATTTCTTTCATAATGTATCACATATTGCAAGGGACAAAATAAGAAGGTTCACATCACAAATTTGTCAGTTTCCAACCAATAAAATCCCAATTATGATTCAAGTTCATGTACCCTTGTTGAATTTTTCTGTCAAATTGTTTGCAGTTGAAGCCACAACTATGCTTATGACACATACTTGAGTAAGTTAAGTTTTCAACTTATTCACACTGCAATGTTTGTAACAGCTGGTAACCAAATGAGTTGACTGTTAACCAATTCAAACATGGACTAGCAAAAACCATTTGTCAATGCAATTTTGTCCCTTCAGATGTATGTGATAAGAGAGACTAAAAGAAAGCAGAACAAGAAGTAAGAAACGAACAAATATCAACTTCACAAGGAATGCTAAGAATGAATGACCAATTAGGCTTTCAGTGTGCATAGGCAGTTTTGTTCACTTGAGGGCCAAGTTTGTGACAGCTTGATATCCCCATTTACTCTCAAACCATCTGGAAAGACCTTTACTTTTATCTTACTTTCATTTGATCTTTTTCTGAGTGGAAAAAGGTAGTGGCATTTGCAGCAAATGAAGCTTAGCAACTGGGAGGTTCTGGGTTCATTTCCGGGCTCAGTCACAGTCGCACGAGTTTTTCGTCAAAAGAGTAATCTAAGGTTTTCCCATTTGAACTGACCTTGCAGACGGACACAAAATTTGATCCAAAATTGTTCAGTTGGTAGTCCCCCAATGCAAAGCTGGAAGTCACATGCTTCCTCCACATTTATGTGGTTGCTAAACATTTTAAAATACCTGCCCTTCAAAGGCATGAATTAATGTTATTAATCATGTTAGCTTTTAACAAAACATACATTTTGTTTTCAAAATCTGGAAATAATTTGTTTCATAAAGTTTGGTGTTTTATTGGCTGAACCAAACGCAAACAGAAAATGTGACCGCTGTGTCTGAGGATAACAAAATGTCAGATGCTTGGTGAACTAAGAACAAGAAATGTATTACTGCCAACAGAATTATGAACTTAAGGATGCTTCATTGTGAGATGCATAGACTGAAATATTTTTAACCTTAAATCTGATTTAATTAAATACTTAATTCTTTATGTTTGGAATAGCTAATGCAGTCTTCAATATAAAATGAACTTTGTTCATCCATCTATCCATATACCTGTCCTTCCATCCATCTTTCTATCTGTCCATCTCGATGTCCATTTGTCTTATGGTCCATCAATTCCTCTATCTTTCCATCCAAACATCTGTCACAACTTGATTCTGCCCATCCATTGACACATATTGCCAAAATAATTACTTGTAACATAATAATTGTATCTTACCAGAGGCCTATCCTTACCTCTACAGCCACGAATAGCAGAATGAACTTTGCTGTGCTGAGATGTGACACAAGTTCCTGTACCTCGGGAGACATAGCTAATAGAGCAACATTGGTTAGGACAGCAATGATACCCATTATCTCAAAGGTTACCTAAAACAAAACATCAAAGAAATTTTGAGTCATGATGAGCTCATTAAATTACTTTTATCGTCATAATCATTGAATCTTTTCTCCAGGGGTCTTTTCCATTTACTGTGCTAGACCTTTCATTAACAAGCTTTTGACATTTGAGAAAAACACTTGCTTTTGGAAAATTATCACAAGGCCACTGACTTATGATGGATTTGTTAATAAATATTATCATATTTACTTGACTAACCTGTCTCAACACAATAACTGTACTCTTATTTACCATGCAAAGAGTGCCTGTAACCTTCAACACCCCCTCTAAGACTGTCAGGTCTAATACAGACTAGTGCCTCCCTCCCATATCTGTCATGCTATGTGCTAGGTGTGTGAAAGTCTTGGCAAATTGACATCTTCAGATATCATTCCTTTGCAACTTCATCTGGTATTCTTTAACCTGCTATTGTGTGTTTCAATCAGCTTTTCTGCAAGTTTACTGCTGTTCGCTACCTATATCCCCTAACCCTTAGAACGAAATTCCTCCAGGTTTGTTTCCAGTTTGGTTATGTTCTTTTCTTGCCCTTAATAGCTAGTGCACTTAATTCTGCAAAGTTATGCAAAATTTCCGCTGATGTTGCTCACGTTCTCACATCAAACTACTTTGTAAGTTATAAAGAATCCTCACTCTCCGGTGAGACATTCGTTAATGTTTTAGCAGAGATTGCTAAAAGTGTTGTACACATTCTCGCAGTTTGTTAGTGATATCTGCAAACTTCTCGCTCATCTATGGAGGTGTCTCAAACTCCCCAAAACTTACTGGTTTGGGAATTCGCTAGCGACGTACTCACCTCATATAACCTATGCATTACCATATTGACCATGGTCTACCATCTGGCAATTTGTGTGTGTGTGTGTGTATCTGGTCACCGCCCTTCCGTAATTTCCAGGACGACAAAGCCTGGGATGACAGTGAGGGGCCGGACGGTAGGAGGCAAAGGAGGAATGAGCTCTAAGGTTGCTTACCTAGCATTCCCTGGACGAGGACCGACCGTCGGCGTCGGAATGGGCAGAGTCCGCTGAGGTAGTGCCCCAGGTGCGGCTGCGAGGCGCTATCGAGAAGCGCGGTAGCGCGCCCCTCGCGTGGCGTAGCGTGACGTGAGCTGGGCTGATGCGGCCACGACTACCAGAACCTGAAGCGGGGAGGCGGGTGGGCCGTTATATGAGGTGATTACGTCGCTAGCGAATTCCCAAACCAGTAAGTTTTGGGGAATTCCCAGCGCGTACTCCCTCACCTCATATAACCTATGCATTCTGTGACACAGGTGTGTCGGCGGCGGGAAGGTTCGGCGGCTGCGAACGCGTCGCCGCGATAGGCCGAAGTACCGCTCTGGCGAAGGACTCGTCGGCTGCTGGCATACTGGTTAGGTAACACGACACGAAGGAGGACGGCGTTTTCCACGCTGCCGCGGCGAGTATGTCCTCCAGAGGCACGCGGCGGAACCACGCGGTGGAGGCGGCGTGGCCGCGCAGATCGTGCACCTGAACGCGTTCCGATAGTTCGGCGTGCGGCCGGATCAGGGAGATTATCCAGCGTGAGAGTGTCTCTTTCGAAGCCGGCGAGAACAGACGGCGCGGCAGGATGAACAGGCGCTCGAAAGTTCGGACGCTCTTCGTGTGCTCGATGTACCATTTAAGAGCGCATACCAGGCAGCGTAATCTATCCTCCGCGACCGAGGAGGCGGTGCTGAGTTTCGGGAGCTTGATCTCGCCCGGAGTGAAGAAGATCGACTGATTTTTGGCCAGAAACTGCGGGTCCGGGAGTAGTCGCACCCCAGCAGGGTCGAAGCGTATAAAGCCCGGTTGAAGAGTGAGAGCGTGCAGCGAGGCCCGCCGGCGGGCCGAGGCTGCCACCACGAGGAAGAGTGTTTTGAGCGTGAGCAGGTCTAGCAGAGCGTTATGGAGAGGTTCATATGGGGCTCTAGCAAGTTTGTCCAGGACCGCGTTGATGGACCACGAGCCGGGGTGCACTGGTGGAACATGCCCCGCAAGAGTTGCCGAAGTGCCGTGTTGGTACCTATTGTCGATCCATCCGGAAATCTGCGATGCACCGCCGCTATGGCTGAGTGGTAGTTCCGTATGGTGCTGACCTGTTTCCCCTCTCGGAAGAGGGCGCAGAAGAAGCTGGCCAGGTCTGGGGCTGGCATTTCCATGGGATCGAGAGACATATCGGCTGCCCACTGGTAGTATCGCTCCAGGCGCGAATCGTAAGTTCGAACCGTCGTGGCACCCCTGGCTGCCGCGGCAATGTTCGCAGCTTCCTCAGAAAAGCCTGCCGCCTGGAGGGTCAACAGGACAGCGGCCACGCAGCCAGCCGGAGGGTGGACAGGTCCGGGTGCCGAAGGGCTCCGCTCCTCTGGGTTAGCAGATCCGGGACTGGAGGGAGGAGGAACGGCAGGTCGCATAACAGCTGCAGGAGCAGGGGGAACCATGGCTGGTTCGGCCAGCATGGCGCGATGAGCAGCGAATGGTGGGAAGCCGTACATGGAGAGGCCGGTCCACGGGAAGGACAGGGCCTCGACCTTCCACGCCACCAGGGCCTGCGTAACGTGACACGTAGGTCGGAAGGTGCGCGTCGGCTGGTGACGCGAACATGTCTACGAAGGGCCGGTTGTAGAGGGTGAAGATGTGGCCCGCCCACCGCTGTGCGAGGGTCCAGGCCCCGGAGTCTTAATTGCCCCGAGAGAGGGCGACGGCGACGACATTGTATTGGCCCGCGAGGTGTGACAGCCCGGAGTGTGATCTGAAGGATCTGAAGGATTGGCATAGCATCAGAAGGTCCCATACTCTGCGCAACTGGGCCGCGGATTTCGTCCCACCCTGGCGATTGATGAACGCGACCGTTGTTGAGTTGTCCGACCGGACTGTGACCGTGTGCCCGCGCAGAGCCGAACGCCAGTGGCGGATCGCGTTGGTAACCGCTTGCGTTTCTAGGACGTTGATATGTTGGGCCGCGTCCTGGGGGCCCCAAGCCCCCGCTGCCACCTGATCGCTCCAGGTCGCGCCCTAGCCCGTTAACGACGCGTCGGTGGTTATTGTTGCCAGGGGGGCGTTGTTGCGGAACGGCCTGCCCGCCGTTAGCTTGTCCCCGTATGCCCATTAGTGGAGAAATGGGTGGAGGTCCACCGGTAGGGGGATCATCGTGCCCGGGTGTGGGTCCGGCATGGGCACGTACATGAGGAAGTGCCTCTGCAGAGGCCGCATGTGGAGGCGGCATAAGCCTAGGAGGTCGACTAGGCTCGCCATCCTGCCCAAGAGCTGCTGCCACAGCAGGGCAGGGGACTGCGGAACCGACAGCAGACGGATCGCCCCCGCCCGGAGGTCCGCTACGCGCTCCTCCGTTGGGAACGCCACCCCGGAGGAGAGGTCGAGGCGTGCACCGAGGTAAACTATGTTCTGCGAAGGGGTAAGGGCCGATTTCTCCCTGTTCACAATCCATCCGAGATTGCGCAAGGTGTTGAGAACGAAGGTCGTGTTTGCTTGAGCGTCCGCCTTCCACGACCCCAACACGAGCCAGTCGTCGAGGTACCCGAACACCGTGGTCCCGGCCCTGCGTAAGTACGCGAGGACCGCGCGGGTAACTCGAGTGAAAACCCGAGGAGCGGTCGAGAGGCCAAACGGTAGGGCCACGAAGTGGTAGTCGGCACCCCTGTATCGAAAAGCGAGGAAGCGCCTCGATGCCCGGTGAATTGGGATGTGCAGGTATGCGTCTTTCAGATCTATAGATGTAGCCCACATCCCTTTGCGCAGGAGGGGAAGGATGGTCGCCAGGGTCTCCATCCGGAACCCCTGGGGTCTGACGTAATGCTTGTTTAGCGGCTTCAGGTTCAGGATCGGCCTCCACGTGCCGTTTTTCTTGGGCGTCAGAAAGAATGTCGAATGGACAAGAAGGTCGTTCTCCTCCTTCACTTGCACAACTGCGCCTTTGGCAAGAAGGTCCTCCAGCTCTTGCTCGAGAACAACCTTTTTGGCCTGTTCGTCCAGGATCGGTGTTGGCCAGATGACGGTGGAGGGGCGGTAAACTCGACTCGGTAACCGTCGGTTATGACCCGAGCACCCAAGGGTCGGTCTCGCCAAGCTTGTAGAAAGTATCGCAACCGCCCCCCACCGGCTTCTGCAAAACGGTGGGGTGGGCATCCCTAGGGCCGTTTGGAGCGGCCACCCCTGTTACGCGATCGATAGCCACCCTGGTTGGACTGCTGTCGGTTGTCCGACCGGTTCTCGCGGTTGCCGGAGCCACCCTGCCGCGAATAGAGCTGACAGCGCTGCTGGGAACCCTTTCCCTGGTGGTACCGACCTTGGCCTGCTCGTCTATTGCGGCCAGAACCCTGCTGGCGGGGTTGCGAGCTACTGGGATTCCCCAAGCGCGACATGTGCTCGTCGGCCTCCCTGAGGGCTTTTAGGCGCTCGGCCTCTTCGCGTAACTTCGCGTCGAATTGGCCTCCGAAGAGGTCATTTCCCAGAATGGGCAGGTCCCGAAAGGCTTCCACTGCGGTGTGCGACGACCAGTCGAGGGAATCCAACACCTGGTCGTGCCTGGTAGTCGTGGCCTTGATTGACACGCGTGCAAATTGGTCAATCAGGCTACTGGCGACTGGGCCTAAAAGAGCGATAACCGCGCCGGTGTCTGCGCGGGAAATGCCTGTGGAATGGGCCTGCATGAACGAGCGGTTGAGCAATTCCGCGAACAACAGCAGTGCCGACGCATACTTGAGACGGGCCCTGGAGGCTCTATCCACGTCGTAGAGGCTTGTCTCTAGACGACACGCGTTCCTATCCCGGAACCTATCACGCGCATCCAGGGTTCCTGCCGCGCGCAACCTGTTCCCGGACCCGTGCTGGGATGTGCAGGGCTAAAAATAAGTTCACCCAGTCTGCTTCCTCCACATGGAATGCACGGGCCGCATCGCGTTGGAAAGCCGACCATTGGTGGGCTGATGCGAGGGACTCAAATCGTTGGCAGCACTCTGCGTCGACCGGGATAGACGCCCGTGGGTTCGAGGAAGCCGCGTTGAGCGTAAGCCGCGATGCCGGGGCCTCTGCGGCGGTCGGGGCTGGGTCTGGCTAGTAGGAGACGCTAAGGAAATGAATAGAGGTACACCAAATAACAGGCTAATTCGAGCGGGAACCTGAACCCTGCCGAAGGGCCTGGCTAATATTCAATAACGTACAATATTACGAACTATAGGCCTGAAGCTTGCGTAAGGGAAAGGATTCCCCATGCTACGCAACGTGGCACAAGGATTGGAAAGGCAGTGGGGAACGAACCCCAAGTGCTAACACAAAGAATTCCAAGATACACACGAGGAGGCTAAAAACAGAGCCTAGCACAGTTACGTAAGTAGAATACAACACAGTCCTAGACAACGTAACTACACAGGCGGGTACGAGACCTAACCCGGACCCGCAACACACGTGTCGAAAAACATGTCAAAAGACACGAAAGGAAAAGGATACTCATCCAAAACAGGCTCCAAGAAGAGGGCAAGGATGAGGAATCCTAGAAACTCGATTGAGAACGTTGAAAACTGAACGATGGCAGTTGAATTTTAGAGATGCAAACGCAGTGTAAGAACTTCACTGGCAGACCAAAAGGCTGGCAATTACGGAAGGGCGGTGACCAGATACACACACACACACAAATTGCCAGATGCTAGACCATGGTCAATACGGTAATGCATAGGTTATATGAGGTGAGGGAGTACGCGCTGGGAATTCAGGTCTTGTTCGCACAAGAACGTGTGCACAATTTGTGGCGATTCCGTGCCATCCGGACAGGACAAAGCTGGAGTCGGCTTATGCAACAAAGAAATAAATTCCAAGCCTAGTTGGATCAACTCCCTGCACCAACTTCCACAGCCTTAAACTTTTCTGGATCACGGTCTCATTCCTTGTTCCATCTGAGATCCCCAAGAAGACCCACAAGAAAAAGAAGAAAGCATTAAGTTCACAATCTGAATCAGAGGAAAGGGGCAGGTGCTTGAGGTCATCGAGGTGACAAAGAACCAGCCTGGCTTTGGAAACTTAGAGGTCTGCTAACTCCACTCCTTGAGGGGAACCAGAAAGCCAAAAGGCTTTGTGATTCCTTGCTACATGGTTATATTACAACAAACATGAATTATTCACGTGACAAGTATAAGATCAACTGCAATTATTTTTCTTGATACACCACAAGCCTTTAACCCAAAATGACCTTTCTTTTGGTGACCTAAAATGACCGCGACATTTGACGTCCACCAAAAGCAATAGGGATCACCTACCCAGGCCATACAACCCACACATCAAGTACAGTATGAGTATGTCAACATTATCTCTGAGCTCCAAGAAACACACAGCGATCAATGCTGCTTCTAGTCTTGCCTGTTGTTAGTTGAATCAAATAACTCAACCTTACCTCATCTGAACTCAGCGTGTCTGCCATATTTACCTCAAAATTCTTTGTAAATGACCAGAATGTTCTTGGGTCTCCATCGTATGGTGGAATTTCTGCCTTAGGTAATTCCAACGCTAATTTGAAACTCAATTTCCTCCTTTAACTTTTTCAATGCTTCCTCCCTCTCCTCAGTATAATGCTTTTGGCATTCCAACATCCAGCTTTCTGCTTGCTCAAATGCTTCATCAGACAACAGCCCAGCCAGATCAGCACGAACCTCTTCCATTGCCTCAAATTGGCGCTCTGCCTTTTGCAAATTTTCCTTTATCCACTCTGCGATAATTTCTTCGTTGTTACAAGTAGCTTTTAACACACTCAAAGTCCTCAGTAAGTTGACCCTAAGTTATGATTCCTCCTCAATATTTTTGCTTCCTCCATCTTTTCCGACATTGTGAAATATGATTGAAAGCACTCCAATTTGATTGTTAAGAAACCTTGTTCTGCTACCAGCTGTTCCTCTGGATATTAATATTATCCAAATAAATGACAGAACACATGGTTTTTTTATTTTCTTCATTTTTTTCATAAGCCCATTAACATTCCATTGCATGCTTGTCTATCTGACCCCATGACCTCCCATACCACGACTATCTCTCTGGACAACTTATTGGAGCCCCTCACACTAGAAGTTACTCACTAAGTTACAAATGCAGTACTGTAGCCTTAAATCCCATTGAGTTAACTGTGTGCGACATGGAATCAACAACTGCCAACAGTAATTTTGCCCAATTTACCACATATGCATTTGTACGGTAGTTTATAATGACCACAATAATGGTGTTTAGGCTATTATTATTGTTTTATAATGAAAAATTATCCCTTCCTCTCTATTGATAAGCATTAAATTTCACAGGGTCATGAACCTGTTAATAACAGACAACCTTATCAAGTTTAAAACAAATCTGACCCACGGATAAGGAACTATGGCAGTTTTAACATTTTCTATGTTTTACCCCATAACCTCATTAATATGCAAGATTTGGACACCAAAAACAATAGAGATCATCTACTCAATATGGGCAACCTACATGCCAAAAATGAAATTACTCAGAGTTACCCTTCTTGAGATAGAGTGTTTACGAGCAACCGTCACACACACACACGCATACACACGCACACACGCTCACCCACACATACACACACACATACATACACACACACGACATCAGGACTGCATAGATTCCCCTGCCTATGGCAAGGAATCAAAAAGAGGGCACTGACTTTGACATGGATGCACCAGCCTTGAGCACCTAAACTACACTGCATCCAACGTCACAACCCCAGCTCCAGAACTGGTTCCATGGATTACCTCTGTTAACAGGCAACAGAGAGACGAATCCTCTCTGCACTGAGAAGACACTCTATATTGCCAAGCACCCCTATCTGATTAAGAGGATACAGAGAACCTAGAAGAGGAACATGACTGCCAAGGAGGTGCTTGAGAGGCAGAATCTGACTGAATCCTCCAGAAACTTGCGGGGCAGTACCCGCACTTTCTCCATGCTGAGCATCTAAAGCTGGCAGAATCTGAAGCACACGATAATTCACTTCAGACAAAGGGCAACATCAAAACAAATGACCACGGTCAAACTGGTAGCTTGGCTCCTCCCAGACATTCCACTGAACTCAGAGTGCTTCCACCGTTTTAATGTGTGGTTAGCACTACCCTTGCGATAAGCGCAATCCTTCAAAGATTAAAGTTCAAGAAAGGGTGAAACAAGACACAAATGCTGGAACCTTCAGGGACGCCAATCTAGAGAAAGCTCACAAAGGCTAGAAGATGCAGGCAAGAAAAGGTTTCAAGGCAAGAGACCCTTAAATCAAGCTGAACTTTCACCTTCAGTCTACCTTCCCACACCAGCAAAGGGGGATCAAAAAGGACAACAAAGAGATGTTTCCAAAAGGTGAGACAGAGGTCGAGACTATAATGCTTGCTTATGGCAAGGCTAAGCAGCAAGGGGTCATGGATCCGTGGATACGACCAAGTCCTTAAATGGTATTTAAAAAAAACAGGAAACCTTCGGGAATCTCAGAGTATCTTCATCCTCCCGGGAACTCATACTCAACTTTACCAAAACACAAAATCTCAAGATGGCTGGTGGGAATCATCACCCTTCATGTCACAGGGAGGTGGGGGGTGGGAGTCAGAGTTCACTATATGAGGGGAGAGGCAACCTCTTCTGTCTGTTTGCAGGAATCCCCATGGAAAGGTTCACGAAGGCTGGACATGAAAAACTCTGACCACTTTTGCTAAGTGCTCCGTGACTGACACACTGGCAGCTGAGTGAGCATTTGGACACAGGGTGTCAGGAATGCCAGAAGTAGGTCTAGTTCCTCGGACCTCCCATCACTGAACTAATGCTATTCGGTTCAATTCTTGTGTTGAGACTGGCATGTGAAGAAAATATCCAAACAGTTACTGCTTTGACTACATGTGAATGACACACTTATTACCTTCTCACATTCCTCCTTTCTCCGGGGGGGGGGGAGGGGTTGCAGGACGCGACCTTATAGTGCAGTTGGTCGTCACACTTAGGTGACTACAGACGTTCTCTGTGCTGCTGTCTCTGCGGATGTTCTTTTCATAGTGAGTTGGCCTAACAGCACATTCTACTTCATTCATTCACATGGTACAACGTCTTTATGATATAGTGTAACTAGAGAGATATGCTTATGTGTATATTTATGTACAGAGAAACAGAATTATGACTAACACATATCATGTACACATACCTACAGAACTGAGTTGTTACACTAATGTGTATTTACCTTCACCAGCATGGTAAATGGGAGTGCAATTGTTTTGCATTGAGACAGGTAAGTCAGTGGCCTGTAAATAACCAAACCAGGTAGTTTTTGGGATTTCTCACCAACGAGAACTGACATTTGCAACTTTTATTAGCAAAAACTGCCATATAAAAATTATTGGGAACGAAGTGGTTTTTCAAAGATAGACAAGTATCGATAAATGTTACATTTCACCTCTGTTTTGGTAGATCAGTTTCTTGATGCATCATCTTGTTTGTCCCTTTTTATGTAGTTGCAGGGATGAAATTTCTGTAGGCCGACCAAAGTTACTACCTCAGGTTGTCCTTTTCACTACCAAATTTTACCCCTGGTCATTTATATTGTGACACAATGCGTACAACTCAACACTGAGATGCAACCAAAATATTTAACATGCATGAACTCCATTCCAAAACATCTGTTTTCTTTCACGAAAAACCGTCAAAACAACCTGAAATCCATGGGACGTAAAACGCCAAACAAACAGCCTCAGTGTACCATCATGTTTCAACTGATTTTACTGTACCAGACATGCACATACTGTACACAGCAAGTACCAGATAGATGACTAGTAGTCGAAGAATTCCGGCCATATGTGCCACTGCATGGAGAGCTGGTACATATATTGTTAAGTTTCATGGAGTTTTTTAACCTCCATGATTTGGGCTAGTCCAAGTAGTACGTAATTCAACCAATCACAGTGCAGAATTTTCCTGCTGGCCCACAGTGTATTTGAGATTAACAAAATGGATTGTTCCAACATAGGGGTGAAAAAAATTTTAGAATTGTTTGATTTCCACGGGATTAAGTTCTCACGCCAGGTGAAAAAAAAAAAGTCCTTGGAAAGAGAGTGGAATGAGTTGACAGTTGAAGCAAATTCAGATAAGCCACTCAGATGGTGTGTTTTCAATAGACACTTCACGCGTACTGTCAGATTTTGATTCAAAAGGAATGAATTTTCTAAATAGTGATAGCACCCTTCAAGATAGTAATGTATCATATTTTGATTTGAAACAAACATTATATTACACAGAGATTTTCTTCTATATGATATATACTTTACAGCATCAGTGATTCTAGATAATGACATTTTTTTTTATTATCGAAGTGAAAAGGTGGAATTTTACCAGCCTCCTTCTGGAAGTCCCCCCCCCCTTCCCTTTGGAATAAACCCTGAGCATTACTTTTAAGTTACAAGTCAGTAGTATAATTTAACTGTGGAAAGTTTCAACTTGTATAAGAAAGACAAATAAAAACATGGTCTTGACTGTGCAAAATACACATTTTGCACATTTCTTGTTTTTATATCTCCGTTGTGGAGGACGACCAAATTTTTGGGAGGACAACCAAATTTTTGCAGCTGGTTGTCCTTCGGACAACCATTTTCAGTTGCTTAAGAATCCCTGAGTCGCAAACCTCCGACTGAAACCCTGCTCACCTGCCATGTTCCTATGTCAGCCACTGCCTGTCCAAAAGGTCTCCTGCAGACTTTAGTAAGCTTGAAGGCATCACTCTTGACTTCGATGACATTATTCAGTAAGGCAAAGACGGCAGCCAATGGATAAACGGCTGAGAACAGGAAGACGTAGCCAAACTGAAGAAAGAGCTCCAAGTAGTCATCAAATGTCCCCTAGTAAAGACAAATAAGGAAATTGGTAAAAACAATAAGGTAATGAAGTCATCAAATTTTCCGCAAAACCAAAGCCATTTAAATGAGAGACGGCAACGACAATATAAGCAAGAGGACTAACTATGTGGTAGTCCATACTACAAATGGACATTTCCGATGGATGAGTTTTGGAAAAGCCAGCAAGTCTGCATGATGTTTTCACAAAGTGGCCTAAAAAATTTCATCCAGTAGGTGACCTTTGACTAGTGGTGCAGCAACAATGATGGTAAATGCAAAATACTTAATTTTCCATCTGAAAAGTAAAAATTTCTGGCTATATATTCAGTTCAAATCTTGCAACAAAATTTGCACAATTTTCCATCTAGTCCACCCGACATAAACAAAATTTTCAAACGGGGAGAGAGCCACTCCCCTTAGACCGTGCTCTCAGGACGCTGATCAGTCACCAGGTTCATCACGTCAGAAGTACACCCCCATAGACAGGCTCAGACCGGCTTACACCCCTCATGTCATCTCTCCCAACATACTTTTGCCTCTCCTCCCCCTTACTTGGGACATATCCTAACTACAACACTAAATTTAACTTCACTTGTTGAACACCTCTGCAGCTTGCACTGGATCAGTTTCATTTACCAAGCTGGAGAAACTGTGTGCACATAGCCGATTTGATGTAATCTTTTGCTCGTTATTTGAACCTTGTCTCCTGCGTAGTCTGATTTATCCGTGGTGAATGACCATATTTGCTATCCTAACTTTCTGACACAATCACAACTGCCTGACCCATGTGATGGATATGATTAGAAACACAGAATATTGTTGAATGTTGTTACTTCTTTGCATCTAACACTCCAACTATTTCAGATTGCTGTACAAATGTTAGATCATAATGACACCTTTCCATTTAACTGTAATCTCAATAGGAAAACCCCAGTCTGAATTTGTAAAGCAAATCTGAACGGCAAGAAGATGTTCCTCATCATATAACAGGTTGACGGACAGATGGATGGACAGATGAACAGACAGACAGGTAGTTAGACAAACAGATGTACTGTACACTTTCTGCAGACAATGGCCAATCCTAGTATCATTATATATGCTAAATATGGATGACAAGTGCATGTTTTAAATGTGATTTTAACTTTGCAGAACAGCAGATGCGTGAAATTCGAAAGAAATAAAAATTTGGATACGTCTATAATTTTCACACTTCTGTCTAGCTTCATAAAGTTTCTTTCAAAGGACAATTAACAACGAACTCCCCCACCCTCCCCAATAAAAAAATAAACACAGACATATTTGAACATAGTCTACTGCTTAGTGACATAAAACTCTGAAACAGCTTATAGAGCCATCCTGGTTAGTCTTTACAACTTTACATAATTGAAACATGGGGAGATGAAATCAATGTTTCCACTTTTAATTTCTTTTTTTATTTTGGTCTCACTGGATATATGTCCATCTTGCCCTGTTCCTCTGCCATCAGCTTGCTGGTATCCAAATCATCATTCAGATTTGCATTCTCCTCATCATTCTTCTTAGACAGTGCCACATCTCCATTCAGCTCCTTGTGTCCTCTCCAGAATCTCAAGACAAGGTACGGCAGAGCCGTCTCCAGAAACTGCTCGATGAATTGTTGGATTATGAGGAGCGTCCCCAGATACTGATGATTGGAAAGGGAAAAAAAAAACAAACAAAAAAACATATGAGATGGAAGGTTCAGCTCTATGGGTAGCATACAGTAAAACAGCAGAAATTGCTCAACAGTTTTAGGTCCATAAAGGATGGTGATACTCTATGAAACACAGTATGTCTAGGGTGAGTTGTTGGATTCTGAGGGGTATCCCAGATACTGTGTTGATTTTCAGCAAGTAATTAAGTTCCTCCAAAGATAGACACTATACCTTCAATCTGGCCCACCACCTGGATACCAAATTTCACAAACACCCTAATCCCCTATACCCTTGCTTGCACCTATCAGACCAACACCCCCCCCCTTAAAAATGTCAGATTCTCATTTTAGTTAAAGAAAGAAGGATGTTCTCTGCCCTCAAATCCTGCAGACTGATTCATTGTTTTTCTTGAATGATAAAAAATTCAGGCTTTATGTAAATACTTTTCAAATTGCTTTAAATTTTCGTTTTATTGCTTTAGAACTTTTTCTAAATGGATATTTCTTTCACTATTTGTAATGTCTGGAAATATTACACAGTTGGAAAAAAATGAAGAGAAATGGTGATATTTGCACTATTTTTCGGCTATATACTGTACCTTCTACCAGGCACTCTTGTACTAGACTTGTAGACTCCTCAAAAGTATTTACAGCTTTCCTAGAATTTATTTTTTCTTGCAGTTTACAGTACTGTTTTTTTACCCTTTGCAACAGTTACCTTTGATATTTGCACATGAATAATTGATTCTGCCTTACTGCTTATTAAAGTCTGATATATGCTGATGTATATATACATGAACTGTTGATATCAAATATGAAATGGTTGGTATTCTCTCAAAGAATTCAACTAGAAGATAAATGGTTAAATGAAAAAGAAACAGCTCTAGGGATACAGAAGGGGATGTATTTCATATGCAGGATTGAATCACACAAAAACAAGAGAAAAGACTGCATATCTAATCCATTGCTCAATCCCCTCCTTATCTACTAACCAAACTGTGAAGAAAATTTTTCTGCAAGTCAAGACTGGTGTAAAACATTACACAACTGTACCTCATGTCAGAGGAAGAGCAGACCTTCAAAGTCAGCAAATCTAACATCCCATCTAAGATCAAACTTCCATGAAGTGTTTGATACTTCATATAAGTTGCTACCTACTGTACCAACTTACAGTAAAGTACCTAGGTGCCACACTTGCAAAGAACTGAGCGGCACACTGACATGGCTAGAAACATTGTCATCTCACATGAAGACAGGTGTGATGTCAAACATTCGATAACTATTGCACAGTACACAGCCATATCAGCATATCATACGTATCTATGCATGTCTATACGTGTCTCTTTGCACTCTTTCAAAAAGCGAACAGACGCTTCAATATCTCACTGCATGTATTCAAATATCTCTGAGATTATGCATTCTATTGTGTTGTATACATGAAAGTATTTTTCCATTGAATTTGTAGTCCTGCAGTTAAAAGGTTAGGGATTAGATTGCACTTGAGACCAGTGGGTATGTTTCTATGACAGTTAATGCTCTACACTTTTACATGTGATGTAAGTTCATGTCACCAGAGATCAACTGAGTGTAGCTGGAAACAATTCTCCATCTAAAACAGCTTACAGAGTAAACATAATCATGAACTCCAAGTCAGTTGGTTTTCTGTACAGAGGTCAGAGATGCTTTCTTCACTGGCGACCGTCTTCAAATGTGCACAACAAGGTATGTAGACCTAGCTACACAAGTCAATCTGTTGTAAACCTTGGGTCATTCATGTATTTGTATAGTCTGAATCACATCACACATCTAAATCGTTGGTTATGTCCATGGTCTTGATCCTTTCTGTTGGTCCTAAATTGTAGTGTGTTATGTATATGTTGGAACCTTAATTCAAAAGGTTACTTACACAGGGGCCTCAAACTTAAAGGCTGTATTGCATCACCCTAAGCTATATTTTTACCTCCCAGAAAGCAAAATTCTCAACTGGTTCTAAGTTACAGTACTCTTAGATTGACAGTAAATGCGAAAGATGCAGAACAGCTCGTATTATACTGCATACACAGGGATCCATGTGGAGGAATTTAAGACAGACTGAGCGAGGGACTAGAGGTAGGTGGTTGGGAGAACTGAAACTGTCTGGGGTGATGAGTTTTTGTCTTTAAACACTTTAGCCAAGGTCAAATCAGGCAAAGGCTTTATGAAACTAATCTTGGTGAAGCAGAACTGCAAATTTAAGCATACTAAGTTGCAATTCCAGTGTATTTAAAGTGATATACCCAAATGTAGGCCTACCTATATCATGCTGGCACTAATCCGCCAACTAACCATCTCTGTTTCTCGATCAATGGTCCAGCTGGTCACAATGTAGCATGACACAAATTTAGAAGTGGAAACATCAAACCCTTACCAATAGCAAACCTTGCACTCATTGGCAACCATTGAAATAATACCAAAATTGGGGAACAGCAAAACCTGGGAAGAATTCACCTGGCAGTATCAGGTTAGATTCAGATGAACATGGCCATACACTGATTCTAGGTCTATAGAATATATGCAGCGGCACCGTGGCTGGGAGGTAAGTGTTGTAAAGTCTCGAGTCACTGACATTGACTCGGACTCGAGTCACAATTTTGAAGACTCAACTTGACTCTAGTCACTTGTGTCAAAAGACTCGACTCGAGTCAGAAGTTTGAGAAAGGTGCAAAAGACTTGACTCGACTCACGTCAGTATGTGAAAAGGACTCGACTTGATTCGAATCACTATGCTGGATGACTCTATTTGACAATGACTAGAGTCAAACTCTCAGCAAACAATATGACACTAAATACTGTTTTGGTGTGCACTCCAAGAAGTGCACTACCAGTTGATTAATTGGAAAAGGCAATAGAAACAGCTGACCCATTGTAATCAAAATTTGTCTAGATTTTCTGTTGATTGTATTTGGCTACGGCTTCAATCAGCGTGTAGGCCAAAGATTATGTACGTTAATTTTACATTTATAGTTGCTTTACAGTTGTGTTTCAATGCTATTTGCATGCATAGGATGTTCATATTTAAAGTGTATTTTCCCTATTTTGTTGAAGAGGTGATACATGTGCATATTTGGGTACTGTTTGATAAACATTCGTGTTACTGATGACTGGGGGAAGGACAGATCTTCCAATTTTACTGATCACTGGGGACTACGTATGCCAGTGGGTTGGGCTCAGTATTCTCGTTTAGTGAAGAATGTCGTTTTGCTCATTCAGTGCCATGGTTGATAGTTTGTTAAATGGTGGTGCTACTGTATTCTGAAGTGATATCTTGATTACTCTCCACATTTTCTTGGACAGATTGAGTGAAAAAAACATTAAACAAAAGTCGAATCAAGCATAATGGCATACATGTTACTTCCTTGAACAGCAACAAAATTTTATATAGATGATGCTGCTGTAGTCCTTTCTGAGTGTAAGGAACAAACCATTTATTTTAAGTATGCTTAATTTGGTTAGGCTCACCTAATGAGAGTCTGTCCAGGGAACAAGGGTACATTTTGAATTGTGATTAATAGAAGAAATCATTTTTGTGTGTGGCACTTGGTTTGTACAATGGCTTTTTTTTTTACTGATTTTTTCGTTTATTGTAATATTTTTTAATTGCAGAACAGGATTGCTACATGAATACTTTAATTGATAAATGGGGGTGTGACATCAACACCAGCTTCTGATAGATTCCTAGATACAAAAATAGAAACGACATGTCATTCTTGAAAAAGGAAAGAAACCAGAATGCAGAAATGCATTGTGTTTCGATGATCTGCTTAAGAGAATTTTTTTCGATTGTTTTTATGTCTTACAAACATTGTTACTTATTTTGACGTTCCATTCTCGGCAAGTTTTTTATCTTTCTACTAAAATTCTAATTTGTGTTTGATGTGCCCTGCAAGGTGCACAGCTTTTGTGTACACAACTTGAAGCGCGTGTCTTGGAATTTTCTGTAACCCCTAATCACAGGACTATTCCAATTTCATACTTCTAACTATAGCATGTATATTGCAACCATCCATTGGGCAATGAAGTACAAGCCATTGTGTGAAGGTTAGAATATGTTTGCAGTTCAGTTGCGTTCTCTCTGATCGACTACCTGAGCGAGCGAGCAGGTACCAGTTGCTTCCTTCACACGTCTTTACTTTTTGCTAAGTATTATCCACCTTTCTAAGTGTACCTGGTATGTTTGGTATACATGTTAGCTGTTAAGTTTGATACTGTCGGTGTAGGTGTCAATGCCATGCTATGTATATTGACGCAGTGTATTTACAATGTTTTCACAGTTTGACCCTTGTTGACCTCAATTGACCGTTGACCTCCATTAAAATAATAGTATTCTTGTACTCAATAAGATACACCTACATACTTCATATGACATCTGTTCAAGCTTTTCTTCTTTGAGATATCGTGTTTACAAGATTTTCACAATGTGAGCCCTGTTGATCCCAAATGACCTTTGACCTCCACCAAAAACACTAGCGTTCTTCTACTCAATGTGGTACACCAACATACCCAATATGAGATCTCTCCAAGCTTCCCTTCTTGAAATATTGTGTTTACAAGATTTTCACAATTTGACCCCTGTTGACCCCAAATGACCTTTGACCTCCACCAAAAATGATAGGCTTTTTCTACTCAATGTGGTTCACCTACATACCAAATATGAGACCTGTCCAAGTTTCCCTTCTTGAGATATCGTGTTTACAAGGTTTTCACAATGTGAGCCCTGTTGATCCCAAATGACCTTTGACCTACACCAAAAACAATAGGGTTCTTCTACTCAATGTGGTACACCTACATACCCAATATGAGATCTCTCCAAGCTTCCTTTCTTGAGATATCGTGTTTACAAGATTTTCAAAATTTGACCCCTGTTGACCCCAAATGACAGTTGACCTACACCAAAAACAATAGGGTTTTCCTACTCAATGTGGTATACCTAAATATCAAATATGAGATCTGTCCAAGCTTCCCTCCTTGAGATATCGTGTTTAGAAGATTTTCACAATGTGACCCTGTTGACCCCAAATGAACCTTTGACCTCCACCAAAAACAAAAGGATTCTTCTACTCAATGTGGTACACCTACATACCAAATATGAGATCTCTCCAAGCTTCCCTTCTTGAGATATCATGTTTACAAGATTTTCAAAATTTGACCCCAAATGATGGTTGACCTACACCAAAAACAATAGGGTTCTTCTACTTAATGTGGTATACCTACATATCAAATATGACATCTGTCCAAGCTTCCCTTCTTGAGATATCGTGTTTATAAGATTTTCACAACTTGACCCCTGTTGGCCCCAAATGACCTTTGACCTCCAACAAAAACAATAGGGTTCTTCTACTAAATGTGGCACACCTACATACCAAATATGAGATCTCTCCAAGCTTCCCTTCTTGAGATATGGTGTTTACAAGGTAGGGCATCACAAACATACATACACACACATACACACGCACCCATGCATAATTACAAAGGTTACGATAATCATCGAAACCAAAAACTAGATGACTAATTTAAGTGACATGGAGAGTGAAAGTAAGCTGTACAAAGTAAAAAGGTTAAAAAATCTGTAATGGCAGAATTGTTTTTATTTTGATACTCGTTGACATATGGATGAAAGGAGGAGGCACAATTCTCGCTCCAACAATGCTTTCAGGATCTGAGGTGACCAAGTCAGCATGTTTAACAACTGCGTACATAACTTGCTCGTCTGATCTAATATTACACGTCAATTGTATGTCAATATGCTCAGGTGACTCCAGATCACTCGAATAGACCGCCTCTAGTGTGGTTGGGGACTCGACTCCAGTTCAGTGGATGACCTGACTCGACATGACTAGTGAAAGACTCTTGACTCTGACTCGTCTAGTGGGAGACTCCACTTGACTCCAGACTCGAACTTTTGTGACTCGATTACAACACTGCTGTGAGAGGGGCTAGCGGCTGTTTACCCGAACCTAGGAAGGCGATTTCAGGCAAACTAGGGGGTACTGTATTTTCATAACCAAATTCTCTGGTACACTCCACTCAGATGTTCTCCCAGCAATTCTAACCAGCATGTAATGATGGGTGTTACTTAATTGATTCTTGCCCCTCCCCATCCCAGTGGAAAGACACATCACTGTGGCCACTGGATATTTCTTAAGAGTGTTCAGTGTATTACACACAAACATGACCACAGTTTTCACGTTGCTACAAGTTGAACTTTCATTATGTGATATGCCGCTATCTTACTATCATAAGTTTGTTGGTGAAAGTGCTTTTGTACAGGGCATGTTGAAAGCACATCTGTGGAATTGGCATATTGTCTATAATAATGCTCTGCAAATACAAATTCAGCCTTGATCAGGACAGAATCTCAAAAATCTTCCCCTGTGTGATTGACATACTGTATATGTGAAGTTTCTTTTCCTACATCCCATTTCAAAGTGAACATCACATTGTACAGGAATAAAAGAATTCATTGCAGGTGAGCAATATGGCACATCATATATGACAAATCGTTCGTAAAATTCACTGGAAATTAGTCAGAAATTATGGGTCGATCTAGTCCCGTTCTGTAGGCACAATAGAACACAATAATAGAGTAAAGAATGACAGAATGGTAAATTGAAACAGGGAGCTATGGAACCATTATTCGTACTGAATTGTTACTTAATAGGAAATTTTATGCCTCATTTTAAATAAGAATTCCACATTTGGAAGCAGTTAACATCTCGATTTAACAAAATCTGTACACCTCTGCTTCTGAATTAGATTAATGCTGGTGCATGCTTGATGAGATAAATATTTTCATCTCAGATGGAAAAGAATAACAGATGCAACTGAATTCAGTATCACAAAATGACTTGTACTTGAAGTGTACAATATGCTTCTGGCTGTGAGCAAGTTCGTGTCACTCTCATGCCTCGTGCCAATGCCCTCTTTCAACGATAATGCGTTCTATGTTCATCTCTTTCTTCACTTCATTTAAAACTCTCTTTACCCCACGTAGCAATTCAATGATCCAAAAGTTTTAAGACAATACCTTGTTAAAAATGCTCAATGAATAGCATAAATGCACCAAATCAAACAATGTGAGAAGCAAAGCCGTACACCCCCCCCCCCCTTTCCACCAATTTGCTTTGCTGGTTTCTGACAATTTTGCCCAATCTTGAATTCGCTTCTTCTATATTACTGACAGCTCTGCTCTAGTATCATTCTCTCTTCAATAATAAACTACTGGTATTTACACTGATTTCTTCATTACAGCTACTATATCCGCTCACAAAGGATGAGACACTCTATTATCTGCGGAACAAGTTGGAAATACAAAGTCCTGAGAAACTACTGAAGACTGACAGAGCAGCATTTCTCACCAAACTGATGGGACAGATGAAACTGAAGACGCCTTTTACAAACATTCCCTTCATCTCCTCCAAAGATGGTGCCTCTCTCCTGTCTCTCCATCAGTGTAAAGAAGCAATGATATCTCTCAAAGGGGGTAACTGCGTGGTGATCAACAGCTTCCTGAAAGCAGTCCTTGATAATCTCGGTTTCAAGACCTACCAGATTAAGGGCAGCAGTTCTTACTTGAGAGATCCATTGATAGATCTCCACATTGCAGTCATAGTCGAAAATCTTACTCACAAAGGATCCAAGCATCTTGTGGATGTAGGGAATCAACACCAACTTTTCACTCCTATTTCTCTCAACTTCAGACGTGTTTCTCTTGAATACAAGGGAGGAATTGCAGCATACAGGTGTTACCAATTAAAGGAGAAGGAAACCCTGGGAATATATACATGAAAATGAAGCAGAAGTGTTTGACAAACATCTTCCCAAAGTTTCATTCAGAGATATTGTTTCCTATCCAAGTTACACACTTTTGAAATTCAGAGAAGGGTGCTGCCATTTTTGCCTAAGTTGAATGTAAAACAACTTGAGTAAGTCGAATAATGATGTCACGTAACCACTGATAGCAAAAATTTTAATGTATTTCTTTATATTCTTTACCTATTATTTCTATCAATCTGAAACACACTTGTACACATTTTGTGTTGAATTACTGAGGTGTATCATGCAATAATCAAATCATTAATACTATGACTTGAATCTATGCATGACTGTTAAAATTTATTGACAATGAAATATAAAGAAAAACAAAAGCTTTTCAATCACATGTGGTCTGGTGATGTAATCGCAATTTCAAAATGGCAGCTTCCTGATAATTTTCTAAGAATATTCAAATTGCAATATCTTGGAAAGTAAGCAACATATTTAACCGAAATTTGGTACTGGTGTTCACCACATGTTAGTCTCTCATTTAACATTGTCAAAGGTCCTGACTTGCCTTCTCCTTTAAGCCATGGAATCATAGCATTTTGCCAGGAACTGAAAGAGCAAGATATCAAAGCTGTGACGCTTCGACAGATTTTTAGTGAAGATGGGAAATACTGGGAAGTCTTGACAACTCTGAATACATTGACAGAGGCAACCATCTCAGAAGCACTAGAAATGAACAAAATGGTGTCATTTAAAACTGTGAAAGGTACTTCCAGAGTTTTTAATGACATAATACTAGTCGGTTACCATGGCGATCTCAGGATAAACATCAGCTGCGAGAGATACACGACAATCACTAGCGATGGCAAAATGGAAAGCACAAGCATTGAAGATGATAATCAACTAATCTCAATGGTTGTTAAGTACTTCCCACAATTCTCCAAAGAAGAAATCCAACATAGCATCGACAACATCAAACAGGAACATCGGGAGAGACAAATTAAAAGTCCATCTGACCTGTAAACCTACTGCAGAGGAAATTATCAATCCATTTTTGACTGCTCAGTTTCTATTACCTTTTTGAAGAATTAAACTTCATACCAAAGCTTAAAATTCAAAGCAACTTTTCTTACATCCTACTCTCTCCCCTGTCACCTCCAATCACCAACAGTTAAAGTGGAACACTGAAATACTGATGACTGAAATGCGCAACTGCTGACGGAAAATATGACACATTTATACTATCAAAGAAAGGACATAAAACAGAGCACACATCAGACTGAAGGGTGAATGAAGATCATCTGAGAGAACTATCACGATTTACGCTTCACCAAAGATGCTGTTTAAACATTACAGATGAAAGGATAATATGGTTGACAGACAAGATCCGAAGACGGTACAACCACATAGTGACTTGATTTGTACGGTGGCGGCAAGCTTTATGAAAAAAGTTGCTCTGAAATCTTTCAACTAGATTTGAGAATGAATGGATGGACAAACAATACACACTATTAAAAACCTAAGGAAGTCAGCTGTGCTTTAATGAGTAACCTGCTCCTGGATGACATATGAACCAGGCAGTGTAGGCTATAATGCGGTGTTTATACACATAGGCTATAATGCAGTGTTTATACACATGCAAGAAAATTGGGAAGACATCTCACAGAAGTGTGGGGTAGGTTTGGACTGAATACCAGTAGTGTCGTGAGCAACAGTATTGAAGTATACTGTTGTACTGTTTACTATCGATATGTGTACTGTTATTACCAGTGCATCCATAAATTAAATGTGTCTCTGAAATTATCACTGCCTTAAAAAGTAAACAATTATTGCCCTTAAAATGAGGCAAAAAGACTGTCATAAAATGGTGACAGAAAAGAAAATGGAAAGGAATACGTACCAAAGAAGACGATAAATGGGAAAATGGGATCACTAAGTTTCAATTAGGGATAATATGCTTCTGCACTATTCAGACACCTTTCAAATTACTATATGCGAACTATCTCTTTATTTTAGAGTGTTCATTTGGAGAAATTAGCTTTAAGCTTCACAATAAGACTAATAAAAAACTAGAATAGTGGTACAGTAACTAGAAAACTGGTAACTATAGTAACAGCTCTGGACTGGACTTCTAGCCGGAGCTTATAGAAGTCAGCTGTAGTGCAGGAGAATCAGCAATAGGAAATGAACTGCCGTCTGTGATAGTGACAGTTGGCCAGGTTTTGGACAGCAGGTTCGACTACAGGCGGTGAAGTACAACAGCAGTTGGTTAGGCTTCAGGTTTCGGATCAGTGAACAGTCCTTGTTTTTGTCAGTCGGGCTGTGCTGTACACAGTTAAGTTCACAAGTTCCTTTTAACTTCCTTCAAAAAAGTTTTAAACTTTGCTCTGCTACTTGTACTGCTATGTTGTCGCAGAAAATCAAATAAATGAAATGAAATTGAAGAAGCAGTGTCTAAATATCAAACCTTTGAGGACAGTGAGCACAGAGTGGAGGATACTAACATTTAAAAGTATGTTAGTCTCGATGAATCACAGTGCTACATCAGCAGGGTCTCCTTTTTTTCAGATGTAGACTAAAACTGTCTCATCACTGCTGATGAGGGTTCATGTATATACCAATCACTGTTACTAGAACATTCTGCACAATTCTAGCAATAGTGAGGTTAATTGGGCTAGTGTATGACATAATGCAGACTCCAGCAGCACCACTGCGGCTTCTAGAGGACTGTAGTACATGGTGACAGAATGTTCCAAGTGGAGGTCGTGAAAAAGTCCAGAGCAGCCATATGATGGAATGTAACTGAAAGCTATTTGAAGGTCAAAAATTTCAAAATACTGACTAGTACAGTCACTTAGTGAAAGTCTTGCACCAAATCAATTAATTATCCCATTAGGCCACATCTTCATGAAAAAAAAACAAAGAAAAACAAACAAAAGAAAAACACTGAGATACATTGTAAATTGTACCCGTTTCCCTGCAGCAATGAGCAATGGTGTTGTTGTTTTTCCAGTAACTTTTAAAACCGGAAATGTATAAATGCATTGTGGTTTTGATGATTTCATCATAAACTTCTTTTTCTGAATCTGACATACTTGCATGTAGGTTGAAAATGTGTGACATACTTGATTTTGCAATACTAGAGTAGGTTTTCATAACAACAATAATAGAGATGTAACAACCATTGTATGTATACAATGACATATCTGCAGATCCAAGACATACTTTGACCCCTGTTGACAACAAATGGCCTTTAACCTCCACCAAATACAATCATACTACCTATAAGATCTAGTTTCCTTCTTGAGATAGGTTATGATTCACACGGTTTTACTATTTGACAACTACCAACCACAGAATGACCATTGACCTAGACCAAAAACAAGTGACTTGTACTCAGGGTGGTACATCTACAAACAAACACAAGATTCAACGCTTCCTACATCAAGGATACTGTGTTTACAAAGTTTGGACGAGTCTACAATTTTACCACTGTTGACTCCAAATATTTTGACCTCCATCCAAATCTTCAGGGATCCTGTACTCAATATGGCACATCTACATACCAATGTAAGGTCGCCATAGTTTCCCTCTTTGCAACATCATGTTTACCAGGTTTTACTATTTGACCCTACTGACCTTAAATGACTTTGACCTAAAGAAAATGTCAACTACTTGATGAAATGCATCAACAAGCAGAGTATCGCAAGTAATCATGTTTCCTACCTTGAAAAAAATTTCATATCCAGTGACTTGATATGACCTTTAACATCCACCAGAAACAACAGGGTTTTTCTATTTGATATAATGCATTGCTATTTTAAGTATCAATAGCTTCCATGAACAATCATGTTGACTTATAAAATGTTACCAATTTTTCACTGAAGAATGATCTGAGATGAACTTTGATCTCCACCAAATACAACAGCTAGGGTTCTTCTACCTCAGGGGTCGGCAACCTCTCAGGGACATGGGCAACTTGCTATTTGATGAATTAGCACAGTTACAAAGGGGTAGCTGAAATAGCTGGAGGTGAGGAGTGTACAGGAATTTGAAAGTTGAAATAAGTGTTACAGACATGCATGGCTAGGCTTTCCTTGTGCTTTTTGTACACGATTTTGACTGCTCTCCGCAGGCCGGATTCTTGACACTGGCAGGCCAGACGTGGCCTGCAAGCTGTAGGTTGCTGACCCCTGTTCTACCTGATGAAATGTTTACATGTGTAAAGCACACAATTTACCATGATTCTTACTGTAAGATGCCCTGTTAACCAACATTTCAGTGTTTAATCCCCCCCCCCCCGGTAACCTCAGATGATCTTTGAACTCCACCAAAAATAATAGAATTCTTCCAACTGATATCATGCATCAACATGTTCTTAAGTATGAAAAGTGTCTGTCATTCGTATCTTGAGATATCGTGTAAACAGTTTTCAGTGCCGAACGTTCTGTGACCTGCAAAAACAACAGGATTCTGCTACTTGATATGGGGCATCCACGTAGTACATACCAGGCATCAAAACTCTCAGAATTACCCTTTCTCAAGATATCATATTACTAACAATTAGCATAGCAAACACACACACACACAGTCATGAGTGAATACATTTTCTTCTCATTGAAACCAACGAAATTGTTTCTAAAATGATGACTCAGTCCTCAGATCCCGAAAGGCATGCATAATCTTTTCTCAGTAAAGTAAGCCCTATTTACCTACATACGCACAGAACCTACCTTTACTTACCTGACCTACTTGAAAAAAACTGTGCATGGTACATTGTACAGTACTAAATCAACTTGCATACAAACAACTGCGATGCCAAACGTAACTATTGTGTAAACATAGAGGTCATACATATTTACCTATTCGTGCATAACATCGACTTGAGGAGATTTCAAAAGAAACTTAACAGTAAAATGTCTTGACTGAATGCACTCCAATGAATGCATGAACTGGGTTCTGCTGTCAAAAAGTCGTGGAGATCTAGACAAGGACTACCGTTCCTGAAAAATCAACGCAGCCTTTTGTAAAGGTGTACGCCAAACACCCATTTTGTATGTGACACAAGCGCACTGGAATTATGCTGGCTTAGGAAACATGCTCCACCTAAAACAGCTGACACAGTATGTAAAGATGACCAACAAGGGACTTGGGTTGCTGTACAGAGGACAGCTATACTCTCTCTGGAGGCAAACAGCTTCAAATGAACACAGAAAGGTAGGTAGACCTTTATGCAACTCAATGTTTTGCAGTGCCATTTTGCGATAGATGGGGGTGTGGGTGAACTGACATCCTGGTGGAGAAATCTAAAATTGGACACAGCTAGGGTCTTATTTTAATAGGGCATGAAGAAAGTCCAAATTTTCAAACTGCAAGACTGTATGCATGCTCTTTCTTCTGTAACTGCTTGTTGGCACCAACAACTCAGTGTCTGGCAGTACAATTACAGTGATAAAACCCAACATTTGATATATTTTTTCTTTTGTGTGGATTCCTAAAAGCCTATCCTTTTAAAGTCACTGTGACGCAACTTCATGTGACACTACAGTAAGCATGAGATCATTTTACATTCCCTAAGTGATACATTGAATGTGGCTGTAGTATGTTCCTGATATCAAATGCTCCTTGAACTCAATTCAAGCCAAGATCGATTTTCTTCTTTGTGGTAAATCCACATACGAAATATGACATTAAGCTTTCCTAGCTGTTACAGAATATATCATGTTCACAAGGCTTTTGCAATTTGTCCACTGTTGACCCCCAATGACAATGGGTCATTGGGGGGTCAATGGGTCATATCACATACTCCATGTGATCATGTGCGCACATACATGCGATGGTACAATTAGCTGCTCTACTTCATGACATGTAAACAAGGTGTGTGCCAGACACACAACCACACTACCAGGATTGCAAGGATTGCAGCTTAGAATTAAAACTAAAGGAAAAACTTTCTGGTCTGAAAATTATACTTGGGGAAATCTTTCAAGGCTCAAACAACAAATCACAAGATACAAGCACATAACCGTTGTGAACAATGACAATTTTTTACACAATTGGTATAAACTTAAAAGTGGTTTTTCGACCATGTCCCAGATCCACGTACATTCCATGTCCATGAAGTAGGTGAAAGTATTACAACATGATATGCAAACAGTAATATTCATTCAAACTGAAGGGAAGTTGTGCACCATTTCGATACACCGACATGGCATACAAAGAAAACAGCTTTAACCATTGCCAAAGCATTCAACCTCATCAGTAAACATCTGCAAAATCTTCATCACCTCAAACCATACTATGCATGTTATGAGTAGCAAAAGATCTGTCATTTGAATTTTGGAAAGTTTTGATAAACAAATTGTTGTTTATCAACAAATAACTCAATTTTTATCTGTGAGAAACTTATTTCTTGAAAAGAAGTGCAGAGTCCTTCCTTATATTGAATGGCCTATCATTCCATATCCAAAAACACTGGTCTTAAAAATAAAATTGTTTTCTGTGCAACAAAAAGCACTATTTCCCTTTAAGCAATCAAGTAGACCAAAGTTAAAAAAACATTGTTTAATTTCAGGTCTAACATACTTTCGACATTTATGACAGATCTGTTGTTGGTGAATATGGGACAGGCTACATATTAACTTCATACACTGAGTGAACTAAAGCCATGCATGGGCACATTTGCAGCCAATCCCTTTACAATTGCAACGCTCCTACTGTACAGTATATGTCGGCATTCTCTGTACATAAACAGACTGCAAGAGGTATGATGTTAGCACTGGTCTGACCAAGTTTGAAAGTGGCAACAACAGAACCTGATATTGATGGATATGACAGATTGCATGTGGATAAAAATACCACAACTTTAATGACATGATCACCAACCAACAAAAGTCATGTGACCTTGAAACAAAAAAAAAAAAAGGAAACAGGAGTCTCAGAAATTTCATACATAATATAGTTTACTGTATCTATATGTTGCACAAAGAAGTATGCACCAAAGATGCCAGCTGGTGCGTGTCGTGGTGTCAAAATCAGGCCTTGAGTTTTAGATTTTTCAAGTGTGCTACAAATAACTTCTCAGGAAATTAAGGAGAGTGGTACGGTGTGCTGCTTTACGAAACTTTCATAGATTGCCTGTTGTCCCATTTTTCTTCTAGGTGTGCAAAAAATAGCACTTCTCACAATGATTTCAAGCAAGGATGGTGGGCGATCATACTCGCATGCCTCAGAATTCAAGGCCTGAAAAATGTACACATGTAGGAGCTACCTAAAGCAGCATGTATCTGAAAGAAGACATGCCAGCCATGTTGTGCAGTAAGAAAGAAAACTTGAATTTCTTGTATAGTGGGCACCATTGTCCCTATGCAAATGGCACACTGGCTGCTCGATGTAAAATTTAGAAGGTGACTTGTTGTACACACAAGGGTCCAGGATAGGAGGCATTGAGAGACCTCAATGAGAAATGAACAGAGTGATCACAGAAAATCCTTGTTCACCAACATGCCCTCTATATATTGTTCTCTCTTAACACTCTCATGTTACACTATCCCTGATTTCTTCATTACAGCTATCATATCCGCTCACACTTTCCATGATTTCTTCATTACAGCTATCATATCCTCTCACAAAGGATGAGACACTCTTTTATCTGAAGAACAAGTTGGAAATACAAAGTCCTGAGAAACTGCTGAAGACTGACAGAGCAGCATTTCTCACCAAACTGATGGGTCAGATGAAACTGAAGACACCTTTTACCAACATTCCCTTCATCTCCTCCAAAGATGGTGCCTCCCTCCTCTCTCTCCATCAGTGTAAAGAAGCAATGATATCTCTTAAAGGAGGTAACTGCGTGGTGATCAACAGCTTTCTGAAAGCAGTTCTGGATAATCTCGGGTTTAAGACCTACCAGATTAAGGGTAGCGTCTATCGTTGGAGAGATCCATTGATAGATCATCACCTTGCAGTCATAGTCGAAAATCTTACTCACAAAGGATCCAAGCACCTTGCGGATGTAGGGAACCAATTTCAACTTTGCACTCCTGTTTCTCTTGATTTCAATCGCGTTTCTCCCCAACACAAGGGAGCTGGACTTGCAATATATTGTTATTTTCAATTGAGTCATGGCGTCATTGTATTTTGCCAGGAAATAAAGCAGAATGATATGAAATTTGGGAAATTTCAACAGATTTTTAATGAAGATGGGAAATACTGGGAAGCTTTGATAACTCTCAAAACACTGAGAGAGGCAACTTTTTCAGATGCATTAGAAATAAATGAAGTGATGACATCTGAAAATGTGAAACAAGTTACAGGAACTCTGAATGATCTAATACTGGTCGGTTACCACAGTGATCTCAGGATAAGCATCAGCTGCAAGAAATGCCTGAGAATCACTGGTGATGGTCAAATTGAGAGCACAATAATTGAAGATGATAATCAACTAATCTCGATAGTTGTTAAGTACTTCCCACAATTCTCCAAAGAAGAAATCCAAAACAGCATTGACAACATCAAACAGGAACATCGAGAGAGACAAATTAAAGGTCCATCTGAACTGTAAACTTACTGTAGAGGAAATTATCAATCCATTTTTGACTGCTCAGTTTTTATTACCTTTTTGAAGAATTAAACTTCATATCAAAGCTTAAAATTCAAAGCTTACATCCTACTCTCTTCCCTGTCACCTCCAACCACTGACAGTTAAAGTGGAAGACTGAAATACTGATGACTGAAATGCGCAACTGCTGATGGAAAATATTACACATCTATACTATCAAAGAAAGGACATAAAACAGAGCACAAATCAGACTGAAGGGTGAATGAAGATCATCTGAGAGAACTATCACGATTTATGCTTCACCAAAGATGCTGTTTAAAAGACAAAAACTCATCATCCCAGACAGTTTCAATTCTCCCAACCACCAACGTCTAGTCCGTCACTCAGCCTGTCTGAAATTGCCTCCACATGTGTAATCAAAACAATGGATCCCTGTGTATGCTGTGTAATATGACTTGCTCTGCATCTTTCGAATTTGCTGTCATTCAAAGAGTACTGTAACTTAGAACCAGTTGAGAATTCTGCTTTCCGGGAAGTAAAAATATAGCTTAGCGTGATGCAATACAGCCTTTAAACATAGCAGATGAAAGGATAATATGGTTGACGGGAATGATCCAAAGACAATGCAACCACATAGTAACTTGATTCTTATGGTGGTGGCAAGCTTTATGAAAAACCGTTACAATGAAATCTTCAAACTAGATTTGAGAATGAAATGAAATTGATGGATAAACAATATATACTTTTATAAACCTAATGAAATCAGCTGTGCTTTAATGAGTAACCTGCTCCTGGATGACATATGAACCAGGCAGTGTAGGCTATAATGCAGTGTTCATACACATGAAAGAAAATTGGGAAGACAACTCACAGAAGTGTGGGGTAGGTTTGGACTGAATACCAGTAGCATCGTGAGCACCGGTACTGAAATAGTTGTACTGTTTACTATCAATATGTGTACTTTTATTACCAGTGCATCCATAAATTAAATGTATCTCTGAAATTATCAGTGCCTTAAAAAGTAAACAATTATTGCCCTTAAAATTAGGCAAAAATATTGTCACAATATGGTGACAGAAAAGAAAATGGGAAGGAATACGTACCAAAGAAGACAATAAATGGGACCGCTAAGTTTCAGTCAGACATAACATCCTTATTTGCTATTCAGACACCTAGTTTGAAATTACAATTTACAAACTATCTCTTGATTTCAGAGTGTTCATTTGGTGCAATTAGCTTTAAGCGTCACAATTAGACTAATAAACCAGACAGCCAAAAGGCTTTGTGATTCCTAGCTACATGGTTATATTACAACAAAACAAACATGAATTTTCCATATGAAAAGTATGAGATCAATTGCAGTTATTGTTCTTAACACACCACATTAATGAGCCTTTAACCCAAAATGACCTTTATTTTAGTGACCTCAAACGACATATGATGTCCACCAAAGTAATAGGGATCACCTACCCAGTAGGACCAACCCTCACATCAAGTATGACATCAGTCAACATTACCCTTCTGGAGTTGAATGTGTTGGCAAGTTCTGGCTTTGGGTGACCTCAAATGACCTTTGACCTCCAGCAAAAACAATAGGGATCATCTACTCAATATGACCAACCCACACACCAAGTATGACAACAGTCACAGTTACCCTTCAGGAGATACTGTAGTTAAAAGGTTTTTATGGTCTGACCTCTGGTGACCTAAAATGACCTTTGACCTCTACAAAAAACAATAGGTATCATCTGCTCAATATGACCAACCCACACTCCAAGTATGACATCAGTCACAGTTACCCTTCTGAAAATATATTGTTTACAAGGTTTTTGCATTTTGACCTCTGGTGACCTCAAATGACCTTTGACCTCCACCAAAAATGATAGGGATCATCTGCTTAAAATGAGCAACCCACGCACCAAGTATGAGATCAAGTCATGGTTACTCTTCTTGAGATATCATGTTTATAAGTGAAGTGTCACAAACACACGTACACACATCACCATTGCATAGATCCCTTTTGCTTCTGCAAGGAATCAAAAACTAGAAGAGCAGTGCCTAGAAAACCTAGTAACTATAGTAACAGCTCTGGATTGGACTTCTAGCTGGGGCCTATAGAAGTCAGCTATAGTGCAGAAGAATCAGCAATAAGAAATGAACTGCACTCTGTCATAGTGACAGTTGGGCAGGACTCGGACAGCAGGTTGGACTACAAGCTCAAATGGTTAGGCTTCAGGGTTCGGATCATTTACCATTCCTTGTTTGTCAGTCAGGCTGTGCTGTACACAGTTAAGTTCATTTAGTGAAGTTTATTTACAACACTTCCTTTTACAAATTACTGGTTAATACTACTATCTTTGAATTACTTTCATTTGATTACTTTCTTTGAATCTCCATTGATAAAACGTTTTAAATTTTGCTCTGCTACTGGTACCAGTATATGTGTCACAGAAAATCAAATAAACGAAATGAAATTGAAGAAGCAGTGTCTAAATATCGAACCCATGAGGATACTTACATTTAAAAGTATGTTGGTTTCGATGAATCACAGTGCTACATCAGCAGGGTCTCCTTTTTTTTCAGATGTATGCTGATGAGGGTTCATGTATAAATATACCAATCACTGTTACTAGGATATTCTGCACAATTCTAGCAATAGTTACTTCATTGGACTAGTGTATGATGTGATGCAGACTCCACTGGCCCTAGAGGACAGTATATATTACATGACAACAGAATGTTCCAAGTGTAGGTTGTGAGAAAGTCCAGAGCAGCCATATAATGAAATGCAACTGAAAGCTATTTGAAGGTCAAAAATTTCAAAATACTGACTAGTACAGTCACTTAGTGAAAGTCTTGCACCAGATCAGTTTATACACCTGATAGGCCGCATATTCATGAAAAAAAAGAACAAAACAAAGAAAAAAATGAGATATATTGTAAATTGTACCCGTTTCTCTGCAGCAATGAGCAATGGTGTTAATGTTTTTCCAGTAACTTTTGAAACCAGAAATGTATAAATGCATTACAGTTTTGATGATTTCATCATAACTAATTTCTGAATCTGACATATTGCGTATAGGTTGAAAATGCATGTGTAACGTAGTTGGTTTTCCAATACTAGAGTAGTTTTTCATGACAACAATAGAGATGTAACAACCATTGTATGTACACAATGACATATCTGGAGATCCAAGATGCACTTTGACCCCTGTTGACAACAAATGGCCTTTAAACTCCACCAAATACAATCATACTACCTATAAGATCTAGTTTCCTTCTTGAGATGGTTATGATTACACGGTTTTACTATTTGACAACTATTGACCACCGAATGACCATTGACCTAGACCAAAAACATGTGACTTGTGCTCAGGGTGGTACATCTACAAACCAAACACAAGATCTTTCAAAGTTTCCTACATCCAGGATACTGTGTTTACAAAGTTTGGATATGTCTACAATTTTACCACTGCATGTTGATTCCAAATAAAATTTTGACCGCCACCCAAATCTACAGGGATCCTGTACTCAATATGGCACATCTACATACTGATATAAGGTCACCATAATTTCCCTCTTTGAGACAATTTTTACCAGGTTTTACTATTTGGCCCCACTGACCTTAAATGATTTTGACCTTAAAAAAAAGTGTCAACTACTTGATGAAATGCATCAACAAGGAGAGTATCACAAATAATCATGTTTCCTATCTTGAAAAAAATTTTATATCCAGTGACTTCAGATGACCTTTGACATCCACCAAAAACAACAAGGTTCTTCTATTTGATATAATGCATTGACAGTTTAAGTATCAATAAGAATTTCCATGAATAATCATGTTGACTTATATAATGTTACCAATTTTTCAGTGAAGAATGATCTGAGATGAACTTTAATCTCCACCAAATACAACAGGGTTCTTCTACCTCAGGGGTCGGCAACCTCTCAGGGACATGGGCAACTTGCTATTTGGTGAATTGGCAGAGGGCCCAAGGGGTAGTTGAAACAGCTGGAGGGGAGGCGTGTATGGGAATTTGAAAGTTGAAATAAGTGTTACAGACATGCGTGGCTAGGCATTCCTTGTGCTATTTGCACATGATTTTGACTGCTCTGAATGGGCCAGATTCTTGACACCGGCAGGCCGGACTTGGCCCGCAGGCCGTGGGTTGCCGATCCCTGTTTTACCTGATGAAATGTATTCATGTGTGCAGCATACAATTTACCATGATTCTTACTTTAAGATACCCTTTTAACCAACATTTCAGTGTTAACCCCCGTAACCTCAAATGACCTTTGAACTCCACCAAATATATTAGAATTCGTCTAACTGATATCATGCATCAACATCTTCTTAAGTATGAAAAGTGTCTGTTATTTGTATCTTGAGATATCATGTTAACAGTTTTCAGTGCCTAAGGTTCTGTGACCTGTGACCTTTGACCTCCAAAAACAACAGGATTCTTCTACTTGATATGGGGCATCCACATAGTGTCTACCAGGTATGAGAACTCTCAGAATCCCCAAACCTTACTGGTTTGGGAATTCGCTAGCGACGTACTCACCTCATATAACCTATGCATTACCGTATTGACCATGGTCTAGCATCTGGCAAGTTTGTGTGTGTGTGCGTGTATCTGGTCACCGCCCTTCCGTAATTCCCAGGCTGAAAAAGCCTAGGTTGACGGTGAAGTGTCGATCTAGAGACGGTGTGGAAGAGGTGCTTGGAAGTATCCCTAACCCAGTGCTTACCTAGCTAACATGGGCAAAGATCGACCGTCGGCATAGGTAGAAACGGAGTCCCCCGATGATTGGCCACAGGTACCGCACCGAGTACGAGGAAGGCGTAGGCGTAGGTGCGCGTAAGGCGCCGCTGGGCGGATCCTGTCACCCTAGGGTGTGAATCCTGACGTGGGGAGGCGGGCGGGTTGTTATATGAGGTGAGTACGTCTCTAGCAAATTCCCAAACCAGTGAGTTTTGGGGAATTCACAGCGCGTACTCCCTCACCTCATATAACCTATGCATTCCTGACACAGGGTCGTTGGTGTCGGGCAGGATTACGCCGTAGGAGGCTGGAGAACCACGCGGGCAAAGGCCTCGTCTGCCGTCGCGGTGTTAGTGAGATAATATGAGACGAAGGAGGACAGTGTCTTCCACATGGCCGCCGTGAGGATATCCTCCAAGGGCACGTTGCAGGAACCAAGCCGTGGAAGTAGCAGTGCCCACCAACGTTGTGGGCCCGAAGGAGCTTGGCGGGGACTGACGTGAGGCCTGATGAGTGATACAATCCAACGCAAAAGCGTCTCTTTAGAGGCCGGCGTGAAGGGGCGTCGCGGCAGGAGGAAAAGCCGATTCGATGTACGAATAGCCTTAGTCCGCTTGACATACCAACATACCATTTGAGGGCTCGGACGGGACAACGCAACCTATCCTCCAGCACTGAAGAGGCGCCACTGAGCTTTGGAAGCAGGGATTTCGCCTGGCGTGAACGAGAGTGTCTGGTTTTTTGCCAGGAAACACAGATCCGGTAGAAGGCGTACCCCCTCAGAGTCGAAATGAAGGAAGCCCGCCTGCAGGAACAAGGTATGAAGCGAGGCTCGGCAGTGTGCCAAGGCCGCGGCTATGAGGAAGAGCGTTTTGTGCGTGAGAAGATCGAGCGGTGTGTTATGGAGCGGCTCGTATGGCCGCTTTGCGAGCTTATCAAGAACGGCATTGATGGACCAGGACGGAGCCAAGTGGCGTAACTGGTGGCCGGCGATGGTACATGCCACGTAGGAGTTGGCGTAGAGCGTGGCTGGTCCCTATCGTGGAACCGTCCGGGAACCCGCAATGCACTGCCGTGATAGCTGAGCGGTAGTTCCGGATAGTGCTAATCTGTTTCCCTTCCCGGAAGAGCGCGTAGAAGAAATTTGCTAGATCTGGGGTGGACATTTCCATGGGATCGAGAGCCTTCTCACTCGCCCAGTTGTAGTAACGCTCAAGGCGTGAGTCATAAGTCTTAAGCGTGCCGGGACGCATGGCTGCCGCGGCAGTGTCTGCAGCGGCAATGTCTGCAGCCTCCACAGAAAAGCCCGCCGCTTGGAAGGTCGACTTGACAGAGGCCACGCAGCTAGAAGCAGGGATGCTAGGTCCGGGTGACGGAGAGCTCTGCTGCGCTGTGTTAGGAGATCCGGTACTGGCGGAAACAGGAAGGGTAGGTCGTGGAGGAGCCGGAGGAGTGGGGAACCACGGTTGGTTCGGCCAACACAGCACCACTAGTAGGTCTGCCGGCGTGTTCTGGAGACGACGCAGGACCGTGTGAATGAGCGCGAAGGGGGGAAACCCGTACATCGTGAGGTCCGTCCACAAGAAGGAGAGGGCGTCTACCCTCCAGGCCGTGGGTGTCGCGTAGCGAGACACGAAGGATAGTAGTTGGGCGTCGGACGCCGACACAAACATGTCTACGTAGGGCCAACCGTAGAGGGCGAAGATGTGAGAAGCCCAGCGCCGCACAATAGTCCAGGCTCCCGAATCGTATGTGCCTCGCAAGAGCGTGTCCACCAGCACGTTCTGCTGACCAGCGACGTGTGCTGTGCGGAGCGTGATGCCTAGGGACTGACACAGTAGCAGAAGGTCCCACGCCCGTTGCAGTTGGGTAGCTGATTTCGTGCCCCCGGGGCCGTTTATGTAGGCGACCGTGGTGGAATTGTCTGAGCACACCGTCACTAGGTAACACGCCAAGGGAGTGCGCCAGTGGCAAATCGCTCGCAGTACCGCCCTCTGTTTCGAGCACGTTGATGTTCTGGGCCGCTTTGGTCCAGGACCACACCCCTGCGGCCACCTGCCCATTCCATGTCGCGCCCCAACCTGACTGCGACGCGTCTGTCGTGATAGTAGCTAATGGCACGTCGTTGCGGAAATGTCTGCCCCCAGTGAGATTGTGCTCGTGCGTCCACCATTGTAGAAAGGGGCGCAGCTCTGTTGGCAGCGGTATGAGCTGGCCCAGGTGCGGGTCCGGCGCGGGCGCGTATGTCAAGAAGTGGCACTGGAGGGGACGCATGTAGAGCCGGCACAGGCAGAGGAGACCTACTAAGCTCGCCATCCTTCTTAGGAGCTGCTGCCACAGAAGAGCCGTCGCTTGCGGTGCGGCGAGAATCTTTCTCGCATCCGGGACATGGTCTGAAACTCTCTCTTCTGTGGGGAATGCCATTCCCGAAGAGAGGTCTAGTCGCGCCCCGAGGTACGTGATCCACTGAGAGGGTGTGCGTGCCAATTTCGCTTCGTTCACGATCCAACCGATGTCGTGTAAAGTGCGAAGCATGTGTGCCGTGTTGTCGCGCGCGTCTCTCTCCGAAGACCCCAACACCAGCCAATCGTCTAGGTAGGCGAATACTGTTATTCCGGCTCGCCAAAAGAACGGCAGAACCGCGCGGGTCACCCACATGAACACTCGCGGCGCGGTTGACAGCCCGAAGGGCAAGGCCACGAAATGGTAATCGGCTTCGCGGTATCCGAAAGTGAGGAAGCGTCTCGACGCTTTGTGAATGGGACATGGAGGTACGTGTCTTTCAAATCGATGGCTGTCGCCCACATACCCTTCGCGAGGATGGGAAGTATGGTCGCGAGTGTTTCCATCCTGAACCCTTGTGGACGCACGAATTGTTTGTTGAGAGGCTTTAGGTTCAGGCTGGGTCTCCACGTCCCGTTCTTCTTCGGCGTGAGGAAGAAGGTGGAGTGGAACAGAAGGTTGCTCTTGGCATGAACCTATTCGATGGCCCCCTTGGCCAAAAGGTCCTCCAACTCTTGCTCGAGAGCAACCCTTTGTGCCTCTTCATCCGGGATCGGTGTTGGCCGGAAGAGGCCAGATGAGGATGGGAGCCGTGAACTCTATCCGGTATCCCTCTGCGAGTACCCCCAGAACCCAAGCATCCGGAGCAATCGCGCGCCACGCCGGTAAGAAGTGTCTCAGCTGCCCCCCACCAGCCTGGACACCGCCGGTGGGGTGGGAACCCCTAGGGCCTCTTGGATTGGCCGCCTCTGTTAAGGGAACGGAAACTAGATTGGCCCGATTGCTGCTGATTTTGACGAGAGTCATTCCGACTGTTGTGGCCACCCGAGCCACCCTGGCGGGAGCACAGTTTGTACCTTGATTGGGCCGACCTGCCCTGGAGGTACCGGTTTTGGTCCGATCTGCGGTTCCGTCCGGAACCTTGCTGATGGATCTGCTGGCCAGAGGTGTTCCCAAGACGTGACAAATGCTCGTCGGCCTCACGGAGAGCCTTGAGCCGCTCCGCCCCCTCCCGGAGCTTTGCGTCAAACTGGCCGCCGAACAAATCATTACCTAGAATTGGTAGGTCCCTAAAGGCCTCAACTGCGGGATGACCAGTCTAGAGAGTCGAGGACCTGATCGCGACGCTTCGTGGTCGCCTTGACGGAAATTCTCGCGAACTGGTCAAAAACGGACCTTGCGACTGGACCGAGGAGGGCGATGACCGGCGCCCGTATCCGCGGGTGAAACGCTGGCGGATTGAGTCTGTGAAAATGATCTATTCAAGAGTTCGGCAAACAGGAGAAAAGCGGGGGCATATTTCATCCCCGCTCGCAACGCTCGGTCAACATCATACATCGCCTTCTCCAGGCGGCAGGAGTTTCTATCGCAAAAACCTATCTCGCGAGTCCAACATGCCCGCCGCTCGCAGCCGCTCCCTAACCCGTGCAGGGATATGCGGTGCTGAGAATAAGTTCAGCCAATCGGACTCATCTACGTGAAAGGCCCAGGCTGCGTCACGCTGGAAAGCTGTCCATTGACGAGCCGAGGCTAACGATCGAAAGCGCTGCTCGCATTCCGCATCAACGGGAATGGAAGCACGCGGGGCTGATAAAGCCGCGTTCAGTGTCAAGCGCGACACTGGCGCTTTTGCCGCGGAAGGCAAAGCGTCCAGCGGATAACCCAGAGTCCTGCCCAGAACTGCAGCTGCAGTGCTCGTTAGTGTCTACTGAGATATCGGTGCCTCGCAACGCCTCATCCTCCTCGCCCTCTGAGGGAAGATCTCCACGCTCTCACGGAGGCGTGCCGGTCGCTGGAGTGATTTGGGAAGTCCCGCTGCGGAAGAACAAATCTAGGTCAAGGGATGGCGAGGCCGCTTGTCGTGGTGGCTCAGCGCTAGGGGCCGACGGGCCCTGCGGTGCGGGGTTAGCCCTATCCGTAAGCAGGTGCTCCAAGGGGTCCTCAACCTGCATAGGCGGAAACCCTTCAAAGTTGCGGGCGTGTCTCGAGAACGACTCTGAACTCGAAGCAAACAGATCCAGGACCGCCCGGTCTTCCACCGGGTCTTCCGGCAATGGATCCTGGGGCCAGGCCGGTCCCGCCTCCAGATGACCTGGTCTGGCCGAAGTGGCTGGACTTACACCGTCACCCACGGCAGCCGGCAAAGCATGGGGGAGCACGCCCGTAGTCCCGGTGCTGGACTGCGGCAGAGGGCTTAGCCCGGAAGCTCCGGGGGCCTCGGAACCGAAGCCAGGGCTTACTCGATCGGCTATGGAGGCCTGCAGGTTGGAATGATTTCTGTCCCCATGTGGGACGGCCTCTTCGCTCTGTGAAGGTCTTATGCCATCCACCATGGCGACCCGAGCAGAAGACGACAGGGTTCGGTTGTGTTGGCTAGACGGCAAATCCTGGGCACGGCTAGAAACCCGGGTACGACTTGCTCCATCCGGATCCTGGGCACGGCACTCCGTCGCGGAATCTCGGGTACGATGATCCGATTGCGTCGGCCGGGAAGACTGACCGGCCACGGACTTCATCTCACGGGGTTTCGAGGCCGCCTTCACACGCTGTTCGTCGCGCTTGTGGATCCACTCGGTCGTAGTTGTTCAGCGTTCCGCAGGCCAAGTGTAGCAAACTGCGCACGGCAAGCCTTCCTCACACGGCCGGCACCTCGGACATTGAGCATGGAAGTCCCATGCACTGAACAGCCGCAAGCATTTACAAGTGGAGCAAACATCTTGCGTTTTCTCCATCTTATCTGAAGGAGAAGCTAAGGAATCAACAAGCAAGTAACAAAAACAATGTCCCACTTTGTTTGGTACGTAGAAAAACCGAGCGGGAAACGTAACCCGGCCGAAATACGTAACGAAAACCTGCTGTAGGCCGAGGGCTTGCACGGAGGAATCACTCCCCACGCTGAGCCCCTTGGCACAAGAAACACTCGGGAAAAATAGCAAGGGAAAAAATGTCCCCCAAAGTGAAGTGAATACGAAACGGAGATACACACTGAGTGGCTAAACATGAAGCCTAATGACGTTACATATAAATACGAATACCAAATGATGTAACAGGGTGGCAAATCATGTAGCCTAACAAGTTACATATATAACAACCTACAACATAATGTAACAGTATAGCGAGTCCAAGGCCTAGCCCACACCCGCCGCACACGTGTTGCAAAAACGTGAAAAAGACATGAAATAAATAGGATACTCATCCAAAACAGGTCCAGAAGGATGGGAAAGGATGAGGATCACACAGATTTCGATGATAATCAAAGAAACTTGGAGTTTTGCAGCAGATACAAGCAGATGCAATTTGCAGCTTAGAACTTCGCTGTCAGACCAAAAGGCTGGCAATTATGGAAGGGCGGTGACCAGATACACACACGCACACACACACAAAATTGCCAGATGTTAGACCATGGTCAATATGGTAATGCATAGGTTATATGAGGTGAGGGAGTACGCGCTGTGAATTTACCTTTTCTCAAGATATCGTATTATTAACAATTAGCATCGCAAACACACATAACACACACGCATGTTATGACTGAATACATTTTCTTCTAACTGAAACTAACAAAATTGTTTCAAAATGATGACTTGGTCCTCAGATCCCTAAAAGGCGTGCATAATCTTTTCTCAGTAAAGTAAGCCCTATGTACCTACATACGTACAGAACCTACCTTTACTTACCTGACCTACTTGAAAAAAACTGTGCATGGTACATTGTACAGTACTAAATCAACTTGCATACAGACAACTGTGATGCTATATGTGACTATTGCGTATACATAGTGGCCATACACATTTACTATTCATGCATGACATCGACCTGAGAAGATTTCAAAAGAAAATTAGCAGTAAAATGTCTTGACTGAATGCACTCCAATGAATGCGTATTCATAGAGGTCATACATATCTACCTATTCATGAATAACATCGACCTGAGGAGATTTCAAAAGAAAATTAACAGTAAAATGCCTTGACTGAATGCACTCCATTGAATGCGTATACACAGAGGTCATACATATTTACCTATTCATGCATGCCATCGACCTGAGAAGATTTCAAAAGAAAATTAACAGTAAAATGTCTTGACTGAATGCACTCCAATGAATGCATGAACTGAGTTCTGCTGTTAAAAAGTCGTGGAGATCTAGACAAGGACTACCATTCCTGAAAAATCAATGCAGCCTTTTGTCAAGGTGTACGCCAAACACCCATTTTGTATGTGACACAAGCGCCTTGGAATTATGCTGGCTTAGGAAACATGCTCCACCTGAAACAGCTGAAACAGTATGTAAAGATGACCAACAAGGGACTTGGGTTGCTGAACAGAAGACAGATATACTCTCTCTGGAGGAAAACAGCTTCAAATGAACACAGAAAGGTAGGTAGACCTTTATGCAACTCAATGTATTGCAGTGCCATTTTGCGATAGATGGGGGTGCCGGTGAACTGACATTCCTGGTGGAAGAATCTAAAATTGGACACAGCTAGGGTCATATGTTAATAGGGCATGAAGAAGGTCCAAAGTTTCAAAGTGCAAGACTGGATGCATGCTCTTTCTTCTGCAACTGCTTGTTGGCACCAACAACTCAGTGTCTGGCAGTACAATTACAGTGATAAAACTCAACATTTTTTATCCTTTTTCTTTTGTGTGGTGTAGGGGGATAAGTCAGAAAGGGTTAAATTTAGTGGGATAAAGCAGTCATGGTAATGACACTAGTCTAAGTATAGCACCACCATCATTTGAAATGGAGGGTACCAAAGAAGTTGGATAAAAAGACCACCTAGATGACAGGAAATGGCCAATTCTGAGCTCCCACAGTACCCTCCTGCAAATGGAACTGTCAGTATTTTGTTGGATGGAAAAACTCTTGAACCCTTAAAGTATTAGAACACAAATATTGTGTTCCAACAAACATGGCTGTGCTTAACACAGACCAACAGAGCACAACTGCAAGTAATCACAGATATTTAAAACCACATGCCAACAAGTTAACTCTGGGCATACCAGAACTTCTCAAGAAGGTCCCACATGGTCTTCTCTCGCATGTATCAATGCTAATCAGTTTAGTTGTCACATGGTGAACTGTCAACCAATGAAATGCTCGGATAATGCTGTCAGGTATGGTTTCAAAGTAGAGACTATGGGTTTTATACTAATTACAGCATTGAGTGGCAGGATGTTTAGTTTTGAAAAATTTGTTTAGACCTACCATGTACATGTCGTAATGCAAAGTCCTGTGACATTTATCTTATCGGTTGGTTTGCTCTCAGTTTTGATACAGGAAAATGACTACAGAACAATCCAAAAGATGCACAAGTTTTAAGTTTTTTTGTCCGAGAGAGTTTAAGAGAAGTAAGCTTGGAATTTGTTTTACATGAAGATTGTCGTATTTTTCAAACCAATATTTGTGAAGACAGAATGATAAATTATTCAAAATGAGTGAAGACAGTGCCCTTCTTTTCCAGAAATAAGTTTCTCACAGATAAAAATTCAATCAGGTGTTGTTCAAGAATAGTTGGTCACTCAAACTTTCAAAAGTTCAAATGATGGATCTTCAGGCACTCATGTTGTGCATAACATACTGACGAGATAAAGATTTCGTATAAGTTTATCAATGAAACTGGATGGTTCAACAACAATTAAAGCCATACATAGTCTTTGAATGCATAATTAGTGAATTGTGAATGCCCTATTTCCATTTTAAATCTGTAAGAAAATCAGTGCTTTCTGAAATCACATGTTTAACTGCTACAAGTGCAATGTACATAATGATTATATATTCCCAACTATAAACATAAATAATGACAAACCCTGAATTTGCTAATGCAGGTAGCATTACTTGTATACTGGGCCGTTCATACAGGTACAATTTACACCTTGTACGTCCTGAAATACAGTGAATTTGATGGACAACATCGGTTACATGGAGTGTGCTTGTATGGAGCTCATTTCTCCAAGACAGGATTTTCCTTATTTCTACAAATATTATCACAACTTGGTCCCTATAAACATGCACACACTTCACGTAATATATATTGTTTCTCACTGCAACAGAAATCCAATGGCCAAAACTGACAAAAATCAGGGTAGTTTCAATCCTACCACAATATTTCTTACATCCTATTAATTTAGCTTCAATAAAAATTATCCTGACCCCACCTCACAAGAGGGGCTTAATCAAGCACAGGCTTGTTACGTTTTCACTCAAAACTAGTTGGAGTAAGAAAATATAGGTGTATCAAACAGCTGAGGGAAGCAAGACCGTGTTACTAGGAACAAGTCTATCCTTTTAAAGTCACTGTGACACAACTTCATGTGACACTGCAGTAAGTATGAGATCATTACACATTCCCTAAGTGACACATTGAATGTGGCTGTAGTTTGTTCCTGATCTCAAATGCTCCTTGAACTCAATTCAAGCCAAGATCGATTTTCTTCTATGTGGTAAATCCACATACGAACTAGAAGAATTGAACTTGCAGGCAAGTACATCAAAGCCCATTGGGACTGTGAACATATATGCTGCACCCATGATTGCAGATCCGCACAGTAACATGTATGGCTTAGGCTACGAGATATCTAAAATGAGATTGACAAACTCTAACACAAACAAATAAGCTTGGCCTAGGTGGTATAACGGCACGCACTAAGAGCCACCTATAGGTATGGCTCCGAGAACTCACACTGAACACCACCACAGTGAATTCACAAATGCCAAGTAATGCCTGCATATATATTAACCTACAAACTCTTTGAAAACCGAAGCGGGAGTAATGCAAGTAATGCTAGGCCTAATAAACTCCGCCAGCAATGGATTCTGGCGGTAAACTGAAGATTCTTCTTCAAGTAGCGAAGTGAAAAGAAGGAGCACAATGATCGCAGTAACATATCATTGGTCGTACTATGGTGGTCATCACTACTACCGGACAGCTTGCGCGTTAGCCGCATATGTCACTGTCAGTACCAATTTGAAGCTACAATGAACAGAATGCTGGGTAGGTGGAAACGACTTGAAGCAATCAATCAAATCCCCTATTTTCCCTGAGTGAAAGTCGGTAATATTTCGAAAGGGTACAGTGTTACACAGTATGATAAAATTCAAAGGGTCTTGCAAGCAGGCTGAAATGGCGACTAGCACTTAATAAAACAACAGAAATGTCTGCGTCACTGTTCACCTTCCTGTTGAATATGCCATTACACTTGTGTGCTCAGGAACGTGTAACGCAACTATTCGTGGGCACCAACGCAGGTGAAACTGAGAAAAAAATTCACACAACGAGCTGAGTAAATCCAAGAATCGAAGCTAAGGGCTTCGATTAAGTATGACATTAAGCTTTCCTAGCTGTAACAGAATATATCATGTTCACAAGGCTTTTGCAATTTGTCCACTGTTGACCCCCAATGACAATGGGTTCTTTTACTCAATGTGATAGTGCGCAAACATACATGTGTTGGTATGACATTTCTCAGGAAATTAAGGAGAGTTGTAGGTGTGCTGCTTTATAAAACTTTCATAGATTGCCTGTTGTCCCATTTTTCTTCTAGGTGTGCAAAAAATGGCACTTCTCACAATGATTTCAAGCAAGGATGGTGGGCGATCATACTCGCATGCCTCAGAATTCAAGGCGTGAAAAATGTGCACATGTAAGAGCTACCTAAAACAGCATGCATCTAAAAGAGACATGCCAGCCATGTTGTGCAGTAAGAAAGAAAACTTGAATTTCTTGTATAGTGGGCACCATTGTCCCTATGCAAATGGTACACTGGCTGCTCGAGATAAGATTTAGAAGGAGACTTGTTGTACACACAAGCGGTCCGGATAGGAGGCACTGAGAGACCTCAATGAGAAATGAACAGAGTGATCACCAGATAATCCTTGTTCACCAACATGCCCTCTATATTTATCATTCTCTCTTAACACTCTCATTTTACACTATCCCTGATTTCTTCATTACAGCTATCATATCAGCTCACACTATCCATGATTTCTTCATTACAGCTATCATATCCTCTCACAAAGGATGAGACACTCTTTTATCTGCAGAACAAGTTGGAAATACAAAGTCCTGAGAAACTAATGAAGACTGACAGAGCAGCATTTCTCACCAAACTGATGGGACAGATGAAACTGAAGACACCTTTTACCAACATTCCCTTCATCTCCTCCAAAGATGGTGCCTCCCTCCTCTCTCTCCATCAGTGTAAAGAAGCAATGATATCTCTTAAAGGAGGTAACTGCGTGGTGATCAACAGCTTTCTGAAAGCAGTTCTGGATAATCTCGGGTTCAAGACCTACCAGATTAAGGGTAGCATCTATCGTTGGAGAGATCCATTGATAGATCTCCACATTGCAGTCATAGTCGAAAATCTTACTCACAAAGGATCCAAGCACCTTGTGGATGTAGGGAATCAACAACAACTTTTCCCTCCTATTTCTCTCAACTTCAGACGTGTTTCTCTTGAGTACAAGCGAGGAATTGCAGCATACAGGTGTTACCAATTAAGCCATGGAATCATAGCATTTTGCCAGGAACTGAAAGAGCAAGATATCAAAGCTGGGACGCTTCGACAGATTTTTAGTGAAGATGGGAAATACTGGGAAGTCTTGACAACTCTGAACACATTGACAGAGGCAACCATCGCAGATGCACTGGAAATAAACAAAATGGTGTCATTTAAAACTGTGAAAACAACTTCTAGAGTTTTTAATGACATAATACTTGTAGGTTACCATGGCGATCTCAGGATAAACATCAGCTGCGAGAGACTGCACGACAATCACTAGCGATGGCAAAATGGAGAGCACAAGCATTGAAGATGATAATCAACTAATCTTGATGGTTGTTAAGTACTTCCCACAATTCTCCAAAGAAGAAATCCAAAATAGCATCAACAACATCAAACAGGAACATCGGGAGAGACAAATTAAAGGTCCAACTGAACTGTAAACTTACTGCAGAGGAAATTATCAATCCATTTTTGACTGCTCAGTTTCAAATTACGTACATGTCACTGTTTAAATTTTGTGTTTTATCTTTTCCTACATGTAATGTCTGAAGTTGGAGATACATTAAAATCAACTGCTGAAAGGAGATGAAGAGAATGAATACAAAATTGTAGGGATGCAACAGATTTTAATTTTAAGATCTGGCTCGACCAGATGTGTGGCCAAACCTTAGTCGAAATCCGGTCGCATTTTATCCGGTTGGACTGGATTTTATCAATGCTTTTGGAAATGGTAATTGTACATAGTTTCTATGTCTTCATGACCCACCGGACAAATAGACTAGGTAGAAAGTCATGCTTCCATTAAAATACAACTAATTATTTCACCGTTAATTTTAACAAGTTCAACTAGCCAGGCTTGTTGTATGCTGACAGTCAAAAATTTCACCAATGCACAGAATAGTTGTGGAAAAGTTGCAGTGCATTTTGAAGCCATTCTAATCTATGACATTTTATAACGGGTCAGTTCAAGATTGTCATTGCTAATTGTAGTGATCTCCCATGTAGATGGCCTTTGCAGAAGTCTTTCAAAAACTTGAAATTGAAGTTGTTTGCTGAATTAAACATGGTTTACTCGAGTCCCTTGTTGATCCAGTCTCAGGTCTTATCTACTCTATGGGGATCAGGCAACCACATGTCTCTGAAGTCACTGTCCTGTGTTCCTACCAAAATGAGACCTTTGAGCTCACTCTCCTCATCAAAAGCTGCGACCCTACCGCCTATTAAAAGCTTTCACTCCCCCCATGCTCCCTTCCCTCTGAAAAGAAACCCTAGCCTCAGTCCAAGTCTAGGCCAAGTGCAACTCCCTTCAAAAAGTGGACTTACTTTTGTCCTCAGCCGAGTTCAGATTAAACCATGAATGTTACGTGAATGTAAGTTACCCAACATGAGAAATGGTTGTTTTGAAATATAAAGATTTCACTCTGTTAACCTAGCCTTATATTAATTTCTTATGGGATACATCACATTTATTTAAGTAGCCTATAGATACATTTGTGAGATCGCATCTCATGTTGCTGGATTAAGTGTGATGCTGTATTTAAAAATGATGCTGCAGTAGAGCCTAAAAGGGAAATGTACCCTCCTGTGGAAGAAAAATACTCTTAGTTGCATGATATCATTACCATAACAAGTCACTTAAATGGTCAGAATGTTCTTTTAATTCTTTGAAAAATCTATGCTCTGACATTTCATACCATTAACTTCCCTATATACATAATTCCCTATATACATAATTATACCAAAACCCAACATCTATCTGAAATTTACGTTGAACAAAAACAGTTTTCCTGGTGTTTCTGAGTGGGTCCCCTAAGCCCACCAGGGCCCTAATTAAGGAAGGCTCTTGGACCCCATCCATTATGAGCTTAAGGTATTGCCTAGTTTTGAGGTTTTCCAGTTCACCCCATCCCCCCATTGAAACGAAATTACACCAGCGCAGGTAACTGCCTTTGTAATCCTGTCATGCAAGTAGCAAGAACAGGGAGTTTTAGTTTTGAAAATATTTCAGGCATACTGTACATACTGTCACATAATCCGCTCTGCACTAACCGTGTTTTGGGGCTGACAACACACAGCAGTCAAATTTATTGGCGAATTAGCTTCTGTGATACATGACTACTAGAAGAGTTTAACTGGCATACTGCAATATGCTGGATGTGGTAGCCAAAATCTCATCTAAATTTGACAGTGCCATGACCTGTAAAACTCTCTCAACTCTCAATTTGTTTTTGCTGCAGTGAAAAAGAAATGTAATTTTAAAGAAGGGAGAATTAGAAATTTTGAGATGAGGCTGACCTGTAAATGTGATATTTCTCTCATGTTTCCCTTTTAGTGTCTTCTTTATTGTGGTTTGGATGATTCAATTATGAGCACTTTGAATCTAGCATGATTGCATAGGGTGAAGATATATTGACCCCTAATGACCTTTGATCTCTACCACCCCACCAAAAGAAAAGGATAGCCTAGCAGAGGTGTCAATTAATTAGGAGGTTTACTAGCACGTTTAGCCAAAGCAGAGTTCTGGTGAGCTGCAATACTTCCATGGTGTACATTATCATCTTGGTGAACGTCCATACCAACATGTCGACCATCCTATATGTACCACAGTTAGGAAATATACAAAATCTTGATTTGGGGGCTACATTTTGTAATTAGGATACAAACAAACAAAATATGAGCCTTGTGCAAGCTCCTTTTCTGGAGATTACAAGGTTTTCACAATTTGACTGCTGATGACCCCAAATGACCTTTGACCTCCACAAATAAAAGGGTCCTTCTGTGGTACTCTTCATACCAAACATGAGATCTGTCCAAGTTTCCCTTCTTCAGATATCGTGCTCACAAAGTTTTCACAATTTGACACCTGTTGACCCAAAATGACCTTTGACCTCCACCAAAACCAATGGAGTTCTTCTCCTCAATGTACTACACCTTCACACCACATATGAGAGATCTGGCCAAGCCTCTCTTCTCAAGATATCGTGTTTGCAAGGTAAGACATCACAAACATACATCCACACACATACATGCACCTGTATGCAGAGTTATGATTATCATTGAAACCAAAACCCTTGCAAAATCAAAGATGACTTGAACAGAACTGACTGTACACAAACTCTTTATGTTTAAGAAGGGTATATGCAGAAGTCTGAATGGCTAAAAACTTGAGAGTAGTAGTAGCTGAGAGGGGGAAGAAAACAGATATTACTGGTGAAAGAGATCATAAAATATAAAGGTTGTGTGACATGAAAATGACACTTTGTAGTACTGGGTGCATTAAGCATTGAAAATATTAATTATAGCAACAAAATCAATCCAAATCTGTCTCACAGCTGTGTCATGAATAAATGTTGACTAAGTATGCAAATTTGTGACATCAAGAGATGGACTCCCACGATTGGTCTTACTTAATCCTTAGTTTACATAACCTTTACTTCAAGGACATTTGAGAATTTTATAAGCACAGATGGTTTTGTTTCGGAAGCATGTTTTTTTCCTCCAAATATATCAACATCACTTTACCAACGTGAAACTCAGTAATAAAGTGGCAAAATATATAGCCTTAACATAGGAGAACTGACACTGTGCAACACTCCACGTTATCTGTTTTGTACTTTTTTCCAAACTTTGAAAAGTCATATCTCATAAATCGTAATAGATATAAACAAAATTCCAATGGATTTTTACTCAGGATGTTACTTTAATACTTTTACAATGAAGGGTGCTCTTTTCTAGACGGATGTCACACAACCTTTAACTATTTCTTTAAAAGTATTTCACTCACATAGAGGGGCCACTGCTTACTTCAGTTTCTCACTTGTTCATGATTTCCACATCACCAGATTAAATTTAATTTTCACCATATTAAATATAAACTATATGTATATACAGAAATCGTGAAGGAGATGGAACTTCATTGCTCCCATAGTTCAAGCTGTCACGAGATGACCTCACCAAAGAAAAGAAAAAAGAACTGGTCAGATCTAGTTGTACCGGTCCACAGGTTACAAATGCCAATGGTCAAGCTTGGCACATGCTGTAGATTTACAGATCACCTTTCAAACTAAAGATAATTTGTCTTCTAACAGGATGGTGTTTGGAAAAAAATTACTGTTACAATTGACAAAGTACAGAAACCACTGTGCAGGATTTCTGAATGTTGGGAGACACCAACTTATGTTTAGACAAGCTGTACCATTGCACAATGAGGTAAATTTATTCCATTGTTCTGTCTGTATCAACTCGCCGTCATGGTCATCTGCTTTCTTTCTATTTACTGAGTCCCAAGCATCTCACTCCTCAAGCACTCTACAAACACTTACTTTGGTATTTGTCTACTAATTTGCAAGTAGATCTCAATTTTCCCCAGATAGATTAGGAGGAAAAGCTCACATTTTGACATGAGGTGCCATTTAATGATTACTAAGTACATTCGTACTTATATGTAATGATATTACATAGAGTATAAGTTTCTTTCAAGCTTTATATAGGCCTATTATTAGAATACTTTTAGTACTGCTTATTGTTTGTACATCATGTTTCACCAATCTGGTTTCATGTAACAAGTAGTAACCTCTGAAGGAATATCTTATTTCATAAAAGTGTATTTATTATTTGCAAATAGTGGAGTCGACAAAATTCATAATATAGCATGGAAGTAAAAGTACTCATTGTGGGGAATAATGCCACACAAGTTATATGTGTGATCTGATAAACTGTATGCCATGATAAAAAGAAACACTTGTGATATAATAAAAAATGAAACAAAATCTAGGACACATAATTAAACAAAGATATGATGTGATGTAACAAAACCGAAGCAAATTATATGACATGTAATTCATTACATGACATAAATTTTGTATGAATGATGAATTATGTAATTTGTTTCATTTTTATATCACTATGCAATACATACAACTTGCTTTGATTTACGCTTAGTTTTGCTTGCATTGTATGCTATGTAAAGAACTTTGTTGACTTCATTATTTGTAAATCATTTTTTTTTGTGTGTGATTACATAAAATGTAGTATTATTCAGAAAAAAAACTTTTAGTATTATCCAGAAAAAAAACTACCTTTAAAAAAAACTTAATTGTACATATTTTTACTATATCAATATCATTTAGAATGGCATCCCATAGTTTGAATTGAATGACAGTTGCAAGAAACAATTCACTACAGTATATCTTTGTTGGTCTGATTTTTCATGCTGTCTTACTTGAAACAATTGCACATAGAGGATTATGCTAATAGTAATTAATATTTACTTCACTATGCAGAGTGCCAGTTACCCTCTTACGAAGCATGAAGCTCTCTCTTTCCTGGAAAGCAACCTCGAAATATCGAACCCTGAGAGACTGGTGAAGGAGGACAGACAAACTTTTCTGAATACAATCATGGAGAAGATGAAATACAAGCTTCCATTTACAAGCATACCAAACTTGACAAGTGCACGACTCAAAAGCGACTCAAAGAGTAGTTTGAAAGAGGATGTGATGAAAATGCATGGTGGAGATTGTGTGGCAATAAATTCCTTCTTACAAGCTACTCTTGAGCATCTCAATTTTAACACTTCTGGAATTTGTAGCAGTGTGTATCGGTGGAAAGATCATATTTTTGACAACCACGCTGCTTTGATAGTTCATGATGTAACACATCCTGGGAGCAAGCACTTGGTTGATGTCGGTACCCGCTATTTCTTATGCCCAGTTGACCTAAACTTTACAAGAGTTTCTCCTACTTACCTCATTAGAAATATTCCATACAAGTTCTTTAATGCAAGCCCAGGTGTCATCCACCTTTGCGCAAAGGTAGAGCTGCCAAAGTTAATGTCAGGAACTGCACGACTCATTTACTACGAGGACGAAGATTGCTGGGAAGTGTTGTCTGTATTCAGAACCCAAAACTACTACGATGAATCCGGATTAATGAAGATGCGGCGCAAATCCTTAGATGACCCTTACATGAGGTCAAAAATCTTTGAATATTTCTTACTGGTGGGATATCCTAATAAATTGATGGTAAACATTACACAATATCAATGCACTACAATCACAGAGGAAGGCCAGAAAGAAGTCACCAAGATAAAGTCAGAGGATCATCTGATAGAAACTGTCATGAAGTATTATACACAATACACAGAGGAAGACATCCATAATACTTCAAAACATTACTTCAAGGGTACAACTGCTGTCAAACCAGACTTTAAAATGTGAGATTGCTTCTACATTGATTCATAATTAAACTCTTACGATGTAGATTTACTTGATTACACAGTTCTCTAACTGTGCATTATCACTAGTCTATTCTGTTCACTTTAATGTTCGTCTTTACTTTCGTCTTTTCTTTTATCACCATGAAGAGGTTCTTCCGAACCAGAGTCAAAGTAATGTCACAACAGTCACAGGAGTCACAACAATAAAAATATTGACAAGCAGTCAAGCAGCTAGCAAAAACTGTATATTAAGCCATGTTATCAAAAACTTTAAGAAGGAGAAAACAGCGTAATTTCCAGTAGCTCTGGATCATATCGACACCCTCCTTGTAATAATATTTTTCCAAAAAACACTTCTGAGAAATACATCAAAAAGAACTTCGGCGCTGCTTCATATGGGTTACCTTCAGAAGTGGGAACAAGTTGGATTGACTCCTCCTTCTAATGTGTGATATATGAAAAGAACTTAATTTAATACTATGGCTAATAGGTTGTTACAGTGTCACACATTCAACAAACTTTATGTTAGTCCATCAATAACAAAGAATGATGATTTTCACTTGGCAGACTTATGGCCCCATAACAGTGTGCAACATTTTGTTGCTGCCAGCAAATATGAAACGTTGAGAGGAGAAGCTTTTCCTGGTGCGCACCAATTCGATCCATATTTCTGTACAGTCTCTGTGCATTACATACACTATGCATAGATGCTGACACCAATGCTGTGCTACACCTAGGGATGGAAAGGATTTTTTTTTTTTTTTTTGATGGAAGGGTGAGAATAATGCTTTCTTTAAACTTTTCAAGTTTCACTTCAGTTTGCGCACAAATATAGTCTTTGATTTACATTTCCTTTGTAGGAAGTGAACATCGACGAGCCCTCCAAAGTTTGTATCCTGACCAGGCTGGTCATGTACTTGATTTTATCTTTTGTCTTCATTGAAACTACTGGAATTACAAGTGATGTGAAAACAAGGAAAATGTATTTCTGACATTTTTCTGTTTACATCAATGTAATATACAGACTTATTGGCCCAGACTGCACTATCTGGGGCCCAACATTTTCATTTCATGAATCTCACGTAATGTATACTAAAAGTGGGCGGCTGAAAATAGGATTTTTTGTTAGCGGAGGCACTGGTGACCAAATGACCAACATCATGTTTTGAAATTCAATTTCTAAGTAATCAAGCAAAGTGTAACCATTGGTTCGCACAGGGTTGAGTTTACCCTTGTGGGGGTCCTGGACACAAACTAATGTGGGAGACCCCAAGATTTTACTCAATCCACAAGACTGTAGTGGTGCAAGTCACAAAAGGAAGGCAAAGGCGGTGATCACTTTCACCCACTCCCTTCCCCACCCCCCCCCCTCACTCAAAATGGTATCCATAGATTTCCTTCTTAAGTACATGTGAGATGGGGACTTGCAGAGCCACAGTAAATTACAATGATCAGATGGGACCTTTGCCAGTATCTAAGTGAAGCATTGACGGGTACTGCACTAGGAATTTTTTGATATTAGGTAACTGGTTAGAAATACATCAGATTTCATTCCCAAGGATTTTATATGGGGCAAAATTTGCTTACTTATGTAGGATGTAACACCTCTGATACTACCTCAGTGGACTGCCAACATTGGTTGGAGCATAGTGTCCCTAAAAATTTTGCAAACATACTTGCCACGTTGCAGGGTTAAGAATTTTGCAGGCCCATTTTTAACAACACAGATTTCATCCAACCGATTTTAACAAGAGTCACAGACAGACGTGCTTGTTTGGTTTTAGGATTGTCTGAATATCAAAGACGAACTAGGGATTAGTTTGACCCAAAGGGTAATTTTGGAATCAAGGTCACAATTTTTTCTTGATGGACATGTGGTCACTGAACAATATGGCAGGTGGAGGGTGTTAAGCAAATTTAGAGGGGAAAAAGATCATGTAGCTTCAGTTAGTCATTTTAGAATTAATCTCATTTTCTTTATCTATAATGACCACTAAAGGATATTGTAAGATATAAAATAGTGTATGACCTTGACTGTATATATAATTCTCACACAGAGAAGTCATCTAACTGCACTCATGCCTTTTGGATTATTTGCTCATTGACCACTGCAGGGTCAACCTGGAGAACAGTTCCTTTTTATGGGACATCATCATGAGTTATTCAACATGTTCCTCTGTAAATGGTTTTGTTATTTACTACTTATCCGTCAAATTGTCAGAATGCCGGATGGAGAAGAATGGAGGGGGGGGGGGGGGGAGAAGGGGAGCCAAGATGCTGTTATGTAATTACTATTCACTGATCCTTTTCAGTCCCTATGGAAAGGGGTCGGCTGGAATAAGGCAGCGTTTCTTGCTCAAGTGGCTAGTGTTGAGTTGTCTACCATTTCTAACCCCAGCCAGGGCATTGTTTTGCTATCTTGTGATTTCCATGATCATTCCTGAACACTGGCCTGAAAATCTAACAGGGAGCACCGATGAAGAAAGAGGAATATCGTAGAAAGCTATGGATCTCCAGAGATCCACAATAAACTCCTGTGCACACTGCATTGTGAGGTCTGTGTGCCTCGATCTCTCCATCTTTCACAATATAACTTTTCAATTCCCTTTTTTCCAATTCCCTTTTTTTTTTCTTTTAAACTTTTTTTCTGTTGTCCCTTCCGTATTTTCGGTTTCTTTCCTCAGCATCTGGTCAAGGCAGTAATGGCAAAATGTTTGGGACCCAGTTTGAGCTCAATTTTGGGCCCCAGTTTTTTTAATTCATTATCCAAACGTGTGGTATATTTCTTAATTCAGTGGGGGCACTGTACAGATGGGCCTACATTTTTGGACCTGATTTGGACTTCATTTTTGGGTCCCATTCTTGAAAGCACCAATTTTTGGGTCCCCAGTTTTGAGGACCCAACTTTTCACTTGCCCTTATTTCTTTGCAAGGAACCACAGTGCCCATTGGGCTCTTGTAAAAATAGTGTTCCAAACATGTTTTTGTATATTTTTCTTTTTGACTTGAGATATTTACGAAGCAGCAAGAGAACGACTCATAGTGCATGAGTCTATATGCTTTAATGCGTTAGAGTTTGCAGTCATGTAGGAAGGCTTGAATTAGAAATGGTAATGTTACTTTAAACCTTTTATCTACATAATTTGTGTTCTTCAGTTTCTGTTTTGGTATAAATAAAACACTGTGACACCCTCTCACACTAAATCCTGGGAAATGGCAACGGCCAATTGTTTGGCACTGCCAAAATAACGTAGATCACAAATGGTTCACAAGCGACAAAGTAACTGACAACATTCAGCTTAGCATTATGTACATGCTATACCCAGTGACCAGAACAACCATATGCATCTAGATCTCATGTGCTGCATAGTTTTGAGAATGAACTGTCAAGATGTGAATAAGATAGCATATTCCTTTAGCACACATACAAAACAATCAATCCCAAATTTTGACCCACACTGTCTATCATCAGGACTCTTAAATTAATCACAGGATGCATCCAACTGATGTTCCTGACTGTTGCATACAAACATTGATTGAATTTTCCATCTCAGATATCTCAAAGATTCATGAATTAAGGCAAGTTTTCCTTTCCAATTTTCACGAAAATTAACCTTTCCTACACTGATTGCAACTGATAATTTACAAATACACTCTGCGTGGGAGCATGGTGCAAAAAAACCCATTTGCACTGCTGCTTACCCCACGTGAGTTTAAGAAAACATTTAAATAAGAATTTTTTTCTGTTAGTATAAAAATACACTTAAAACCAATGAATCCAAATAGCATACATCTGGATTGTAAAATGTAAGTTAGCATTCTACGCACATAATGACAAAATGACCATTTCTACAATAAGTATTGGGCAATTTTTGAAGGAAATGGGGGGTGGCACACCGCAAGTGTTCTCCTGCCTAAATCACCCCTGTATAAAAAGGGGCATTTAGCACTTACGCGTGATGAGTAATTATCACGATAACAGCTGCAGGTAGCCGTGTATGCTTTTGGGACTTGATTTGCTTTGAGTGAGATCCGCCCAGGGTTTTCTGTCCTAAAATGTCACGCTTATGACATGTGAATAATTTGATCCCTGTTCAGTCAACCATTAATTTTGATGAAAATGATGTGGAGCTTAACGCACTGGTAATCTTCTGTAAACAACAAATTTTTAACGAGTGTTTGCAATCTGGACCAGGTCCTTGAATGCGAATGACCTAGCTTTGACCTTCATGAAGGGAAACAGCATCTTCACTCTCCTATCAACCAATAAGTCTATCTTCATAAGCTTGATAACCATCGTTTCAAAATTGAAAATGATCTTTGACCACCAGTAGAACATTAAATCTCAGCGTGGTATACAAACTTGTCTAAATGTCAGAACAATCCACACTTAAAGCCAGTGTCAGTTACACCGAAAGAGATTACCATTAGTTCATACATAGTTGGGACTGACTTTTGAACTCCTATTGGGTTATTTCAGTCAGGTGACCATTGGTTATCTGCTAGATAAACAACGAGGATAAACCACGCTAAAATCGTCGGCAGGGGAATGCAATAAAACCAGTCTGCTACCTTACACACAACAATGGCTAATGGTAATAGTGAAGAAAACATTTGATTTGAAGTTCATAGACCTTGACCTACAGTAGCCTGTGACCTAACCTATAAGGCTACTGAAAAATGAAATATAAATGTACGTAAATAAATCATACATAGATGTACGTAACAGCAACAACACAGTGATACTTTCAGTGGCAAAATCTTATACTGATTTTACCTCTCTAAATTCCAAAATTGTGTCACGCAAAAGCTTATTCAGCAAATTTTAAACAACATGTATCCTAGCTACTAAACTTAGCATTTCTTCTTCGTTGATTTCATGTAGAAGTTGAAACACAAGTCTTTACGCATTAAATCGTATGGAATAATGACTGCAACTCCCACAGATTAAGTCAAAGGAGTCCACATAGAGTAAGTCAAATAACAAAGACCTACACTCTCATAACACCATGAAGTTGTTCCACCTGAATCAAACATTGCTGCCACTGTTGGCAGAGAGTGAGATATCACATATGTCTACAATTTTCTCTAACTGCACCATTCCAAAAACCTATAATTGTCTTCATCAAAAAGCAGTCTCGTCAATCCTACCCAAATTCCACCATTTGACAGAATTACTTGATGAGGAAAACCAAGCTCTGATAATGCTCCATACACAGTGAGTGAACTTAGATCGAACCACTGAACTGCAGCATGCACATACTATATTACATATTTGTAGTGCAAACTAAAGCATGAGCATGTATTGCCACATTGTTGCTATGCTATAACTATTCATTTTTTGTGTTACTTTGTGTGTAATGCACATTTGTTAACATGTTGTGAATCTTGTTTCCGCAAAACTTACTGGTTTGGGACTTTGCTAGCGACGTACTCACCTCATATAACCTATGCATTACCGCATTGACCATGGTCAGTGAAGTTTCAGGCATACGGTAATGCATAGGTTATATGAGGTGAGGGAGTACGCGCTGTGAATTACCCTTCCTCAGGGTTCGTTTTCAATAAAAATGTGGTTAATTAAGAAGCAAATTTTCCTTTGCTTTTGTCCCTTTTTTTCATCAAAATCTCATTTTTATATATGAATGAGGTTAATCAATGTTGGACCTGTGTATTATCAATGGGATAATGCACTCTTAGGGTTAAATGCTTTTGCTGGATGCACTTGGTCTGTGTCCATGTCCATCACTTACATTAACCACCAATCATGCATTTTCCTCACATTAATACATGGTCCAGCATTTAACATTATCCAAACTTCCCTCTCATGATTCTTTTTGTCTTTTATTTGAAAATGTGAAAAGATGTACATTTGTATAATTGTATCAGGAAAGAGCTTCCAATGATATTTGTACGATCTGATTTTCACCCTGTTCACTCTCTGGTTCTTGAGCCCAGTCCATCCCAACCAGTGGCATCCCAAGATTTTTGTGGTCACAGATGGATGCCATTTGGGGAGGGTGTGAGGAAGGACAAAGTTTTGCTCTCAAAAGAGGAACAAATGAGAAAACGGTAGCTCAGTCTTTTTTACCTGCACTCATTGATAACGCAGAGGTGTAATTACACTGTCTGTTGATATTGTCTCTCTTCCATTGTTTTCTTTCAGCCTCTTCATATTTGCTCATCTTTTAAAATTTTAAACGGTCCCAACAGAGGGAACTGAAACTGTCAACAGCCAATCCTTTCACAATTCAAAGGTATTTTTTAACAACAGATCATGCAGAGAAGCAAACAGTTTGCATTCATAACATATTATGATGTAAATCAGTGAGGAATCATAAAGGCTATGGTTAGTATGAGTAATCAAAGCAGTAGTACAGTATATAACTGATGGACTACTCTAACAGGTTAAAGCTTACAGGTTAAATCAATTAACTAAAATGATGGTGTGAGTGATGTCTTTCACCAAAATGTTGGAGACACCACAGAAGCATACAGTATTTCTCTCATGTTTTTCCCTTTTTACATAAAAAAAATTTGAAATCAAAAAAATATGAAGGGGAGGATCGTGGCAAAAGTAATTCATACAAAGTATTATCTTTGGGAGAAGAGGATAGAAATCAAAATTAAAACAGGATGGAAAGGTGGAGACGGAAATTGAAAAAAATGAGAAACAAGTGGGTGAAAAACTGTCATCATTGGTGAGCAGAGACAACCCATATCTATTTCTTTTAGAACTATTTCATACATCAAATTGGCACTATCTTCTTCCGCTTTCCAATTCTTTGAGATATCAACACCATCACACTGAATTAACTTTTTTCGATACCTATTACAAAAATCTTGAAGTTGATGGAACTTCATTGCCTCTGCAGTTCAGAGTACATGTTACAAAATGTGACCCAGATAACAAATCATAAAAAAAGTGATAAAGATCTTAATGTAAAGTCCATAGGTTACTGTACAATTACCAATGAACAAGCCTTTTAGACATACAGGCCAATACTGATGATTTTTCATACTGTGAAGATAAGGTGACTTCTAAAATGATGGGTTTTGAACAAAAATTGCTGCTGCAATGGACAAAGTGCAGAAACCACTGTGCTGGACTTCTGAATGTTGAAAGATACCAAATATTGTGGAGACAAGATACGCCATTGCACAATGAGGTAAATTCATTTCATTGTATTGTTTTACTTCTGTCTGTTGATTAATAAAACCCCTGTCATGATTATCTGCTTTCTGCTATTTCCTTTCTAACCACTTAACTGCAGGATTATAATCTCACTGTGGAATTAATTTCCGCAAAAATGTCTTTTTTTTTTGTAAGTTTAAACTCAGCACTGGAAAAATACATCACTGTAAATATCTAACACACAATAAGCCACCATATGTACTTTTCTCCTTTTTTTGAAGCAAATGCAAGCCAAATACAGTGTCTTTATCTTATTTGTACAGGCGTTTTCTCCGTAAAAAATCCTCTTCTTCCTCATTTTCGGAGTCACTATTGGACTCCAAATTAAAGTCATATAAACCCTACAAAGCTTTTCTTAAATAGATGGGGCCATTAAGCTGTCACGGTATTCAAACAAAGGACAACTGTATAGTCGCACGCATAATAATCCAGCTTCAATTTACTGGTATTTCTCTCACATACTTTACATACATGTAAGTCAAACTCACAAAGACAGAATATTTGTATGCCTGAGAATCCTGAATGCAGTATACAAGTGCTCCTCTACCACAACTTTATTTTTCTTGGGTTATCAATAACATTTCCACAAATATTTCACTGTAACTTTCAATATTTCACAATTACTTACAATATTTCAGGATTGTTTTTGATTTTCATGACATTACCAATTTCTGTGAGATTTCAATTTTTCTTCCATGCAATAATCACAACAAACAGATATCAGTCATTTCTGGTTTCGGTTATATCACCAGTTAACCGTGAAAGCTCATAGGAGCGCCATTGCATTATTGAAATTGGAAAGAAAATACACCACATGGTCCTTCAATTTCAACAAATCCAGCAAGCTCAAGAACACTTCCGGTATCTCTTAGATGATCAATGTACAATTTGAAGATGAATATACCTATCCTACGGCGAATAGCAAACAAGACCAGAACGTTCGCTGTGCATGGTGAATGATCGCTCATATCTGTATTGCTGATTAGTTGGGGTTACGTAACATAGTTTTGTGCATATATTACAGGATGAATACATTGATCTTACTTACCCAGTAGCATGCAGGTAACACAGGACAGATATATACTTCTAACACAGGTAACTGGTTTAGTCCCAAGCGTCTCATTCCTCCAGCACTCTAATGCATACTAATTACGCATATTGATCTGCGTTTCTCTAGTAATTTTGCAACTTCAAAATTTACCCAGATGGAAGTAAATAAAAGCACACATTTTGTTATGAGGTGCCTTTTGACAACTACAACTATTTGCTCTGAATTATACTGATGTCATCACATTGCATAGCATATAATTTCCCTTCCAAGTTTAATGTGTGATGCAACTATTTATAATACTGTTTACATAATGTTTTCACCATTCTGATTTTGTAGGAAAAATGTAACCAGAAGTAACCTCTGAAAAATACATTTCATATAATCACACAAAGTACATTCATTATATACAAATAATGAGATGAAAACTGACTACATAGCATATAATGGGAGTAATTACAACCTGTTTGTTTAATGCTACCATAGCTTCCATTATATGCTATTCAAAAAGGGCTGTTGACTTCACTATTTCTAAATAACTAATACAACCTGTGTAACATCAGAGTTTTCTTCAGAAATGATGTCTTCCATTACTTAAACAAAATGAGATTGGTCAAAACATTAATATCAAACAATAAACAGCACTGAAAATAGAGTTCTGTGTCATATAATGAATGTCACTATATCAATATAATTTTGAACAAATAATGATTATCAAATGGCACCTCAAGGTTGTACTTCACGATCTGTTCATTGTCTGACTTCTCACATTGTCTTACTTGAAACAATTGCACATAGAAGATTACACTAATATTAATTAATATTTACTTCACTATGCAGAGTGTCAGTTACCCTCTTACGAAGCATGAAGCTCTCTCTTTCCTGGAAAACAACCTCGAAATATCGAACCCTGAGAGACTGGTGAAGGAGGACAGACAAACTTTTCTGAATACAATCATGGAGAAGATGAAATACAAGCTTCCATTTACAAGCATACCAAACTTGACAAGTGCACGACTCAAAAGCGACTCAAAGAGTAGTTTGAAAGAGGATGTAATGAAAATGCATGGTGGAGATTGTGTGACACTTAATTTCTTCTTACAAGCTACACTTGAGCATCTCAATTTTAACACTTCTGGAATTTGCGGTAGTGTGTATCGGTGGAAAGATCATATTTTTGACAACCACGCTGCTTTGATAGTTCATGATGTATCACATCCAGGGAGCAAGCACTTGGTTGATGTAGGCAGTCGCTACTTCTTATACCCAGTTGACCTAAACTTCACAAGAGTTTCTCCTACTTACCTCATCAGAAATATTCCATACAAGTTCTTTAATGCAAGCCCAGGGGTCATCCACCTTTGCACAAAGGTAGAGCTGTCAAAGTTAATGTCAGGAACTGCACGCCTCATCTATTACGAGGACGAAGATTGCTGGGAAGTGTTGACTGTATTCAGAACCCAAAACTATTGTGATGAATCTGGATTTATGAAGATGCGGCGCAAATCCTTAGATGACCCTTACATGAGGTCAAAAATCTTTGAATATTTCTTACTGGTGGGATTTCCTAATAAATTGATGGTAAACATTACACAACATCAATGCACTACAATCACAGAAGGAGGACATAAAGAAGTCACCAAGATAAAGTCAGAGGATCATCTGATAGAAACTGTCATGAAGTATTATACACAATACACAGAGGAAGACATCCACAATACTGCAAAACATTACTTCAAGGGTACGACCGCTGTCAAACCAGACTTTAAAATGTGACCGTGCTTCTTTGTTGATTCGTAATTACATTCTTACAATTTAGACTACCTTGATTCCACTGTTCTCCAGCTGTGCAACATCAGTCTGTTCTGTTCACTTTAAAGTTTGTCTTAATATTTTTCATCATGAAGAGGTTCTTTCAAACCAGATTGAAGATAATGGTTTAACTAGCCACCACGATAAAGATACTAACAAGCAACAAAGCAGCTTAAACAAACCCTGTACATTAAGAAATGTTATCAAGAACTATGATAAAAAAAAAAACAGTATCATTTCCAGTATCATTTCCAATATATCATATTGACATCCTCTTTGTGAAAATATTGTTGCAATTAACACCTCTGAGAGATATTTTGTTTAGAACTTCCCTGCTGCTGCATATATATTACCTTCACTACTTTTTATTGAACATATATATGCAATTATATGTGGGAGCAAGTTATCAATATTTATGACCAGTAAGCTGACACAGCGCCAGACATTTCACTAATATTACGTTAGTCCATTCATACAAAGGATGATGATTTTGACTAGGCAGACTTAGGACCAAAAAACATTGTGAGCTATTTTTCTGCTGCCAGCTAAAGTGAAAAGTGAAGAGGAGAAGCCTTTCTGGTGTCCACCAATTGTTTTCCATTTCTGTACAGTCACTGTACATTGTGCAGGCTACGCATAAATGCCGGCACCAATGGGGCAATACACCTACGGATGGGTATGGATTTCTTTCTTTTTGATGGGAGAGTAAGATCTGATGCCTTCTTCAAACTGGTTTTTATTTTTTAAGGTCTACTTCTGTTTGTACACAACGATAGTCTTTGATTTATTTTTCCTTTGTAGGGAGTGAACATTGACAAGCCTCCCATAGTTCATTTTCAGAACACTTCCTTGTTCATTTGTTTGCTTTCACCTATCCCATTTATCATCAGGTCCACTAGAATTCTAAACAGTATATGTGCATTGAAGCTCCCCCCCCAAAAAAAAAATTAAAATATATAACATTTCTCTGTTTACATCAATGTAGTATAAAGCCTAAGCACTTTGAGACTGCACTGATTGAGGCCCAATATTGTCATTTCATAAATCTCACATGATGTATGCTAAAAGTACAAGGCGTGGATGTGGGATTTTCAGGTGACTGGTGACCATTGACCAACAGAGTTATGGGGCTCAATTTTTCCCAATAATTCTGCAGAGTGTGACCACTGGTTCACACAGGGTTGAGTTTACCTTTGATAGGGTCCTGGACACAAACTAATGTGGGAGTGCTTAGACTTTTGTAGTACACGAGATGTCACTCCAGAGAATTTTAAATGGGGCAAAATTTGCTTGGTTATGTAGCATTTAACCTTTGACAGAGTGCCAACATCAGTTGGAGCTTAGTGTAGTTTAAAACTTTGCAAGTATACTTGCCACATTGCAGGGTAAATCACTTTGCAGGACCATTTTCAACATCACATATTTTATTCAAAGGATTTTAATGAGATTAAAGGAGGTGCTTGTTCTGTTTTAGGGTTGAGTAAATATCAAAGATAAATGGGGGGGGGGGATTAGCTTGACACTCTTGGAATCAAGGTCAAAGTTTTCTTTTCTTATGCAGATTGATGAACATGTGGTCACTTGAACGATATGGTAGATGGGGTGTTCACCGAGTTTTGAGGGAAAAAGATCAGGTAGAGGTTATTTTAGTATGAATTATTCATTTTAGAGTTCAGTTCATTTATTTCCATCTATACTGACCACCTAAGGATATTGTAAGATATGAAACAGTGTATGATATTGACTACCTGTATCGTCCCACAAAGAGAAATGATCTCATTACATGCTCACTTGCCTTTTTTGTTATTTGGTCGTTGACCACTATAGGGTTAAAACGGAGAGTTGGCAGTTCCATTGCATGGAAATTATCACAAATTTTTCCAAATATTCTTCTGTAAGTGTGATAAGTTCTTTACTTTCCTTTCACACTGTCGGAGCCCCGGTGAGAAGCTAACAGAGGAGGAGGAGGGGGGACATGGTGCTCTTACACTTACCTGTCACATATTATCCCAGGTACTGTAGCAGTCCCAACGAACAGGGGTCAATTGGAATGAGGCAAAGGCCTATTGCCCCCAGTGGCTAGTGTTGACATTCTCTGCCATTTTTAACCCCAGCCAAGACACTCTTAAAGTGGAACCTTGTTTTGCTATCTTTTGATTTCCACGATCATTTCTGATCATTGGCTCAAACGTCTTATAGGGGTTACAGTGAAGGATTAGGGGACTATTAAAGGGAGCTGTAGATCCTCAGAGATCAAAATCAATTCCCAAACACACTGCATTGCAACAACTGTGTGCCTCCCTCTCTTCATTTTTCACAATATCCCTTTTCATTTTCTTTTTTTTTTTTACTTCTTAAATTCTTTTCTCCATCCTCCTCTTTGTATTTTTCCTTTCTTTTCTCAGCATGTGGCCATAGCAGTCATGGACTGAACGGCTCCATGTGGAAACCGCGAAATCGACGCAATGGCCAGTCTGAACATGCATGTTAACTGACTGATTGAAAATGAGCACATATGATCTCCACAAATTAAACTGCTTTACCACACTGCTTGTAAGTTGCATCTTGGCACTTGTAATTCTGAGATAAAATAACAGTATAATTTCATTTTTGACATGGTGTTCCTTACATGTTTGTGTACATTTTTTTTTTCACATGAGATATTCATGTAGCAGCATGAGAATAACTCATAATGCATGATAGATAATAATCAGTAGTCATGTAAGAAGGGTTGGATTAGAAATGGTCCTGTTACTTTCATCTTTTTTATCTACAGACTTTGTGTACAGCACTTCAGTTTCTATTCTGGTAGCAAAAAAAGTTGATCACAAACTTCTGTAACACCCTCCCACACAAAATCCTGGGGAAAGGTAAGAGCCAATTGTTTTGAGATTGTACTTGGCCAAATTCACTTCCAAAATAACATAGATCACAAATGGTACACAAGAAACAAAGTTACAACAACATTCAGCTTAGCATTAGGTACATGCTATACCCAGTGACCAGAACAACCATCTAGACCTCATATGCTGCATAGTTTCTAGAATGAACTGTCAAGATGTGGATAAAATGGCATATCCTTTAGCACTTACACACAAAAATTAATCCCAAATTTTAGACCGATACCATCTATCATCTGGACTCTTAAATAACTGGCCCAATCCAGTTGATATTTCTCAACTGTTGGGTAAAAATGATTGAAGTTTCCTTTTCAGATACCTCAAAGATGAATAAATTAAGGCCTGTTTTTCTCCCCAATATTCATGATAATTACCCTTTTCTACACTGATTGAAGAGGCAGCAGTGCTATACTATAGGTGGTCATACCAGAAAAGTCTGGCTGGATCAGTTTATGTCCTCATGCCTCAGTGTTGATGTGTGCACTGATGTAAATGGCTTTTAATTAGTAAGGTGGGCAACAAAACAACCATAGAAGTCAGTTGGTTTTTCTACCAGTGGAAACTAGACTCTAGCAATCCCCTTCGGGCCATGCTGTCAGTGTTGGGTGGTGGACTTTAAAGGGGGCATAGATGCCATAAGCCTTTAATATTGCAATTTGCAGAATCCAGTGGGGCTTTAAATGAAAGATTCACAGATGTTTGTCCTTTGTAAAATAAATGGAATGAATGAAGTTGACATTAACAGTTGGAACAGACAAATACTACTAGGCTAACACATCGCATATTCCACTGTTTTTCTGTATTTTGTAGTTTGAACCACTATTGCTTTATATCGCATGACTCAACATGTGCAGGCATTGCCCATTGCAGGCATTAGATTCATATTTCAAGGCTGGGTACATGTAGCTTGGAACACATGGAAAGTGCCCTTTCCGGCCATCTGCAGGGTTTGAAAAGCCAAAAATTTTCTTGCACGCTCCGTGTCAACCGCTGGTGATGCCCCATTTAGATAGTCCTAACAGCACTCAGCCCTCTCCAATACTTTTTAACCTTTATTTTAGGTTCACAGTTGCAGGTGTCAAAAGAAAGTCAACTTTGCACCATGGTTTGGCAACTAAGAAGGGACAAACATGATCCTTTGTTAGCAAAAGGGGAAGAGGGTGCTTCATCCCCGTAGACCTCTCCCCATGCTTCGTAGGCCTATCTGTGGACCGACTGATTTGAAATCCTGGCTTAAGCTTTGGTAGGGCAACACCCTTCCTCTTTTACCCCTTCCCTGGAACTGGACAAGAAATTTCTGCACATGTATGCCAGTCATCCTTCTGAGCAATTTTGCAGACAATTTTGCAATGCATCTAGGAGAAAATAGAATTTCAAAATATTTACATCTATGGCCTCAAATGACCCTCTGATGACTTTTGACCTAAATTTTTAGGTCAAGCTAGAATTTAGAAAGCCCTTAAAGAGTACATTAAATACACCATGTTTTGTAAATATCGACTCACAGGTGCAATGCCACATCAAAGACAATCCAACGTTTTGACCTTGTATGAATTTGGATAACAAGAGCCCAAGGGCACTCTGGTTCCTTGCACAGATAGAGAGCATATAATGTTAATTATGAAGTAAAAGGGAGCATATATTATTTTGTACGATAGCCTAGATGGTCCATTTCTGACCATGAACTCTCACTTTTGTAACATAAAATCTGTAGAGAGAGAAACATATTTCATGCTTCTACTAAAATGGCCCATTTCAGACGTTGAACCCCAAACATGACAAACATGCACCCACATGGAACCACTTCCATAGCACTAATGTGACCAATCATCAACAGTGTTAAATACAATCTGTAAGAGAAGAAGTATTTTGCATGATTTCACAACAGCCTAGGGGCACTATGGTTCCTTGTACTTGGAATGTACATACTGTAAAATGATATGCCTGAGTTCATAAATATCGAAGAAGCCATTTCAATTAATGCAATGAATTGAAGATGTTGATTTCTGCAATATACAGCAATATCCCATTCATTTTACAAAACACAAACAGCTGTGCATCTCTCATTTCAAGAAGGGGCTCGGCAAATTGCAATATGGCTTATCCCATCTATGCCCCTTTAAAGTCCAATAAACTGATAGCATGCCCTGGAGGGAACTACTGGGGTCTAGTTCAAACTGGTAAGAACACCAACTGACCTATTTTCTTTCATTGTTACCTGCCCACCTCACTAATTGAAAACACATGAATGCACACATTAGCACTCAGGTACGAGAAGGTAAACTGATCCAGCCAAAACTTGTCTGGTGTGACCACCTACAGTAGTGCAGACAACACTGCTTCTTTTTCATTTGATCAAGAAACTGCTAACTCAAGCAGTACTTCCATGATGCACTGGAGGAGGACTGATGGTACATATGAGCATCCATAGCATAACAAGGTTTTCAGATTTTTTCCCCCAGTTCCCCCAGATGACCTTTGAACTCCACCAAAAACAATAGGGCACACCTTCTCAATATGGCGAACCTACATACTAAGTTTGACTTTCATCTGACTTTCCCCTATTGAGTTACAGCGTACCCAAGCAAAACAAACTTTTTCCCCCAGTTCTCCCAGATGACCTTTGACCTCCACCAAAAACAGTAGGGTACACCTTCTCAATATGAAAAACCTACATACCAAGTTTGACTTTCATCGGACTTTCCCCTATTGAGTTACAGCGCACCCAAGCAAAACAGACTTTTGCCCCCAGTTTCCCCCGATGACCTTTGACCTCCACCAAAAACGATAGGGCACATATTCTCAATATGGCAAAGCTACATACCAAGTCTGACTTACATCGGACTTTGCCCTATTGAGTTAGAGCATACCTAAGCAAGTGTCACAGATGCACACACACACATACACACACACGCCAACCTGACTGCATAGAATCCTTTACTGACGCAAGGGACCAAAAATCTGTGTACAACTCTCAAGAACCACTATGGAAGGAATATTATGACCAAATTTCAGGAATATACAGCACTATTTCTGGTAGGGAATCAATTTTAACAATATTCACATAGCAGTCATTCAGGACCCCTAAAAGACCTTTGACCTCAGCTTTTCAAATGACATGTGACCCTATTGTTTATGAACAATGTGTCCAATTTTGTTAAATCTGTTAAACAAATGTGCCCTTGAGAGCATCAAAGGCAATTGTGTACAGACAGACAGATAGACAGACAGATCGATGCCAACAATACCATGTTAAATACACTTTTTCGATATCTCTTACCAAAGTCTTGAAGGTGATGGAACTCAATTGCCTCTGGAGTTCAATGTACATGTTACAAAATGACTATGATAAAGAAAACAGTTGTACAGTCCACAGGTTACATTTACCAATGACCAAGCCTTGCAAAGATACTGATCATATTTTCAAACTCACCACCATATTAAATTTACTTTTCGATATCTCTAATTACCAAAGTTTTGAAGTTGATTGGACTTTATTGCTTCTAGAGTTCAATGTACATGTTACAAAATGACTATGATAAAGAAAATAGAAAACTGAAAAGATCTAGTTGTACAGTCCACAGGTTACATTTTCCAATGACCAAGCCATGCAGAGGTACAGATTTACTGATCATATTTTCAATCTGGAAAGACAATTTGACTTCTAATAGGATGGTTTTTGAAAGAAAATTGCTGCTACAATGGACAAAGTACAGACACCGCTGTGCTGGATTTCTGAATGTTGGTAGATTCCAACTCACGTGGAGACAAACTGTACCATTGCACAATGAGGTAAATTTATTTCACTGTTTTGCGTTACTTTTGTCAATAGATTACTATCAACTCACTGTTATGGTCACCTGCTTTCTTCTATTTGTTCAAGCACCCCAATCTTCAAGCAATCTGCAACACATACAAAATGCATACACATATGTGCCAGGGAGCAGGGGGAAAAATGCTCCCGTACCAAGTCAATTTTCTGGAGGGGGGAAGAAAAGTTACTTTTAAGGCAGAGTGGAGGGCTGACTACAATACCTTTAAACTTCCAGAGAAAAATTAGAGCATGTCAAAAGTGAAATTAACGTCGCCAGAGGGGACAGGGAAGCGCCATTTCCAGCAATCTGAGGGGCATTATTATCTAATACTTTTCTCACGATGCTACGTGCCAAGTAATGGTGGCTCTTCTCTGTGTAATTACTGTTCATCACCACTTAAACACTATGCTTCAGTCAGCCCTTCCCTTTGATGGCAAAGGATGATTATGTCACTGCATCAATGTAACAAAATCCCCCCGATCTGATCAATTGAAAATTATGTCTCCACCTTGCTTTTTTTTTTCTGTGGATGCCTATTCTTTCTTATCCTGGGTGCATGCAGCTTAGAACACCTGCGAGGTGCCGTTTCCAGACGTTTAGAGGTTTGTTAAGTCGAAAATTTCCTTTCTCCATGCCAACCGATGATAGATCTCCACTTAGATAGTCCAGCCAGCACTCAACTGAGGGAGTCAACTCCCCCAATCTCCCTCCCCCCCCCCATATCTTTTGCATTCCATCGCACCTGCTATGCAGTATGCAGTAGGTTGACTTGACTATTTTGAGTCCAAGAACAACTGACCGCTGTACCTATCCACAAGGAGTTTCTAAACTTGGCTAGTCCTTTCTTGGTCCCATATGTAGTAGAAAAGGTGGTCCTTGGGGGGGGGAGTTGGTTTGATATCATATCACAATATAGGTTATCTAATATGTTGCCAAATGAGATCCATATGAACATACATATATCTCATTTCCCTCATTTTGCTCAAACTTGTGGATATGTCGTCATTTGCAGAAATTCGGCCAAATGTCATTATCATCAGTTGTTGGATGGATTCGGTCTTGCTCCCAAAGCAGCACAGGGCCCATGCACCTATGCTGATTATCCAAATCTGAGTGTGTCTGCTATTTTGATGGATGTAAAAAAAAAATACTAAAACATGGGTTTCATGTAAAAGTTGTGTGAAAGAATCCACTATATATTTAATGCCTTGAAATATCAAACCCTGAGAGACTGGTGAACGAGGACAGACAAATCTCTCTAAATACAATCATGGAGAAGATGAAATACAAGCTTAAATTTACAAGCATACCAAACTTAACAAATGCAAGGTGTGATTTGTATAAAGTGAAATGATGAAAAGTCTGAAAAAGGAGTACCTGAAAATGCATAGAGGTGGCTGTGTAGCACTAAATTCCTTTTTCCTTGTAATTCTTAAGCATCTCAATTTTAACATATTGGCTGTGTATATCGGTGGAAAGATCGCACTTTTGACAACACCGCTGCTTTGATAGTTCATGGTGTACCACATCCAGGGAGCAAGCACTTGGTTGATGTCGGTACCTAATTTCTTATGTCCGGTTGGGTTGACTTTACAAGAGTTTCTTCAACCTTTATCATCAGACAAATTCCAAACAAGTTCTTCCATGCAAGCCCAGGCATCCTCCACCTTTGCACAAAGGTAGAGCTGCCAAAATTAATGTCGGGAACTGCATGCCTCATCTTCTACGTGGATCGAGATTGCTGGGAAGCCTTGTTTGTATTCAGGACCCAAAATTACTGTGACGTGATGAATCCGGATTGATGGAGATGCACCACAGAACATTCAATGACCCTTACATGAGGTCAAGAATATTTCTTACTAGTGAGATATCCTAATAAATTGATGGTAAACATTACACAACATCAATGCACTACAATCACAGAGTACGAACATAAATCAGTCACCAAGATAAAGTCAGAGGATCATCTGATAGAAACTGTCATGATGTATTATACACGATACACAGAGGTCGAAGAAATCCACAACACCGCAAAATACTACGTAAAGGGTTACGACTGCTGTCGAACCAGAATTGAACATTTTATTTCATAGAAATTGTGACTTTGCTGATAGAGAGGGGGATATTTCATGGAAAGTGTGACTTAGCAACCATAATCAATTACTGTACCTCTGGAATATTCTCAACCACAAATATTTCTCAGCTAGCTAAAATTGATTTCACAGTGTCATATCATCTGCAAATGAACTGAGACATGCCATTTACCAGTGATGTACATTATGCAAGGCGCTATTACTGAGATGGATTGAGATACCACCAAAAGGTTTATTACTGCTAAGAATTTTACAAGAAATTTTCCACCAATAAGTGAACATATTGTGTGGTATTCTTTACCATTCTATCAGTTAAACACAATGATTTTCCAGGTAAAAGCTTCCTTCGTTGTGAAATACCTCTTTGAAAGTTAGGCATCAGTGAGAGCCTGAAAATGTGTGAGGTATAGAACTGACAAATGTTTCTATTTTGCCTTTCTTTTCTTTTTTTCCACTCCTTGTTTTCCTAGCAAAGTCTTGATTGTCATGCTTTTGAAGCCAAAAAATTAGCACAAAACAAATGGTTTTGTACAGGTCTAATTTATTTTAAATGAATGTCACAGTGATTTGTTTACAATTTTATGTGGCATAGCCTTTATGCAGCACTGAAGCTGAAACATCTGGATAGGGGAAGGGCAAATTCTCTGCTTGGTACTGTACATCTAGAAAGTGTCCCACTTTTTGCTAATAAAATGGTAATTGTGTGGTTGACACAAAGTTATTTTCAAAGCCTGTGCTTGGTGGTTCCAGTTCAATATTTATCAGTCAACTATTACTTAGGTATAGCTTGCTTGTAACTGTAGTTGATGACAAATACTACACACTGTTTATTTTCTACTCCTGTAAATAAGCCTGACAGAAATGTGAAGAGTAATACAATACACCTGATATTGTACAGTGAACTGGAACAGTTGAGTAAAGGAACAGTGCAATGATAGCCTCAAATGACCAAATTTAACACAACTTGGTTCAGGGATGAATTTTAATAGTTTGCTAGATCACATGACCTTTCACCTCCATGAAAAATAACAGAGACTATCTACTCATCAAGTGCTACCAATGTTCACAATTTGGAATTCCAACAACATTCAGTTGCTAGTATTTTCCTTATACTTTCCCAACTTTCCAACTGGCAATTAATTGCCATCCAGACAATTCCGCCCCCTCCTCCCTCCCTTATCAATTCCCATACAAACTTCCCTTCTTGAGATATTGTGTTTACATGGTTTTCAGAGTATGACTCCTATTGACCCAAATGACCTTTGAACTCCAGCAAAAACAATAGGGTTCTTGCACTGTGGTACATACTATCACATCTGAACAAGTTTCCCTTTTTAAATATGTTTACAGGGTTTTCACAATTTGGCCCCTGTTTAAAACTCATGACCAATGACCTACACAAAAAACAAAAGGGTTGTTGTATTCAATACATACCAAATATAACATGTTTTTAGGGGTCAGTCGATGTGAGACATGACACACACACAGACTGGATGAAGGGAGCTGGACATGAATGTAAAGGATGCAAATGTTCATGGACAATTTTCTTAATAGTGTGTATACCTGTGTAGAGTCTCGTGTGCATCAGCCATACATCCTACAAGTCACATTGTAGCCTGGGCTATCTAATTAGCATAGTTTAGTTTAGTAGAAAAATGGATCAGGAGGGACAGTTAAGTCCCCATCTAGGACCCTAAAAAAAAGATACAAACATCAAACCCGGTCACAAGCCTAAAGTAGGCTTACTTGTCGAGTGCATTCTTAAACCCATTTACACTTCTTGCCATCACTACATCCTCAGGCAACCCATTCCACTCATTCACTACCCTCTGAGAAAAGAAGTAATGATGAATATAGATCCTACTTTGAACCTTCTGGCATTTAAGACAATGACCTCTGGTAATTTTACTACTTGCTAACTTGAAAAAAAAATCAGAAAATGATAAATTATCAAAAACATGAACAATCTTGTAGACTTGTATCAAATCTCCACATAATCTTCTCAGCTCAAGTGAAGTGAGATTTAAGAGACGTAACCTGCTGTTATAGGGGACACCCTTGAAAGCCCTAATCAATCTAGTAGCCCTGTGCTGGTAGGCCCGACTTTCTCAGGTAACTCCTTATCTTTAGAAAAATATGGGTTCCAAGCCTGAACAGCATACTCCAAATGAGGTCTAACCAACTGCTTATAGAGTCTACCAACAATGTCTTGCTTAAGGAAACTTAACTTTCTCTTAATCATACCTAAAATCCTATTTGCTCTTTTAGCTGCTCCAACACACTGCTTAGCTGGCTGTGAAGAAGAATGTATGTGAACATATAAGTCCCTTTCAGCAAAAACCTCTTGCAGTGACTGTCCATTTAAAGTGTGCAAATACCCAGGATTATTATTGTCAATATGCATTACCTTGCATTTATCAATATGGAACAGCATTTGCCACTCCTGAGATCAAGCGAAATTCTTGTCTAAATTCTTCTGAAAACTTTTTTAATCACCTTCAGAGGAAACCTCTGAATACAGCTTGGTGTCACCAGCAAACTTCTTGGCTCTACACACGATATCATTCAGCATCAATATGTCATTAATGAAAGCAATAAACAGGAGAGGACCCAACACAGACCCCTGGGGGACCCCACTAGTAACCTCCTGCCAAGGAGAAGTGCAAAAATTTAAAACCCCAGCTAACAAAGTTACGTTGTCACAACGTTGTGGTTACGTTTCGTTTTCGTTGTGGTTACGTTATGAAATTACGTTGTAGTTACGAAATTTTGTAGACTCCACCCAACGTAATTATAACGTTATTTCAAAACCAAGATATAACGTTTTATTTACGTTGTTTTTACGTTATTTTACGACGTTTCTTTTTTACGTTAAAATAACGTTTATTCTGTACGTTTTAGTTACGTTGTAAAGTTACGTTATTATAACCAATTGATGAAAAGACAATGTACTTCTTGGAAAGAAACAATGAGGCAACGAATTTTTCATGATTCTCAGTCATCAATATTTATTGCTATCTCGGAAAATAAACAATATATGTAATAATAAAATAGGCGATGATTGCATGCATGCTTCTTAACTGTCACAAATGGCAGCTTTACTTAAGTCTTAATTACTTACATTACAGCTAATCAGCCAACAATGATATTCAGACAAGAACATCTTAACACTTTTGAAGGATTTTTCATTTCTATGATCTTTCTAATGTCCAATACCAGAAAGCAGTGATCAACCAAACAGACACCAACAAATTTACCAGTCACTGCTATTTTGCAAACGAATAGAAGTTACTTTAAAAATTTTAGTAATTTTACATGTAAAAATACACACGGAAGACTAATGTGGAAAGGCGGAAAAAAATCGAAACCACATATACACTCAAGATAAAGTTTAAAAACGAGAGCAAAAAAAATCTGCCTTTCAACACAAAAATAATGCAAAATATTGAAAACAAACAAAAGTTGCTCTAAAAATTATTCAGAAGAAAACCCATGAAAGTCCATGATCAATCAGATTTCACCTTGAAACTTCCCTATGACCCAAGGCCCTAAAACTTCCCATTTCCCAAATAAAATTATGTTGAAGTTTTCGAGGAATTGTAACGCTAAATCCCTCTACGTGAAGGAGCTCAAGGTGGATGTCAGCTTTGCCAACTTTATCTCCATTTGCAAGAGTATATGGGGCAAAGTGAAACCATTTCAATGATCATGGGCTATGTCTATTTCTCAATGCAGATATCTTGATTAATGTATACAAAAAAAAGGTTTTAGAATTCCTTCTTTTAAATTTGTGGATTCAATTTTTTTTTTTTTTTTCATTTTCAAAATTTTCGTTATAAAACTTAGGCCCTCTAAAAAAAAAAAAACTTTTTTCTTTCACGAATATATTACTGTTATGCCACTGTAAGTATGTAACAAACATAGTGTACACCAGGCTTCCTCAAGTGGATTTGTTTTAGCCAGTGGCGTAGCAACAACATTTTAAGTGGGGGAGGGGCAAACATTGGATAAGAAGCAAATTTATGCTCTGAAAATTTCAACTGGACACATGAGGGAAGGAATTTGGCATGGGGTATTGTAACATTAATCTACAGTCAGATCTGGGTGAATTTTAGGTGGGGGCAATGCCTCCATCTGTGATACTACCTAGGTGAACCCCCCTCCCAGTTCCTACACCTACTGTGTGGTTTTAACGCCACATGGATTATTTCTATATAATGCCACACTGATCATTGCTATTTCGCAAACAAATAGAAGTTACTTTAACAAATTTGCATATAAAAATGTTTAAAGTAATTTTACATGTAAAAATACATACATAGGAATGAAGAAAGGCGGACAAAATAGAAACCATTAATACACTCAAGATAAAGTTTAAAAACGAGAGCAAAAAAAATCTGCCTTTCAACACAAAAATAATACAAAATATTGAAAACAACAAAGGTTGCTCTACAAATTATTCAGATGAAAACCCATGAAAGTCCATGATCAATCAGATTTCACCTTGAAACTTCCCTATGACCAAAGGCCCTAAAACTTCCCATTTCCCAAATAAAATTATGTTGAAGTTTTTGAGGAACTGTAAGGCTAAATCCCTCAACGTGAAGGAGCTTAGGAGCCTAGGAGCTCAAGGTGGATGTCAGCTTTGCCACTTTTACCCCCATTTGCAAGAGTATGGGGCAAAGTGAAACCATTTCAATGATCATGGGCTATGTCTATTTTTCAATGCAGATATTTTGATCAATGTATACAAAAAAAAAATATTTTTAGAATTCCTTCTTTTAAATTTGTGGATTCAATTTTTTTTTTCATTTTCAAAATTTTTGTTATAAAACTTAGGCCCTCTCAAATAAAAAAAAAATTACTTTTTTTTTTACGAATATATTACTGTTACGCCACTGTAAGTATGTAACAAACATACTGCACACCAGGCTTCCTCAATTGAATTTGTTTTAGCCAGTGGCGTAGCAACAACATTTTAAGAGGGGGAGGGTCAAACATTGGATAAGAAGCAAATTTATGCTCTGAAAATTTCAACTGACCACATGAGGGAAGGAATTTGGTATGGGGTATTGTAACATTAATCTACAGTCAGATCTGGGTGAATTTTAGGGGGGGGGGCAATGCCTCCATCTGTGATACTACCTAGGTGAACCCCCCAGTTCCTACACCTACTGTATGGTTTTAACGCCACATGGATTATTTCTATATAATGCCACACTGATCTCTGTCCTGGTGAGGGCTACACATCAGGTTTCTGTAACATCCAGGAAAAGACAGATTTTTCTTTTTCACTGGAATATGTATGCAAATTTCAATTGTATGTTGCTTGTCCACGCATACTTAAGAAAAACATGTATAGTAAATCAAAAGTATGACCTTCAACTGCTCTAGACATTGCAAAATTGCAGTAGCTAACAAGCTAAGCATACACCTTTAAATGACCACTATCTTTACAATACTTAACTACTACGAAATCGACAATCTGATTTTTTGCTGTGGTCAAACCTGGGACGCTCCTCAACTATATGTACTGTAAATCAACAAAAAGGCCAACCGTGAGTGATCGGTAAATAAATAACTGTAATAAATACCTGGCAAAGTCACGGTCAATGTTTTTCATGTCTTCTTGATTCTCTTTCAAGAACCAATGATCTCAATCTCACAGTAGTGCAGACACTTGTGCAAGCTGACTAAGACCAATTCCCAGTTACCCAGTGGAAGAATGTCTGACTGTGACCCTAGGACAGTGCCAAGAGATTGCCCATGATACAGTAAGCATAATCAAAATAAAACACAGTGAATACAGTATGTACCCATGTTCAGTTTTCATTCGCTGACTTCCTGATATCCATATCCACTAGATTTCCCCCCATGTACAGTGGAAAACAGCATTTGCTGTATAATTGCCACATGAATTTCCACAGGAATTTTATCGAACTGGTAAAAAGAACATATTGCTTTGGTCACTGTAAGGTGTGCAGTACATACAAAATGAAAATAAAAATGGCAGGTGTACAATAAGAGAGTGCTGCAAAATGAGATAAGTCGAGAATAACAAATATCATAATCATGGCAGGTGGAGGACTGTATTCAAAAAAACAGTTTTCTCAGGAATCTTGTTGGACACATACCTGTACTTCTGAAAACTGGTTGAAAAGAAATAACAATAATGTTCTGTACTCAACGATTCTCAAACGATAGGTTGCAAACCAACTGTATGGGCTGGCAGATGTTTTCTGTTGTGTTGCAAAAAACTATAACAGTTGCTAAAGCCCAAAACAACTTCTAGACTAGAAGAGCTGTCGCAGTCACCTCTCTTATCAGTCGATCCCATCTCACCTTCTTGTAATGCTGTGTAGGCTCACAGTTTGTCTCTTGCTGTAGCTAAGCTTTAAGATTTTATCCAAGTGTACTTGATAGTAGGGCCACCGGTTACAGTACAGTAGATGTAGTCAAAATGGTTGAAAACAGAAAAGGTGTGAGTACAGCTTCAATCCAGGTCGAAGTCTTCGTATACCCTCCTTGAGTGCTACTGTGCATGCTCCTGCTAAACATGTGCAACCTGCAATGCTGTGATAGAAAAATAACAAACCTTAAATAGTTAATGACTGAATTCAATCAAAGGCTATACCATATGGTACATTACAGTATGTACTGTTCTCCACTGAAAATCATCGCCAGTTGTTGAGAAATGTTCCACAATGCAGATGATATACAGTAACATTTAGTTTGGACATCAGAAAGTATTTATACGTGGCAATTTGAGGAAACTTCAAATAGGAAAATTGTAAAAAAACTAGACTTTTGCCTATTCACCTTATCTGCCATCTCTTTCTAGTACTCTACTGTACAAAAAGTGCTGAATGTACCTTTTTACTCCAATTATCAGGTCATGCTGAGTTTTTAGCCACCTGCTGTCCTGCTCTTAAAATGTCAGCATAAACCCACAGAACCGTATGAACAGTATCAAAGCAATAACGCTATTTTAATTTCTTTTCTTAAAAGCATTTCTACTGCATTAGGCCTACAGTACTTGTCATTACATTATTGCAAACATTAATGTGCAGTATGACAGTAGGCTACAGTACAGTCTCAGATTTATGAATATGCTATGACGTGCTGGTTTTATTGTTGAGTTTTTATTGAATTCGCAAGTTATTAGGTGAACTACGCATTAAAGATGTTGCTTATGTAGACCGTGACATATCTTTACTTCAGTTCATTCTGAGGCTGACTAGCTGAATTGGATGAAAATATTTTTGACAGTATCTGTTCCCATAGTTTACAGCTTGCTTTCTTTATCTATGACTCTTTAGTGAATCTGCATGAACTGGCAGGCTGCAGTTCTTACATTTCTACAATACAGTAGTTACAGGTACTGTAGAGACTAGTTTGATGAAGCTGACATACTTTTCATTTTCTCAAGATGTTTCTTCCATAATTAGACAATGGTTTTCCTCTTGAAATTACTTTGAGGATATCTGCAATTTGTTTCACTCTGTACCGTGATCTTACTGGAACTTTTAATACAGTACCAAAGCACAGTACTGTACAAATACAATATTGTACACATACCAAGATAAGTGATCCTGTAGATGTGTTGAAACGTAGTATAGTACTGTAGCAATGTAGAGCACTACGTAGCGTCATAGCCGATTGTACAATACTTTAAATAACTTTATTCTCATGTGAAGCCTAATGATTCCTTTCATCTTGTACTCAAACAAGTTGTGAGCTGCTGGACAATATTGGTGTTTCATCTTTACCGAGCAATGACTGAGACTTTCCTGGCCATAACAGAGAACTATTCTATTATCTCAAACCCTCCATTGCATAGAAAAGGTATATCAACAACACACCAGTGTACAGTAGGACTATACTATACTGCAATTGTCTGTTAATTTGTTCTTGAAATCAAATGTGGAACACAACTGCGTGTTTGAAGTAAATGAAACATTTGGCACTTAGAAGTCAGATAATCAGGCCTGTGAAGGTCTTCAACATATATTCACATTAATAATAGTGTAAATCATAGCTTTGTACTGTTGTCCGAATTCTAATCCAGGGTCACTGTAAAGTAATGAAACCACACTTAAACAGTCATGCTTCAAAAAATAACAATGCCCCTTCAGTTTCCCAACTGTTCCAATATTGTGCCCAGGCAATATAATTATACACTTTTTTTTGCAAGTACAAGCGTACTCATGTGCTAAAGAGTAATTTCAAAACTGCTCCAAATCACGACACGAATACCAAGTTTTGGAATCCAAGCTCCTAACTCTTGGAAATTGAGACCATAATTTCCAGGTGTACAGTACAAAGTCTCAAACTTGCATCATTTATTGGCTATATTGCTACCATTCCACTTCAACATTCACTACATGAAATTCAAGAACTTTTCCGAAGTTTGGGCTACCACTACAGTAAGCCTACTAGCCTAGCCATCAATCATAAAACTGTAAAATTTAGGCTTAGTCAGTACAGTGTACTGTAGTGTAGGCTGCGTTGAGTAACAGTACTCACAGGGCTTATGTTACTTTGTTAGGCCTACATTTCACACTCAGTGCACACGGCGGCATACGGCACACTGTACAGTACTTAGCCTAACCGCAACTCAACCGGTTTATACAAAACATACAAATTATCACTACAATTATCAGCTATATAAAATTCAAACTGTTTCCGAATAACAATGTGAATCTCATCATAATCATAAGGCTAACAATTGCTGTAAATGCAAGGCATTACTTGCAACTTACACGTACAGTAAGCATCAATCGTACGATGAGACTTCAGCGACAGAACATGGAGCTTCGTTGAGTTTCCTCTGTCATGTTGCAAATTCAGACAGCCGCACCGTATGCGTTAGCAACGATTTTCAAACTGCAGTTCGCCCGCTTTTGTTACTGGATTGTGAAATCCAAAGTGTAAGTGTATTATCCGGGCATTTTACGCAAGGATTTGCCAACGGTTGGCAACATTTTTTCAGCCAGTGAACACTCAGAGTTTTAAAATTGTGAGCATTTGAACAAGTTTAGCTGTTTGCCAAAGTAGCAAAGAAGAAGTAAGGTAATTAAAATGAGTGAAGGCCAGTGAAAAACAAAACTCAGTGACATCCACTGTCAGAAACACATACTACTGTAGCCTACATAGCTGACTGGACTTACTATTTGACAGCGACGAAAGGGGGCCGGGGAGGGTTAGTATGTCACATACGTTTTGTTAACGTCTGTCTAACACTGATGTAATCAACCAAAATGTAACGTTGTAAAAACGTTAGTTTGGAAACGTTTTAAGAACGTTGTGATTTTACGTAACTTTGATTCGTTATAATTACGTAATATTTACGTATCTCTGACAACAACTGTAAATACAACCAAAATGAAACGTTGCCAGATCGTTGTTATGAAACGTTGTGAAAACGTTGTGATTTTACGTAACTTGGATACGTTGTATTTACGTTATATTTACGTACCACTGACACCAACGTAATTATAACCAGAATGAAACGTTGTAAGATCGTTGTAAGGAAACGTTGTACAAACGTTGTGATTTTACGTAACTTTGATACGTTGTATTTACGTTATATTTACGTACCACTGACACCAACGTTATTGCAACCAAATAAAACGTTATTAAAACGTTTCATTTTAACGTTGTAAAAACGTTGTGATTTTACGTAACTTCAAAACGTTACATATACGTTGTATTTACGTTACACCGACACCAACGTAACCACAACCAAAATATAACGTTGTAGTTACGTAGTGTGTTAGCTGGGACCACCCTCTCTATCCTATTACATCGCCATGCAGTTCTGAATCCAGGTCAGTAAATTACCACAGATGTCCAAGACGCTGGTGGGGAACAAATTATCAAAAGCTTACTGGCAATCCAGAAAAACAACATCAACATACTTCTGCCTATCCAATGAACTAGTGGCATCTTCCATGAACTCCAAAATATTGGTGAGGCAGGACCTTTTCTGACAAAAGCCACGTTAAGACATTCTGATTAATGAATAACTACTGAAGGAACTAACCAACCTTTGTAGCAATAGATTCCATGACCTTACTAACAACACTAGTGGGACTTAGTAGTGCATTCGTGCGCCTATCTAGGCAAATGTAAATCAGTTTGATAACTTGCACATCTAAATGACGAAACAAAGAAGTAACTTCAGCTAGAATTACACAACTGGATTTCTCGACGGTTTCGCAAAAGCACGCGAACCAAAGGTAATCATAAACCTCAAGAACTAGATCGTCTAGCCCGAAGTTTCGGAAAGCTGAAACTTGATTGGCCAATGGCAGTTATCGTCTGCTTGTTCACCGGTGTGTGGTGAACAAACATTGTGGGTACATTGTGTGTACAACTGCCAGATCAAAATACCACCGGCACCGAAGGCTAACAGCGAACTGGAACTTCTGCTGGATTTCAGCCAGCAGAAGTTGGCTTTTTCATGATAATGTCTGGTCATAAACCAACAAGGCATCAAATTTGTGGCATGTCTGTCACTATTTCTTTACGGTTTTCGCACAAGGCTACGCACTGTAACCACCGATGTAACATAAATGTAACCTTTCCTCGGTTCCGTAATCTTAGCTCACAACTGATGCTGTTTCAACGTTGAACCCTTGGAGTATAATACTCCAAATTGAACCCTCGGAATTTACGATTGAATCATACTACTTTTACGCACAGTCAAGCGGACATGACTGATGAATGAATGACAGGACAGGACGATGTCCAATGAGGAGACGGGTACTAAAAGTCATAACCTCCGTGGGCAGCTGCATATCCACAGAGCACAACTAGCTCAATAGCGTTACTATTATTACTGACCCGCACCAGTTACCACGCCATATATAAGCATAAGGCCGTGTACGGGACTTCATAATAGCAGCTAGCTAAGCAGATCTGCTAATGTCGCCTGAAATGACCATAGTAGGCGTAGGCTAACTCTCAGTGGAGGTGGTGAAACGGTGATTTTGCCAAATTTCTGTTCATGGAGTTCATGAAGACGAACTAATTTCTATTGATTTCAATCATTACATGACTGCGTACCATTACAAAACATGAGTTTCTTTCATACTACAAACGTTGCTACGAGCATCAGCAAACACTTGATTACCGCCGTCAAGTTCAAGCTGCATAGGCCTAACGTTAGTAACCTTTGTTGTACGTACTCGGGCTGTGTGGGCTTGAGAATGAGATTTCATCGCCCATACACCAAAATGGTAAGGGCATTCTGGATTCATAAGATCGCATATTCCCAGGCAAGGTCACTCGCTACCCGAGAACATCCGGGCTACTCCTATTTAGGAATTAAAGGTTACCTAAATTGGCCTAAGCTAGGGCCTAATGGAGACTAGACAAACTGAATCTTCCTTAGCTTCGTCCATCAATCCTGCCATTGCTTAAGATGTAGACAGACTTATTCATCATTCATTCCATTTATTAATTCGTCCGTACAATTAAGGAGTACGGGACACTAGCTAGTGTACCTGAAAAAAAAATGCAACAAAAAAAAGAATGCAAAGGGGGAAACGGCAAAAACAAAGAGAAAAAAAAAAAGAGGAAGTAAATCAATCAGTCTGCTGCATGGTTAGGTGACTTTTTGGCTTAAACTTCAAGGTAGCATAAGTTAAACAGATTCTAATGTCAATTGGGAGAAGACTCCTGATTTTGTAACGATATTTAAGGGTAATTTACTGTGTTTTGTATGGTGGCTACTAATTGAAAAAAGAGCATTTCTCCTGGTACTTGGTCAAGCATCTGTGGAAAAGCTACAGTTGACAATATCATGAAAAGCATCAGGAAGGGTATTGTTGACATAAGCAACACATTTTAAGCACATGAATGTTGCCGATCTTGAGGATACCAAGTTCTCTGTGCAAGGTGTTTGTATGATAGTGTCTATTTGAATACAAGATTCTGTTTTGTTTAGCAATACCATAAGTTTCGACATTTTGGAGGGAACGCCTAATGAATAATGTCGTCGGAGTGCAATATCATGGGGGACTGAGGTCCTGAGATGGCAAAAGATGCCATTTGGCCTAAATTTAATCATATTGTTACAAAGGTCATCAATATGCTGTTTGAAGGATAGCTGATTGTAAATCAAGAGACCTTGGTATTGGTGCAGTTGGTCTTACAGATGCTAACTTCTTTCACAGTAAAGTGGTCTGGGCAAGCATTAGGAATCAAAAAGTTGGTTTTCCCCAGATGCAAGGTAAGTTTGTTTCATCAAACCAAAGTTTAAGTTTTTCCAGAACAGAATGAGCTTTACTCACAAGGGTAGTACAATTTGTGTGATAAATGAAAACATTCGTGTCATCGGCAAAAGTCTGAGGGACTCATTAGGCATGACATTATTGATATCATTTACATACGTAACAGAAAAAAGTAGAGGTCCTAGTACAGAACCTTGAGGGAAGCCGACATTTACATAAGAAAATGAATAAATATCATTAACATGTGAGTTGTTTCCTATGGTTTAAATAACTGTATATACAGTACCCCGTAGTTGGCGAGCCCCCAAAATTGGCACTCCCTTCAAAAATTACTCGCTATCACTGTGGCAACGTTACTGAAGTGAGCCTAACCTTCTTGAATCTAACCACAATTACGAATTTCACGATTATGAACACATTTCAGGTACGTTTCCTCTAAATAAGGCTCGTTTGTGAAATTTAAAATATCGGCAATGGATTCCTTAAGCTAGTGCGCCAATTTCAGGGTACTGTACATACATGATGTCAAGGGTTTACCTCATCTTGAATGCCATAACAATCTAACTTGTAAAGGAGAACATTGTGGTGGAGAGTATCTAAGCCTTCTTGAGGTCAAGATATAGACCTCAGGCATTCTCACCGTTATCCAGGTAAATACGAATGCAAGTTACAGTCTCTAAAAGAGTATGGCTGCGGGTATCGTCTTATTTTCTGAAACAGGACTGAAAGTCATACAAGGTATTATTGTTATTTACAAAAAAAAGCCCTGAGACAACTCTCAATAGACCTTTCAAGTAATTTGTTCATGCAGGCGAGCAAGCTGATAGGACAATATTTTTCAGGACGTTGTGGATTCCCCTCCTTAAAGACAGGGATGACTTTGGCCACTTTCAAAGTGACCGGGTAGATACCTGTGGTAAACATGAGATTAAAAAGGCAGCACAATACAGGCACGATAACATGAGCGATGAATCTCCAAACTTTTGGAGGGATTCCATCAATGCCAGATGATTTCCCAGTTTTTAGAGAATTTTTTGGTTTTTTTAAGTTTTTTCCTCAGTGATGGTGGAAAGGAAATAATATTTTATTATAATATAATTATAATAAAATAATATCTTTTATTTGTTCAGTACAGCCAAGGCATGTTGGGCTGAGTGTTGTTGAGCCTGAATAATATGTTTACAGTATGATGACTGACACCTGTAAATTGTGAGTTAATCTTTTCTTGGAGTAGAGTTACTAATGTATTTGCAAAACAAGATATTTTTGTTGCGTATAGACCTTTTAATGCCGGCTGTGATCCAAGGCTTGCTTCTAGATGTCTTACAAGAGACTGTTAACCTTTGGAAAGTAGGTATCATGCAAAAAGCCAACGATGGAGATGAAAGAGTTGTATGCACCATTAACATCCTCTGATGGGTAAATTGCCATGAGAATTTCAATGATTCAATTGAATGGACAAATTTGGCAAAATTTTGGCTGTTGTAAATTCTGACCATGCATGGGTCTAGACATTGTAGACCCTTCGAAATGAATTTTGCTAATGAAACAAAAATTAGTTAAGTGGTCACTTATATCACAGAATACCTGAGGTTATTTCAGGTAAGCCACCTGTTAATTGGTGAGCAAACAAAAGTATAGTCCATGACACTGTTGGAAGTAGGAGTGATCCTGGTAGGTCAGGTAATGACAGGTGAGAAAAGACAGCAAGTCAAAAGATTAAAGTAGTTCTTGAAAGCAGCAATGGTATCAATTTTAAGTTGGTCTATATGTTTATATCCCCTCCAATTATACACAGCTCCTTGACTTGACTGAATCTAAGGCACACTCCAGAATTTTGATAAAATGATTTTATAATTCCTTTATGATGCTGGTAATAAACAACTACCTTGAATTGTTTATCAATACACTTTAAGTCAATCATGAGGTATTCAATTTCACAACTGCATGATAAATGGCCCTGTATAACATTTTGGTTTACATTAGTCCGAACAAGCAACTTTTTATAAAAGATGGTAACACCTCCATGTGGTGAAACAAGATTAAGAACATATTTTGGCATAATGTTAACAAAGAACTGTGAATGACAGCACCCAACCTCAGAGAGCATAATAACATCAAAATTGTGAGAAAGGCTTTCAAGATAAGCTTCAAGTGCTGAAAAATTTTTTGAAAGACTCCTGATGTTTAAATGAAACACAGAGAGAGCTTTAGTGTCACCGTTTTTTACTTTGGTAGAAGATTCATTGTCGTAGTAGTTACAGTTAAGCTTATTTTTACCGAATCTTGGTCGGTGATTAGTTCAACGTGGGATCAAAATGTGTTGTCATAGAGGTAGCTTGCTACGTAATTTCCAGTGACGTTTAATAAGTTCTGAAGTTTGTCATCAGAGAGAGAAACAAATGGTATGCGAAACGTGTACATCAACATCAGACTGGTTTACATTAGCAAAGAATAGGGCAAGGTTTGCTATCAGCCTCCCCTGACGTCAGTGCCTCATGATCTGGTCCTTTGTTCTCATACCACCTTGGTCAATACCACCGGAAGTAAATGCCCTCCGGCCAAATTTTGGGATTCATACAGACAGCAGGTTCATCGCATTCAGCCTTCAAGCATGGGCTGACTCTTGCAGCAAAATACGCTTGCCAAGCGCTTACTCTTACAGACATAAATCCCGTGGCAAAAGCTTTGTCCACCAATGGCTTCTTTTTCGGTCTCTGCTCTTGCTGTTTTGCCTGGACAGAACCGTGAGTGACATCAGGGAATACACGTCGCTTCCTACCATGATGTACAATAGAGAACCAAGTATAGGCAGTATTTTGGCAGTATTTATAGCCGATTTGTGACGAGTGTTTACTGTACATCAGTTGCGAAGGTGATTACTTGTATCTGTTGTGAACATTGTCTGAGCATCGTGCTAGTAACAATTAAGAGTTGCTGATTCACAATTGTCAGTTGACAGTTCATACTCTCACTAACAGGGATTACAGCTGGTCTACTCACTTGAGGTTGTGGATGGCAGATTATCCTTCTTGACAAAAGAGGTAGTTGATTCTAATAGCAATAATCCCTCATCAATTTTGGAGCATTGCTATTGTAATGTATGTTCTTGGTTGTAGGTAGCTGAGGATATGGCAGCAAAATTGGTTTGGGTTGCGTTGTGTTTTCCTCCCCCCTTTCCTTATGCTCAATTTAAAAGTGTCACTTCCTTATGATTATAAAATGGCAGGAAAAATATCATATGCTTGGCGCTTTCCATGACATTATCCTTGCAGAAATTTTCACAAATATTAAGAATAGACTCAGTCAGCAACACCTTTTTTTTCCCCTTGAAATTGTAGCACATTGACTCATTGATGATTACACCTGGTTGCTCTGACATATTGTAATGCTAGACAGACTACACAGGGTAGTCTAGGTCAGAGTCGTCTCCCTGCTAAGACTGTTTTGCAGAACTATTCACATGCAGCATCTCCCATTTGTTTACAGTTGGAAGAACACTTGCAGATGCTATGCTCTGGAGAACTGTTTTCGGGTATCCGAACCAAGTCATGTTACTGTAGTGATTTACAATTTGTATAAAAGTCATGTAGCAAGATTGAATTTATTTTTGTCAATGTGCCTCAGCACACTAAACTAGTTACAATTCTTCAGGAACTTAAATGTAACATTGCATAATATATTTCGTTGTCACTTTTCCATTACTGGCAATAACATTACACTTTGATCGGGCCATTGCATAAAAATGTTTTGGCATTTGCTTCAAAAAGTCAGCAAAAAGTTATACGTTGCTCAAAGTCGAATCATAAGTGACTTGTGCTAAAAAAATCAGCGCCGATTTATAGTTCAGCTGTACAGTATGAAAACTTCAGCTGTATCAGCTTTGAGCTTGATGCTTAACACAGTTTTGAAACCAGACTGTACACAAAAAGACAACTAGCAGCATTAAGCAACAGCATGTAACCACTGCATCACGTGCTGGAAAATCACAAAACACCACTCCAGTGTTCCCACGTAAGGATATCACAAAGGTTCTCCGAAAAGACAACATAGAGTTTTACACTCATTGTATTTTCATATCCTCACTGTACCAGTATGGAGTTAATTTATAAGTTACCTTTCAAAATTAATTAGTTTAAAAGGTCAGAAAAGTGACCTGTAACTTGTAACACTTGCAAATATGTGACTGCAACAAGTTACTTTTTCTTTGAATTATCTGTAACTAGTGACAACTGGATAACCCACATATCTGGCACTGACATTACTTTCATTTGCAATTCCTTGTGGTTGAAGTTGAGATATTTAAGTTTAATTTCTGCTATTTTATCCAACAGGCAGATGCTCCGTATCCACTGACAAAACAAGAGGCCATATCGTACCTTGAAAGAACCTTAAAGATCGCAGACTGGCAAAGTATGCTGGCAGAAAATCCACTTTCCTTTCTAAGGGAAGTGTCAACCCAAACAAAGTCACGTGTTGCTTACACCAATCTGCCCTACTTTGTCAAAGATGGTTTGAAAAACCCAACCTTGTTTGAGTGTAAGCAGCTCATGATGAATGGACTGGGTGGAAACTGCTTCGTGTTCAACCTGTTCCTGCAGGCTGTGTTTGTTCACCTTGGGATGCAGACTAAGTGTGTCCCTGGGAAGGTATTCAATTGGGGAAATGCCAATTTCTTCGGTCATGTTGGGATTATTTTCGAAAACCTCACATGTGATGGCGACCTTCACATTATGGATCCTGGTAATCCTTATCCTAACATTGGGGCTGTGTCACTCAAATTTGGCATCTCTTCAGCGAGATATGAATCTCATGGTCTTCATTACAGGTATTTCATGGTAAACCCGGGTGTCGTGCAACTTTGCCAAAAGGTTGACCTGTCTCATCTGACCAAGCTAGGAAGCAGATGCCAATTCATTTATCAAGACGGAGAATACTGGAAAGTACTCTACACTTACAACGTTTTGGAATCAAAGAGTCCTTCCTATTTTTGGGGGGTCAGTCAGATACTTTGCGACGATACTCAAATATTTCCGAAGGTACACAGAGAGTTACTGCTGATAGGATACCAAAATGGAAAACTGCTGAATATCAAGAATAATTTGTGCATCACCGTAGATGAGAATGGGGAAAAAATGGTTGTGGAGATTAAAGACAAAACTCAGCTAATTGAGACAATCCAGCGGTATTTTCCTCAGTATTCTAATGAAAAATTAGAATATCCCTTCAAATACCTAAACATCCAAAACTGATTTGTATCTTTGTAGTGTAAATATACCATGCACCATCAGGACAAAACAATGTGGTATCTTCGGTTTGCTTGCAACGTTACATTTTCTTATTTTGACATCAGCAAGGAGATGTCAGGTCATTTCCCCTTTTTCTCAAATAAGAATACGTAGAGAAGTCATGGTGCATCCCCGAATGTAATCTTCAATAAATTCTCCTTTTTATGCTGAATGAGCAAACATACCAGTTTCACATGTCTCAACAAATTTGGAAAGAATGAAAGAAAAAAAAAAAGCCTCTGCAGCACAAAGTATAAAACTACAAATTGTATATCCAGCTTTTTCTGAGTTTTGCATACCATGCAGATATTACCTTAAATCACCATGAAAGTTTCCACAACAAATCGATCAAGCTTGTCATCTGAATAAATCACTTACAAACATTGTCCAAATGTCCCTAGACTGTCCAACTTTAGGTGCTGAATAGCAGAGGATACCTAAGAGCAAAAAGTGTTTGCAACACCCGTCACACTTCTATACTCTAATATAAATACTTGTTTACGGAGTTACATACACCTTCTTACTTATTTGATTGGCAACTGTGATGTAAGCATGAAAAGAAGCATTTGCCTCAGTATCTGAAATACTTTACATATGCAATCTGACAGTTTTTGTCATACACCTATTTATGTAAAATTTCTATCAGGACACTATGTTATGACATAAAAAACTTCAATAACCAGCCCTTTGAAATGTAATTTCTTAAGTTTATAATGAAAATCAAAAGCAACTACTTCACAATGAGGGATCGAGGAGGGCTGACAACTTAACTAGAGCACCATTGGTGCAGAGGCTCATACCTCAAAATCCTGAAGGTACCATTTATGTATCATTATGTCAAATCATAGGCACCTCTGAGTATCATTATACCTAATCATCAACATTGTACAAGAGAATCTGTAGGACTGCACAATTTTCAGAATTTCATAAACTTGTGCTCCAACAGTGCATAAGTTTGATCTTTGTCAATAAATTAAAAATGTAAAAATTTTAATGGGTACTACCAAAAAAACAATGCTTATAATCAGCATCAATATTCACGTCCAATAATTATGGAAACTGTCAACTTTTACTCATTTTTCTTATTGGTTTGTACTGGCTATAAGTATATGAATTGGTACTAATGTGGAAAAGTAAATGGTCACGAGTTTTCCAAAACCAATTTAAATCATTAGCAACTCACTCATTAGTGTTCATTTACATGTGACTCATAATGGGCCCTCTTAGTTGAATTTTGATCAGTTACTAAAAGTGGTATATTTTGTGAAGACTAACTGAAGTTCACGGAACAACTCAAAGTGCCCCTTTAAGTCCATATACTGGTCAACACACCTAAGGGCAATACAGAGTTTCAGTTAGCATACCAACTAACACTGTCCAATTACTCAGTTATCATTCATGCACGATAGGGATATTTGAGATGTGTAGGACAGTTTAAAGGGGCACTTTAATGGGAGAAGGAGAAGCAATTTGCAGAATTTCATAAAATGGGCCATTGGGCCCACATGGGGTCTTGGACTACCAATTCCTGAACACCCTGAAGGGACCAATAATTGAGTACCATTGTGACAAACCATCAACATAGTACAACATAATCTGTAGGAGAAGAAGCATTTTGTAGAATTTCCTAAAATGGACCGTAGGGTCCACATGGGACCTTAGACTGAAACTTTTTTGTACACCCCAGATGAGGCACCACCTAGGGATTATTGTGTTCAAGTTAAATATAAATCCATGGATGCATGTGTGAGAAACAACATTTCAAACAATTTCACATAATGGGCCATTGGGCCCACATGGGACCTTGAACCAAAAATTCCTGAACACCCCGAAGGGACCAATAACTGAGCATCATCGTGACAAACCATCAGCATTGTACAATATAATCTGTAGGAGGAGAAGCATTTTGTAGAATTTCATAAAATGGGCCGCAGAGCCCACATGGGACCTTGGACCAAAAATTCCTGAACACCCTAAATGGTCCACCACCTATGGAACATTGTGTCCAAGTTTCAGACAAATCCATGAAAGCATGGCGGAGGAGAAGCATTTTGAACAATTGTGAACAGATATAGACAGATAGACAGATAGACAGGTAGACAGGTAGACAGATAGACAGATAGACAGATAGACAGATAGACAGATAGACAGATAGACAGATAGACAGATAGACAGATAGACAGATAGACAGATAGACAGATAGACAGATAGACAGATAGACAGATAGACAGATAGACAGATAGATAGATAGATAGAGTGACGCCGCACCATTACAATAGCTCACACCAGCTAGCTGGTATGAGCTAAAAACAATTAGAATCTTGATCACTGAGAATGAGATAAAGAGTTTGGTACGCAACTGAGGAATGCCCAAAACAAATTATTATTACTGCATGAGTACAAACTGAAAGGTGCTAATAATTGACCTTGAGTGAGATGGGTGGAGGATTGTGTGAAAAACACAAAGCACTTATGGAAAATTGTAATAAAAAATAAAATTGTAATGTGAGATAACTTTCGTCAACTAACAAAGATGACACATTAGACAAAATATGTAACATTTTTCATAAGTTTTTATTTATCAGTTACGCATATTCAGATGGCTGCACAGACAGTCTTCTGTACACTGCTCTATTCCATTGATGATCCTCTCCTCTAAAGGATAGTTGTCCTTTCATGTGCATTCTCGGACAGTTAATATCTTGTAATGACAACGAGGCATCTGGCAGTGATTGCCACTCAGTTAATTTTACCAAAAAAATTTGGCATAGTATCGCTGGTTCGGTTCTCAGCCTCAACTCAAAACGTACTGCCCTATAGCTTTGAATTTATGGTACATTGCAAAGCTATTACTTCAAGCAATTTTTTTTGGGGGGAGGGGGAGTTGTTTTTTGGGGGGGAGTTGGTTTGGCCAAAGTTATTGGCCCAGTTCAATCTGGTATTAGTAAAGTTAGACTTACTGGTGAAAATGTGCAAATGCTTTGCATCAAAATTTGTTACAGTACTTTGACTGAAATCACATCTGTGGTTATTGGTACTTTTTCTGAAAGTTGGTTGACGCCCTCGATTGGAAGTTCATTCACACTTCCCTTTCCTATTACACCTTCGAGGAAAGATTAAGACTTGGATTAAAGTTTGCTTCTTTTTAAATTGTAAAGGAATCAAATATGGATGCTACATTTGGCCAATGGTCTAGTGCACATCAATAGCCATATTTCAGTTGATTAAAGCTAGTGGATTCTGGTTTGGAAAGTACTTCTTATCTTTTTCAATCTGCCTGTATGTAGCTGCCTGCATGTAGCTTTCATAACTTATGAATTTCTGATAAGAGTCAAAAGCTATAGATGCAAGCAATTTGGAAGTAGTTTGGCCTAAGTATTAGTCCACTCTAGTCCAATCTGGTATTATTAAAGTTAGGTTCCCTGATGAGAAAGTTTTTGCTTTGGATCAAGATTTGTAACATTATTTGGTAGACCACTGGTTATTGGTTTTTAATACTTTTTTGAAAGTGTTTGACAACCTCCACTGAAAGTCCATGATCACTTCACTTTCCTATTATAGAGTACCTTTGAGGAAAGTTTAAGACTTGAATTTAAGCTTTCTTTTACATAATTGTAAAACAAGCAAAGTTGAATGCCACATGCAGCCAATGGTCTGGCGGACATCAACAACCATACTTCACTTTACTAGGGCCAGTGGATTCTAGTTTCGAAAATAGTTCTTACCTTTTTCAGCCTGCCCATGTCTTGCATGTAGAACGCGATGTAAAACAGGCACATGAAGCAATTAGCAAAATCAAACTGAAGTAGAAAAGAAAGAGACGATCTAATGAACAGCTGATTACAACCACATACTCACAATACAAAGAAAAATATGCTAGTTGGCAAAAAGTCCTCGGGAGTTAACTCAGATGAAGGTATTTTATCAGTGAGCAATCATGCAGGGTTCTCAAAAGTGCACTTTTTCTGGGTGGTGCACTTGTTTGAATTCGTTTTTCCTTTTCTGTGCCCAGTTTGGAAATTGAGTACCAAATTGAAATAAAAATTTCCAGCTAGGGAACAGAATGCTGTGCTAAAAAGGAACTGCCTAGTTTCACCATAATAAATAATCCAAGCGATTGGATTTACAAAACTTGTCAAGGTAAACATTGAAGTGATTGGTCTTAGTAGTGTATACACGCCTACACACAGGTTAGACTTCCACACTATGTACGTAACTAATCCTATCACGATCTTCTCCAACAATGGCTATAATTGCAATAGCTCTTAAAAGGATGGTCTAGCCACAAATATAGCTTTGAAATGTTGAAGAGTAAGTAAATCTGACCATTATACACCAAATTTAATACTTCAATGTATTGTGATATCACAATGTGAATGTAGGAGGGCTATAAGAGTTTTGTGACCTTCACGTAACCAGTATGTAGGATGACCACCTACTGATTTCAAGGTCAAAATAATAAATTTAAAAATGAAGAAAACAACAGACTCCTTAGCAATGTGAAGAGATGATGTCACTCCTGTTTGCTTCAAGTTCCCAGTTGGTAGCAAAGGTGGTAACTTCAACTGATAAAATCGCGAGAACCATGCATGGGAACTGAATGGAAGTTTTACTATTAGGGTCAGATTAACTTACTCTTAAACATATCAAAGCTTAATTTCTGGCTGGACTATCCTTTTAATATACACCATGCCAGAACAAAACTGATTAAAACACAAGACTGACAATGTTTTTCATGAATGGAGGTGATCTGCCTGCATAGGTTCCTTTGTTACCACAAGGAACCAGAAAGCTGGCTTGAATGTTGAATCATGTTGCATTTCATTCATACATTTGTACCATTGGTGATGATGCTATCATCTTTTGTCCTGTTCATTGGTTTCTACAACCTCAGGTTCGAGGGGAATTCCAGGCAAGCAACAAATCGTCTGACTAAATTTGATAATTTCAAACCATTTTCATTCATATTTTTGATGTATTGAAAAGAACTTATCATGGGCAACATATGTTCAAACTTCCCGCCCAACAGAGTTTTGACCGTGATCTCTGGCTGTTCGTACATCACACGGCAAATGTTGAAGACAGCCATTCCTGGCTTCACTTGCTCAGTGTGTGAGCAATTAGCCTGATGTCATTCTAATTTATCTATTTCTATTGTTACCATCCTTTGTCACATTCAGTACTTTGTATGGCCTCAAGTTGATCCCTTGTATCCACTAATATCACTGTCCTTTATAACATTTTGTTTCTAAGATCTAAATGGAACAATAAAAAAACAGAGCCCACCTCAAGACTGTCTTTGTGTAAAATATGTAATGATTTTTTCCAATTCTGTGGTGAGAGCTTCACAGCAAATTATGTTCTGGTACTGCTTAAAGTCATGAAAAGACCCTTATAGTGTTTCATGCCATTTTATGCACACGATAGTTACTTACCAAGAAATAAAAGTCATTTATTTGAGATAAATTCACCCAATTTCTTAGTGTTGTCTTTGTTTCTAAGCTTCTTGGCGATTCACTTAAGGAAGGATCATGGTATTTGTCTTAAAGTTTGATACAACTTGTTTTTCAAGGCATGAACTCTTTAAATATTTTCTGTCGGCCAGCACATTCTGTTGTATGCCAAGGCAAACACTGCATAGGAATTTCTTGTTTTTGCTACCACCATAACCAATGGGCTGAGTAATAAAACATAACTTTTAAGACTGATTAAAAATGTATCTGAATAAAACCTCAATAAATAAGAAAATTTTAACTTACCACAACCAACTTCAGGATGAGACTGTTTTCATAATCTGATTGTAGTCTGTGGTTTTCTGCATAAAAGTAAGTAAGAAATTCTTCCAAAAAACTGCAGTAGATATAAAAGCATTTTACAGTTAGACCCACCTGAGGTAATTTGCACCAGTAGTACTGCATTGCAATGCAATAACTAGATTCATTGTAAGTGATGTCTCAACCCTTTAAAGTATTGTCTTCCAGGCAAGAGGCGTGGGTGGGTGAACCAATTCGAAGTCCAGGACAAATGTTACTACATGCTCTGGTGGCAGGCCATTATAAAAAAAAATTCTTTATGACCCTATAGTGGTAATGTGGTGTATGCTCTTGGTAGAAATAATGAAAACTATGCATATACAGAACCCCATTATCTGTTTGTACAGATTCAGAGCAAAACATTTAATTAAAGCAACCCTTTCCATGCAAGTTAAACTTAATATTCATTTTCTTCACTGAGATTTGTTTGGTAATCTGAATGTCTGACAGTCTCCACAATCAATAAAAATCTGCAAGCCCCACCGCACAGATTATACATGCAATCAAATCTAGCATTCATTTACAACAACCGATGAGACCATTAAACGAGACATTCACAAGATGGACAGCATATAAGGATATATAGAATGTTAAAAAAAGGGGAGGTCAGTGTGATACAGTGAATCATTAATATCACACAAACAGCCATGAATAAAATTCCTTTTCTGTTTTGCTTTTCATTGAGTTAAATGTACTACAGAAATAGCTTTAGTCATTATTATTAAACCATTCAGTCTCATCAATAAATGTCTGCCAAAGCTTCATCTCCCAAAAACATTATGCATGTGATGAGTAACGGAAGATGCATCATTTGAATTTTGAAAAGTTTGGGTGAACAAATTAGTGTTGGGCAACAAATAACTGAGTTGCTATCTGTAAAAAAACTTACTTCTTGAAAAAAAAAAAGACTACTGTCCTTCCTTATTTTGAATAATCTAGTATTCTGCATCCACAAACATTGGTTTTAAGAGCATGGATGTTTTCTGTAAAACAAACGCCCCTTTAACTTTCTCTTCAGAGAATATTTGGAATGGGAGATACTCTTCTTAGAATGCTCCCTTCCTAAAGTCAATCGACAGACAAAAAATTATACTTTACAAGGGCATACTGAGTTGTGTTGTAACATTCACTACATTTTTCCAAACTAACACTTTCATGGAAAACCCAGGTATCTGAAATCAATTTTGCCAAACATTAGCACTAAAACATGTAGGTAAAAAGTCAGTACAATCTAGGGTAAAAATTAAAACCAGAATGCAGAAATGCATTGTGGTTTCGATGATCTATTTAAGAGAAATTTTTTTCTGAATCTGATATAATAGCATTAGTATGTGTCACATTTGTCACTTTTCACAATTTGACCCCTGTTGACCCCAAATGACCTTTGATCTTCACAAAAAACGATAGGGTTCCTCTACTCAACATGGTACAACTACATACAAAACATGAGATCTCTACAAGCTTCCTTTCTTGAGATATCGTGTTTTCAAGGTTTTCACAACTTGACCCCTGATGACCCCAAATGATCTTTGACCCCTACCATAAACAATAGGATTTTTCTTCTCAATATGGTACACCTAAATACCAAATATGAGATCACTACATGCTTCCTTTCTTGAGATATCATGTTTTCAAGGTTTTCACAATTTGACGCCTGTTGACCCCAAATGACCTTTGACCTTCACCAAAAACGATAGGATTCTTCTTCTCAATATGGTACACCTACACACTAAATATGAGATCTGTCCAAGCTTCCTTTCTTGAGATATCATGTTTACAAGGTTTTCACATTTTGACCCCTGTTGACCCCAAATGACCTTTGACCTCCACCAAAAATAACAGGATTTTTCTTCCTAATGTGGTACACCTACATGCTAAATATGAGATTTGTCCAAGCTCCCCTTCTTGAGATATCGTGTTTACAAGGTTTTCACCATTTGATCCCTGTTGACCCCAAATGACCTTTGACCTCCACCAAAAACAATATGGTTCCTATACTTAACATTGTACAACTACATACAAAACATGAGATCTGTCCAAGCTTCCTTTCTTGAGATATTGTGTTTTCAAGGTTTTCACAATTTGACTCCTGTTAACCCTAAATGACCTTTGACCTCCACCAAAAACAATAGGGTTCTTCTTCTCAATATGGTACACCTACACACCAAATACGAGATCTGTCCAAGCTTCCCTTCTTGAGATATCGTGTTTACAAGGTTTTCACATTTTGACACCTGTTGACCCCAAATGATCTTTGACCTCCACCAAAAACAATAGGGTTCTTCTTCTCAATATGGTACACCTACATACAAAATATGAGATCTGTCCAAGCTTCCCTTCTTGAGATATCGTGTTTACAAGGTTTTCACATTTTGACCCCTGTTGACCCCAAATGATCTTTGACCTCCACCAAAAACACTAGGGTTCTTCTTCTCAATATGGTACACCTACATACCAAATATGAGATCTGTCCAAGCTTCCCTTCTTGAGATATCGTGTTTACAAGGTCGGGCGTCACGGACATACATACACACACACACACGCTTACATACACCCACACACACATCTGCATGATTACAAAGGTTACGATTATCATCAAAACCAAAAATGGTATAACTAGACTGGATGTGAAACTAATCTTGCTTATAATAAGCATTGTCATGTAGTTGTATCCTTTAAACACCTAATAAACATAGATCAGTATCAACCCAATGTCAAATCATATGAGATTGCAACTTGTTTAGAAATCTAAGGATTATAATTCTCTTCCTATTACACCAGTGTATCTACCTTATGACCGAAATTACATCTTTAGATCGTGTTGTCACCGAAACACTGTGGATTGCAGGAGAAGCAGCCATGTGTCCCCCAATAACTAAAACAATATTTGACTATGTGACGAATCTTGGAGGTGTCAATGTAAAGCCTGTTGAAAAGGCTCTACTGCTTAATACTTTTTGTGTAATCTCTTCAGCAGTAATCATGCATACACAGTTATATGGTACGGCGAATAATGATTGCTAGACAGACTCTTCGCTGATTTGGTGTTGCTTTCACTGCAAAGATGACACCTCTTGTTGTCATTCATTCATTGCAACAACATGTGATGCTCTTCAGAACATACTAATGGAATTGTCCCATTACCGCCAGCTTTAAAGCAATCTTCACGTAAAATTCTAAAATGAGCGGCTAGGTAGTGAGACTAAACATTTGCCAATCTTCTGAATCCACAAATGACATAATGCATTCACTAATTTCTTCTTGAGACAGGTGTCATAACTCTCTCCTTCATATTCTAGACAAATTTCACCCTTTCTTAATGGTCACCAACCAAGATACATATGTATGCACAAACACAAAGCGATGTTACCACTGAATACGCTACTGACTATCTGTGGAAGTGGATAGATCTGAAAATTGCATAATGTCAGCCTGAAATGTAAATATAGATGCACTTCATTACTCTCGCAGAGAGCCAGAAAATGACTAAACAACAGAAAATAAAATAGAAACAGTAGAAAAGATGTACAGCATGGCAAACTACATGAAAAAAAAAATGAGCAAATGCATGCAGACGTAGCGACAAAGGAATGCTAAACGTTATCTGATATGATGTATGTACTGACGCATATACTTCAAATCAACAGTGGTGCAAGACATTTTACGCCAAAACTTCCCTTTAGACAAGAAGTCCGCTGAAGTTTCTTTTTCTGGTTTGTTTTTTAGAACAATGTCCACAGTCTTTCTGCACTTCAGGATATTGCTATTGGACATGCATAGTTACCAAATCAGTAAACTTACTGCACATATCCCATTCAAGTTTGCAATTACATCATCCTATAAAAGGTTTCAATGTTGTCTCTACATTTATGCAAAATCTTGTTTAATGAGGCCTATCATCAAACTAAGCAAAAAATCTGGAATATTCTTGCACAGCTGTTTAGGGTATCACTTCCCTAAAATATATGAGGATCAACTGAACAACTGGCCTTGAGTCAAGTTGAAGATATTTCCAAGACAATGAAGTGAGCATCCACACACACTTTGGCGATGTGATACGATGCACCTTCATAAATTCTGACTGATGAACATTTTGGTAGATAATCCAAACTACTTCATGTGGATAAAGCCTTTAGACCAACCAAATAACAAAGACATTTCCTGGTTTATACCTGCAAATTTGACTGTGATGTAATGGTTTCTATGTGCAATGAGAACATAAATGCAAGTAACGATGCAGGATACTTACCCCAGTCATTGAGATGAGCTGCTACTTTACGATAAAAGGAATTCATGATAATGATGACAACAGCATAGACAGAGCTTGGAAGGAGCATCACCATGCGGCCAAGAGTCGATTCTATATCAAATCGAGCCTTGAGCCAATCTTCAAACCAAAAGCTTGCAAGCATGGACAAAAAAAGCAACAACAAGGAATACCAGGATGATAGGCCAGGAGACGCCGAACATCTTAAGCTGTCGGGTCGACTTTGGGGAAGACGGTTCCCTCCGTTGAGTGACAGGATTTATGGTGATCTCCCCCACAAACTCCGGTCGAGCTTCCTCAAACTTAACCGTGCCATAGGTGCCCCAGTTGAAGGCCATGGCATTGCACTTTCTTTTCCACATTTCCAGAAACACTGTGGTCCACATGAGGTTGAAGATGGCGAAGAAGGCATACATGTATCCCAACTGATAAATGAACGTGTCCACCAAGAAGTATATCAAGCCAACCGCGGCCGGCAAAATCAGCCCCACGGTGTAAAAACCCAAGAAGGAGAAGTATATAGCAATGGCCTCACCAAAATAGTTCCGGATTCCCTCTGAATAAAGAAAAAAAAAACAATAATCAAATTTTCCAGTCTTAAAGCATAAGATGGAGCATCAAAAACATAATGAGAGAGTGTAACACCAAACAAATAACAGTGTCAAAATTTGATAACAAAAGAAAAACAATGTAAACAGGACAGAAACAAAAAAACAAAAGGGAAGTGAACAGGCAGAGTGTCCCGAAGAAACCCACAAATAGTATTCTAACTCGCTAAAGTAGCAGTGCCCAAATGCTATGCAAATGGATGAATCAAACACGTACATCCGATACATGAGACATTTGCAGTAAAGGAGACTTACCTTTAATATCTCAATTGGCTCCCCTGGTTTTCAATGCCATGAGAATAGACTATTTAAAAAATTAAAGGAGTAAAAAGAAATCTTTTAAACCCTAAAATTATGTCATTTGCTGACCGACGATATTCCAAGACTTGCATACATGTCTCAGGGATGTTTAACTACAGTGGTGTCTACTTGTCTGCAACTCACCAACAGGTTGGCTGGAGAAGGAACCAAGGTTTGAGTACCAGCCTCTGATCAAACTGTTTAGTTCCTCTTCTTCGTGCAAGGGATAAACTTCTTCGATGATCTTTTTGCTAAGGCATCTTGGAACTGATTAAAAGATGGAAATAGACATAATTAGGACAATTTAAGTAAAAGAGACATTTTTATGTAATTTTCTGGACAACTGATGTCTAATGGATCCAGGGCAAAAATAGGATAATCCTTGTCTCATTTATGTGGTTTAAACTAGTTTTGAGAGACTTTGGGAGTGCTGTCTGAAACTCGGAAAAAGATCAAATCATGCTTTACACTATAGTCAATAATATTTTGTGACCTTCACGACGCATCGTGGCAACACCACATACTCTTAAATCCTGCACATTTAAAAACATAACCTTATTTCAGCTTGTCTTTTTTGTTCGCACAAATAAATCTGGGTTAACAGAAAAATATAACAAGGTGAATGTTTCAAACCATTCACGGCACATAGCCTACATACTGGAGATTCAATGAAAAGCGAAACAATGTATACTGTACAAAAAATGTACACTGGAATGAACAATTTGTAATATTTCAGATTTTACATATTTGTCTTGACTTGCATGATCACCTATAATGTCAGGAATCACTACGTCCAATCATTGACAAAATTTTGTACAAAATTTGGGATGAAAGCAAACCATAGGCTAAATGTTGCAAAGAATCCATTTACATATACCTAGTCTGCTGTAAGGAGGCTATTGCTTTGTGTTTTCTACGTCCAAAAGAAAATGCCTATATTTACATGCCTATTAAAAATAATTATGTTACTGTTCCATCCAATTTAGCACATAAAAGAAAAGTGGTTTAATTTGGCATTGAGAAACCATATACTGCTCCCAATATTTCACCAATTATTCTCTTGCCTACAGGAAGTAAATCTGTATGCACTGTATGCAGTGTGGATTTTCTTATCAAGAGGTATTGTTATGCAGAGACAGGTATGTGAGGAGTGAAGAAAATAGAGCTGATTAGCAAACTTGTACTTCCTTGCTCCATTGAAATCATACTGCAGTATGTGTTATCTGTACATATTACCAGGTATACTTCATAGTGTGCAATATAATTCTGTATAGCTTCAACAAGATCACTTGAATATTCTAAGTAACAACTGAAGAGACTCTCCAGTCAAAAGCCTTTACTTTTCAGATTAAGGAGGGACAACTTCAACACAGTTTGGTGAAACTTGGAATCTTTATGAACGACAAATGTTTTGTAATACTGACAGTATGGGTATATTTGATTTCCAGGCAAAAGTACAGTTGAAGTTAATCAGATATGATGCTTTGCTGCACTCTATCAATACTTTGCATATTTTGTTTTCTTGTGTCTTCCTGGCTATTCCTTCATATTTATCGAAGATTGGAGACTTAAAAAAATTCTGAATTGCTATAAGTTAGCAATGCGCCTTTAGTGCATTCACAATTTTGCACACTACAAATTCTACAGCAAATAAAACTAGCGCAGCAATGCCACTGTAGCTCACACAATTGACCTGAGGGTTTCAGCCCTATGCTCTGACACACTTTTGTTCCCACACCCCATGTTCCGACACTATATGTTTCAATACATTCATTACATCAGGCACCATTTTGGGTCCCAGCTATGATGCTCGGCGTTGTGATGACACATTGATCAGCCACTGCTGTCAGAATTTAAGTGTACATGTCGAGATATAAGTGTGTTGGAACATAGGGGTGTCGAAACTTTGGGCAGTCACTGAACTAAGTAGAGGTAATCTTTGTTTGTAGCATTGCAAAATGGTACTTGGAAGGTGACAAAATGTTACATGCAAAAAGTATCTAGTTGACACACTATCGTATGACAGTGTAGTAAATTAATTTTGACATGTAATGTTGAAAAATGGCATTAGGTGTACTAGACTTTGCAAAGTCTTTCTCGGCAAATGAATTCTCCTCCTTTGTTACATTCCTCACTAATTTGAGCTGCAGTCTACTTATACCCAACCGAGTACATGTACTCATCTAGTAATTGCGTTTCGCTGTGATCGCCGTCCGCCAGAAAGACTTTGGACTACTCGATATAATTATGTGCAAATGAATAGTCATGTTTGACGTTACGTTTAATACATATTAAAATACTACGCGTTGGTCTCATGAAATGAAGCCAGTAGCAGAGATCGAACAATTAGAGAAGTTAACAGTACCTAGGCTAACTTTCACCCAATCACAGGATTTGCATACAAAGAGATAAATAGGATATCGCTAAGAAAAACCTAAAACAGTTGAAGGAGGGTAGAATATTACCATGATATTTACGTAACTAATCAGTTGTACGTCCTTTCCGCATCATCACTTCCATCATTTCTCACGATGACTGTGTATTGGCTTCTACCAAATTTGGTAGCGAAAAACAATGGTTTTAGTTAAAAGTTGTGTGCATAATTAAAACGAGTGTCCAGAGTCTGCGAGGGCAGTGATCAATGAGGGGAGTAAACACTTTCCTGGAAGAGCAGTATTGTAAATATGTGGATGTTCCTTCAGAGGTGGCAGAACCAAGATTAGGAACACTTTCCAGCCCAAGCAGACTCTACATAGTCTATAGGTGTACCAGCTATGGTCTGTAGAGAAGGTTAAATCTCCTTTAGGCTGTGTGATATGTAAGGATGCAATGGATTATGTTCAGACCCTGTCAGAGCTGGCTTTGGCTGGATCTAAATTGAAATGTGCCCTGGACTAGATTTTTGCGATGGTTGTAAAATTAGACTGTACATGGTTTGTAGGTTAGAATGATCACTCAGCAAAACCACACTGAAAAAATTTCAGACAAATATCTCAAAAAATGAAGAAAGAGAAGGCTTTTGAAAAAAGTTGACGACATCAGCCTCATTCTAATACCTCACACACTTGGTGTGTGAGCTGAAAAAACACAAGCTTATGTTCAAACTACTGACATCAGATCTCGTTTACAGAACTCACTGATTCGTTGTTCTTTGTAAAGGGTGAATTCTGTCCCTGGCATTTTTTCTGCCTCTTGGCTCCGGATGTGCATCAAGTGGTAAAAAACTATGCGTTGCTTCTCGTTGCTGGTCAGAAAGTTGGCAGCTTTAACAAAGAAAAAGAAATGTACAATGTTATCAATTGGAAAGCTGGCATTTTCTTAAAAGGCTATTTTACAGGTACTGTAAAGCCATTTAGTTTTTAGGTATAAAAAAAAATCAAAGACCAAATCCAGATCAGATGGTAACAGGGGTTAGGACTATGTGATAAATCACACAAAGTAGATTCAAAGTTCTCACCACGAATTTAACCAGCTGGTGTGCCTAGTCTGAAGTTTCCTTTTCCTTCTCTGTGCCTGGTGTAAAAATTGAGCACCCGGTTTGAAAACTGAATAACACTGTTTGAACATGTTCTAGGCAAGAAATGGCTAGTTTTTGTGATGAAAACGCCACCCAACTGAAGGCAAATGAAACTTTTAATTAAGCTGAACATTGACATGATTAGTCTTATTGGTGCTCCTCACATAGTGTAGGTTAAGACTACCTCTAATCACATCATGACGTTTTACAGAATCTGTTACAAATTGAGGTAGTTGACACTGCTGATGTAATACCACACCTGCCGTATAAGAGCTTAAAAAAAAAAAAGAAGGTTATGGTTCCATACATGTATCTATGTAAGAACTGAATACTGTGCCATAAGACACTGTGCAGTACATTGTTACAGGTATGAAATTACTGTAGTCCTGGTGCTTTTGTCAAGTACCGTACCATAACTGAAGCAGCTGAAACTATGCAGATGAAACTGAAGAGCTTGCTGGTGTGAATTTGCACAACTTCTTTATCATTTTGAAGCTCCTTTAATTAAAAAATCAAGGACCTTCAAGGGCTCTGCCTCATGCACCACTGCCATGGCAATGCTACTGTGCCCCACAAGGGACCCTATGGCAAACTGTGGGCCCTCCACCTCAGTGGCCATTGACTTCAACAATATTGATCAATTAGATCCACCCACTTTTAAGGACACTTTGAGGAGATTTAAAAGCTGGCTCAAGTCCCTGTGATAGCACTTCACGGGTGCAGTGGTACATGTGCGAAGGAGTGTGTCAGATGGTTGGAATGCTCGTATGGTGGTTAATTATCATAACTTGATGCATCAGGATAAAAGTAATTCACTTAATTGTTGCAGGTTGTGATGACTGCAGCATAGACAAAGCACACAAATTACAATCAGATACAAAAATGTACATGTATGCTTCATTTACAATTTGACCAACAAGAATTGTTATGATGATGTGAAGCATACGTATGCTATACACTTCATTTTCATTATGATGATGTGAACCTTGGGGGAACCGTAACTTGATAAAGTGATAAAGCTATTTTTGCTTGGATTCTGCTGTGCCATAACTGTACTTTGAACTTTACTTTGAGAGCCATCAAAACAATTCTAAGGTTTGTGTATCAGCTGTCCTAAAAGATCAGTAGTTGCTTCTCTCCTATCATCAATAATCAACTTTGACCTCGGCAACTTTGACATATTTACAATTGTCAATTCATGTCAATCACTAAATGTTGAAACAGCTACTTACGCACTAAAATTCCTTCCAAAATAATTACCACTTCCTAAGATAATATCTTTGTGTACATTTTTCACACTCGGACAGTTGCACTGCTGTAGTACCAGTCCTAAACTCTACAGACTTTATTTACACATCTGCACACACGCACAGTTGTGATATAGTGGCTAACCTTGGTTACTGCAACTGTCATCAACCAGTGAGGTTAGTGAAAACCTTTTGTGTGCCACATATTTTAGAACTTCTGAATAAGTAATGACAGATTAAATAAGAAGCGAAACATTCAGAAATAGCAATATCTTGCTGTCTTGTAAATACCACATGTGATGAATGACAAAAAATCTCTGTAAATGTCAAAGTTAGATATTTTAAAATAAAGTTTGAATTGCAAACCTTTGTTTGGGAGTCACATATTGCGCATTCAGTGTTGTAATGAATCGCATGCGACGAAAGAGCTCAAGGTTTCTCGTAGGGTTTGTTAACTTTGTTGCAGTGTCAGTAACGAGTCAACCTTGCTCGTGTCACAGGTCAAGTCGTTTCCTACCCAACCCAGGTCAAGTCAAGTCAGGCACTTTGTTAAGTCAAATAAAAGTTCCAGTCATTTCCAAGGATAAACACATCATCTCGAGTCACCACACTTTAAGGAGACCCATGTGTTAAAATTCCAGTCCCTTTGCTTTCATGGAAATTGATTTCCTAAAACGTTTGATATTGTTTAGTAGCCAAGTATGCCACATTCCTTGCCAAAGGCATTCAAATTTCCAAGCTTCCATCCTTATGATTACAACAAGGGATAAGGCATGCTGTTTACAACTTTTAAGAACATTCAGAAATGCTAACCTAAAACAAAGTTTTCAAACACAAAATTGATAAAAGTATAGGGATTAAACAGCTAAGTGGTTCAAGCAGCCACCCATAACACGCATGGTCTGGATTAGAATTCAGACCAATTCATTCAGTCAGGAACTTTTATTCATACTACTGCTGAGCATTAAAAAGGCTGGACCCAAGCTCTGCTGAAGTATAATGGTTGGTCTTGGGAAGAATGTAAGGAACACTGTCTCAAATAAAACTCCCCAAATCTGTGGAAGTATTAACAGAGATCTGTTGTTTCTTGCCAGTCTGGGATCAAAATTATTCAGTATAAAATGAACGAAAAGTTTACATTTTGTCGAAACTTCTTTATTGGGACCTACTGCTTTATATAGTGCATGCATCTTCTACCTTTCTACACCATATGCATATACTAATAGCCCTCAATAATGTACAAAGCCAAGGAGATGAGTGGTTCCTTGTCTGTCAAATCACTGAAGATGAAAAAGGTACATATTTGTTTAGCATTTGAGGTTTAAAGACAAACAAGTACGATTATAAAATTAGTATTATGAGAAACAAGCAAGTATGAACTTGATCTCAACAGGCATGTTGCACCTTATACGTAAAATTTTGTTGACAGCAAAAACATAAAAAAATTCAGTGTTAACACTAATGGAGCTCAGACCTCCCAACAAAGTACAAAAGACCACCTGATGTCATATTTAACATGAAATTTAGCTGCAACTGAGACACAATACACTATATGCAAGTACAAAAGAATATTTGGGCAATTCCGTGTCAGAGAAAAAAAAGTGAAATTTTCAAAATTAAGTCAGGGCTGAGATTTACACTGATCCTGCATCATAATTTTATGGGGAATCCAACTGTGATGGTGAAATTTCTCAAAATGTGGATTAAAAGGGTCAAAACAGCAACTTTTGGGGATAAAACATGGTTTTTGATAAATCAAAATTTCTGTGACTTTTCCTTTTAGGGTGAAATATTAACAATTGGGCTTAGCAAATATAAATGGTTTGCACATGCATCAATACAGTAGTAATGATCCCCATAATTAATATCCAACCATATTTGCCAAGAAAAATTTTTATCTCAAGGGAATAGAAATGGTGAAAAAATGATAAATTATCCATGTAATTCCGTTACCAAAAAAACCTTAAAAAGTTCAGCATTTTGGAGGTTTTTTTCTGGGATTTTTATCTAACTTCAAATTCTCTGACTGGGCATCATTACACATCACCACTATTAAAAAAAAAAAAATCAGACCGTCTCTTCATCCATTTTTATGGTAACGGAATTACATTTTAGTGGCCTTGAATTACAGCAACGGAATTACATCACAGCAATATTATAAGAAAAAAATTGTTAGAAGTTTGTGATGGCATAAAAAGCATTGTAGAACATATCTGTAGCTATCTGCTCAATTTATTGTTTCATTACTGGGGGAAACATCCCAAAGTCCAAGTGGAGTATTCCAAGTATTTGTATGTAGGAGAAATTTGGTTGCCATTCGATGGTCATTGCCTCTGACTACATGTCACATGACAAGTACGCAGTCGACACCTTGTTCCGAATGATACATTGTACCATTCGACCATTCACCAAAGTAGAAGTGTTTACAGATGGTCCTGCCACTCAGTTCAAGCAAAGATTTCTACTGGCTAGCATGACTCTACTGGGCAGAAGTATCAACTGGAACTTCTTTGCTTCTAGTCAAGGCAAAGGTGCTGTAGATGGCATCGGTGGTCATGTAAAACGAGACGTGTCAATCTACGTTAAGTGTGGCAAAGGTGAAGTACCTACCTCTGAAGAATTCCCTGCTGTTGCTTCAAAATTATGCTCTAAAACAACAATAAAGCATAGTTTCAAAGGACTTAGTAGAAAACGCCATTCCAAAGTTTGATGCTGACTGCGAGGGTGTAAACACCATTCCCAACACCATGCAACAACATCAAGTTATTTACATCGCACCATATGTTGTGAATATTAAACCGCACGCTGATTCTTCAACCTTCAGTCGACACACATTCAAGACACATTAACAGCCTGGAATGCACCTGCCATCCAAAAGTGTAAATGTAAAACCTGCCAAGAGTACAGTGACACAGCCAGAAATGCCAGTATCTCTTCCTTGTGAGGTTGTTGGGAAGTGGGCTCTGGTCCCTTACACTGTCAAGAAGACAACTAATTACTATGTTGGGCAAGTGATCTCAAAGGAAAAGGAGACAGAAATTTTTACGATCAAATTTCTGAAGCATTACAGGCAAAGTAAGTTCTTCTGGCCAGAAAAAGATGTTGACAATGTTGCCCTGAAAGAAGTGATACTGGTTTTGCCAGAACCCCAGATGGACAGACAGGATATGCTGACATTTCAACAAGACTTTAGCCAGTACAATATGAAGAAGTACTCTCGTATTTCTGGATTATACTATTTTGTCAGTTTAGTCTTTAGTGTTCGAGGGTTCTAACATTTCAGTTTGTGGTTAGATAACACAAGTTTGACTTGAGTTTTGTTTATTGAGCCATTTCAATCTAGTTATCTGAATATCATATGCTTCAAGGCATTTGGTGAAAATGCACAAAAATGTGACACAACTGAAGAAAGACATTCATTCATTTCAGTTGGGTCTTTCAAAATACTACTAAAGAAATGATTAATTAAAAATCTAACAAGTATGTAATTCTGAATTTGTGAAATCATTGTGGATAAGAGAATTGGGCCTAATGAGCCTCAACTTAAGTTGACAAGTTGCAGGTTGTTTCAATCTATCATGTTTAATATTTTGGAGTACTTCTTGTTGCAATGGTTAAATGTATTTTAATTCATAAAATGTTGCGTAATTCCGTTACCATGATCCTGTAATTCCGTTACTGACACTTAAGTCAATATCATATTGCGAAACCAACAGAAAATAAACCAGAAAGCCAAAAGGCTTTGTGATTCCTTGCGATACACCAAGTATGACATCAGTCACAGTAACCTTTCTGAAGATAATGTGTTTACAAGGTTTTTACAGTTTGACCTCTGGTGACCTCAAATGACCTTTGACCTCAACCAAAAATAATAAGTACCTTCTGCTCATTATTACCAACCCACACACCAAGTATTACATCAGTCATGGTTACCCTTTTGGAGATACTGTGTTTACAAGGTTTTTACAACTTGACCTCTGGTGACTGACAAATGAAATTTGACCTTGACTAAAAAACAATAGGGATCATCTACTCAATATGACCAACCCAAACACCAAGTATGACATCAGTCACAGTTACCCTTTTGGAAATATCATGTTTACAAGGTTTTTAAGAGTTTGGCATCTGGTGACCTCAAATGACCTTTGACCTTGACCAAAAACAATAGGGATCATCTACTCAGTATGACCAACCCACACACCACGTATGACATCAGTCACAGTTACCGTTCTTGAGATATCGTGTTTACAAGGTTTTTACAGTTTGACCTCTGGTGACCTCAAATGACTTTTGACCTCCACCAAAAACAATAAGGATCATCTACTCAGTATGACCAACCCACACACCACGTATGACATCAGTCACAGTTACCGTTCTTGAGATATTGTGTTTACAATGTTTTTACAGTTTGACCTCTGGTGACCTCAAATCACCTTTGACCTCCACCAAAAACAACAGGGATCATCTGCTCAGTATGACCAACCCTTCTTGAGATATCGTGTTTACAAGCAAGGCATCACATGCACATGCACATACGCACACACAGACACACACACGACATCACCATCGCATAGATTCCTTGCTTGCCTTCGGCAAGGAATCAAAAATGGTGGTATGTTAGTTGTACACTAAAATGTTGTCTAAACACTACATGCATTATTTTCTTTTGAAGTAGCTCAACCTCACAGAGTTTTAGTATTATTTGTACTTTTTCAAAACATGATGTTCATCAGCTGTAATTCCATTACCAAAATTCATGCCCGTCTTACTCTAACACCATAACTTGAAATTCCAGTACCTTAAGATGAGTATTAATGTAAGGTGATACCTTTCTTATGATAGCAATACTACCCCACTACCACAAAGAGTTCGCTTTATTTTGGGCAATATATTACAAACAATGGGAAATTACGGTAATTCCGGTGCTGCGGAATTGCCCATTTAACTTATAACTCATATTCCAAACCAGGTCTGGTTGAACCTGCTCATTACTTAGCACTTTGCAGTGTTTGTGTTGATAATCCTGAGCACCCTGTAAGCCAGAAGGACTATGACTACAAGGGTAACCTTTTAACCTTGAATAACAGAATAAGATGTGGAGTACCATCTTAAATGTGAATGGCAATAACTTCTGGTGGAAACCTTTTGGTTACACTTCAAAAACACAAGGTTGGAAAACAACTCTCCTCAAACAAGTGGTGTGGTCCACATATGGTATGCTCATTTCGTGAAATGAGAGTAATTGAGAGGTCTCAAACCTTTGTTACCGATTTACTAACCATTCCACTGCCTTCAAATGAAGCAATGTCTTAGTAATCAGTACTAAGTACATCCACAGTGGATGATCTAAGTGAATATGACACATGCATAGCTGATGCCAAAGGCTTCTAACACAATTCAAGTAAATGTAACGAATAGTAAATATTGCAGTTTTCATCAAAGTGCAGGCATCGAATGATCAACATGCTACTTACAATATTGAAGTGCAACAGCAAACATACAGTAGTGGAAGAAAAAAAAACAGCAAAACCCCAAATCTAGAGTTAGAAAGATAAAGTCTCAAGAAAAAAGGTAAACAAGCTTACAGTGCATGCATGTCTGCAGAAAAGGGTTATCGTGTGACAATGTTCAAAGGAAGAGCAACAGTGCATCAACTGAATTGATGCACTATTGCAGGTATTAAAAATTGACCCCAGACTTAGCACAGTGTACAGTATGCTCCTCCACCTCAATTCTCAATGAAACATGTCATAAAATGTTTTACTTGCAGTAGATATCATAACAGCCTTGATTGTGTTGAATAACATTCTAAAAAATCAGCCAGCAGCTGTGTAGTGTACTGTACAAGGTGCGTTTTTTTTTTTTTTTTTTGTGTTGCGCGTTAAACAATAAAACACTACATAAAAAGCAGCAAATCAAGGGCTGCAGCTATGCACCTGTTTAATTCACATACAGATGGTAAGTTATGTATGTCATCAATTTACAGAATTAATTCAACTACGAAGAATCCCAAAACATGTTCCTGTACAACATCTGTTTTTTTTTTTTATGAGGAATTGCCAATGTATTTTTATCTAGATCTGGAATACCCCACAGTAGGCATACATTGAATGGGAGAGAGCAGGAGATGCAACATTTGGGTATTTATTAGATACTGTATGTCAGAGAATTCAAAGAATTTTCTGTTGCAATAATTAATTTATAATAACTCATGCTCATTTGAAACTGTATGGTATCCATACCTTCTAGACACATACCTCTCTTTACTTGAGTTTATAGTATCTGCCATCTTGAAATAATTTGTCTACAAAAATTTAGGGAAAAGCTTAGGGAATTGTGCTTTTGCACAAAAAGAATACTTGTGGTTTTACAAAGGACGATAATGCAGCCGTGCACTGTCAATCTGGTGGCTCTATGCAGACACTTTCATGCCACCGTCTCTCCGCAATGTAATAAATAAATAAAAAGATCATAATTACTAACCAGTACTCGCTATTGGTAATTTGCCAAACTATTGTTGATCGTTTTCTAACAGCCTGAATATCACACCAGTTGCTTCAGTGACAGTATCAAGGGGAAAATGTGCTGTATTAAAAAAGTTACATAAGCATCTCTCAAGGTAATGTTCACATGTCCAGATTAATGTTTTCCTTTTACCTGTTAAACTGTGCAGCATGAAGCATAAGAGAAGAAGCTGGTACCAGCTGATCAGTCATTTAGCATACAATCTGTCTACTGTAGTTCGATACTGTGTGTTTATTCAACTGTGCTGTTTTCTGAGGTCTTATTTGAGGCTACCTAGAATAATGATGCAACTAGTCAGGTGTGACTCTGAGGTAGACAATGACACCCACACTCCTTGACAACCCATAAAACGGACATCACGTAGCAACTAAGGATTCAATAGCAAATGACAATGAGAACCAGGTTTTCCACCAAGCAATCCAAGCAAAGTAGAAGAAGCAAACAGTTTTGCAAAACTTCCTTTAGAACAGGAAATTGACTGGTATGACTCAAAACTGTACAATACACAAAGTGTACACTTCTTCAGCAGCATATTCCTGCTATCAACTTCATTGATGTTTGCATAAATAGTTCAAATCTGTTTTCCTTGTCTTACAAATATGGTGAATTAGAAGTAGTGTATTAGCAAACTACTGTACAATTGTTTATTCTGAAGTGCAAGAAAACATTACAAAAATGAATGTCATTGAAATTAAAATTTTGAAGACTTTGCATCTGTAAATTTGAGTTTTGATTTTTGCAAAGTTGTAGACTTGCAATACTTTGTAACAATATCTTCAATGACACAAAGAAAATATTGGGGGGGGGGTGTTTTATGCTTCTGAGATATCATCTGAACACTCTTATTTCACCATATTTACCACTGAACTCAAATTACCAATGACGTACAACAACATGCCTAAATTCAAGGGTAAGAATGTCAAATGTATTGGGCTTAGTTATTGTACTAATTGGGATAAGGTGTACGCAACAGACAAGGGATTGCCAGAAATTTTTGATAACTGAGAAGCCCAATGATTCAGGTGGTTCTACAGTGCTTACAGACTTCTAAGTCCATCCTCACTGACATTGGTTAGGTGATACTCCTAAAATAACAGCAGTCTATCATTAATTTTTTTCCAGATCTCAAGCAGAGTCCTGTAGGGGGATAGGCATTTTCAGGGGAATGGATGCTATTTCAGGGGGTGGAAATTTTCACTCGGGGGAGAGGCCATCCCTCTTAACACCTCCTAGAGAACACTGCTATTATATCTTAGGGCTGCTGTCTGGTGTAATACTTGAACTGATTAATTCATTGATTGTAACAAATAGACGAACAAGGTTACATTAACTCAAGGTCAGCAAACATAGTCAGTTCAATGATTAACATCGATTGCAATTATCAGGGAGCTGTTATTTAGATGGAAAGAGTACCACAAATTAACTTAATGCTAATACTTTAAGATCCCCCCAAATTGAGTGATGATAAGCTGTGCAATTAGCTCAAAGGTATTTCTTTCCTTTATTCGACGTTAGCAGTTCAATACACTTAACCTAGCACCCATTAAAGTCAGCATATTCTTGAACAAAAAGATCGCTCCGAACAATGCCTTGATATGAAGGTTTGTACCGCCAATCCTTAAAGAGCAGATGGCATGCAACTCAAAATGACTGTTTAATTGAAATGAATGATTACCTTTACCCCTTTCCTTTAGAAGTTAGCGCATGCAAATGAGCTACAGAGGCAAAAGTCTATGTTTTTGACAAAAAGCCGAGAAGTTTCCTCAAGTTTCCAGAAATGGTGAGATATCAATTCTTTTTCATGGTTTGATAAACGAACCAAATATTGCATGGTCATACAAGTCACCGAGGTTTGGTCACGACTGGCAATGCTGTAGCAGTAGGGAAAGTCAAAGTAAAGTTCTGTTGCCATAGCATACGACAAAGTTGTTATTGTATTTATCTCCTAATATGGTGTAAATCCTTAGAAATTTCAATTACTTTACAAAGAATAGATTACGGGGTGACCTTGGCGGCACAAACCTCACTTCAAAGCGTACTGCTTCCATCTAAATAACAGCTCCCTGCAATTATGTTGTCCTCTTATGTTGTACTGTAGGTATCACTTGCTACCCATACTTGTAAAACTGTACCACTGAGAATCATTTTTCATACATGCCTACTTGTATATATGAGACCATAATCTCTGAATACATCTGCTTTTAAACATTAATTGTACACGGATGATCACTCTGCACAAGATATATCAGACAATACAGGTGAATACTTACATTCACAGTCAAACTGTGACCTCACTTTTCGTTCGAAGTCTCTGATTGAGCCATCTCTACATTTCTTCCTGAGAGACATGCTCTCGGCACCTTCGAGGAGTCTCTCATACTCAGCTGCCACATACAGATGGCAGTCATCCAATCCATTGGTGCCGTTGGTAGTCCAGACCTCTAGTCCTGCACCTCCATCAGTGGGTGAAGACTGTAAGGAGAAAGGATGCAGTATGTGGAATGAATCCTTGTGGGTTCAATCTTGTAAGCCCACTGAGAGTATTCTTGTTGCAGTATACGCACAGTCACGTCCATCTTTCAATACCTTTCACCCAATGATCAACTCATTTGTCTAATATGCAATGTGCACTTCATACCATTGTCCAATATGCAACATGAAATAAGCACATGACATGCTTACTAGTAAAAGGTCAATTGACATAACAACAATAAAGTTAAAGGTGAACAAAACCCCGGGAGTGGAAAGATCTTTATGAAATATGAAGCAGAAGTCTCTGACAAACATCTTAACAAAATTTCATTCAAAGATATTGATTCCCCCCCCCAAAAAAAAAAAAGTTACACACTTCTGATGTTCAGCTTGAAGAGTGCTGCCATTTTTGGCTCAGCTAACTTGAGTTAGTCAAATTATGATGTCATGACAAGTACTACTCAAAAGTATGCAAACTATTTTCAAACTCACATAAACATTAGCTACCGAATAAAACATTACAAACAGTAAAATATAAACTCCAAACCGTCAAAGACACCAAGCAGGGCTCAACGAGCTTACTACTTACTTTTTTAATTTAGCTCATTGAGCTCAAATTCAAGCATAATCTTCATTGCCATTGCTTATAGGCACAATGCAACAGTAAGCTCGAAACCCTAGCAGTATTTATTGTACATAACTTAAAGGTTAAATCTTTACATAACAGACATTTCAACTTATAGGGACTTAGATATAAAACAATCACTGCCATGCATGAATGTTTTGACACGGGACAAATCATCAAGTACAATTTCTGGCAGCAAATATTCCAAGGGTCTTTCAATATATAAAGGAAAATAGGGTGTGTCACTTACTTCAATTAAATGAACCAACCAATCTTTGGTTTCTTTCGAGATGGACTTTGACAATTCAGTGATGCACATTGGGTCTGGGTGTGACTGACTGTAGCCATTATTCAGTTCAATGGACTCCATCGCTGCAGGATGAAAATGGATGAAAACTTACTATACTGTCAGTACTGTAGCTCTCAGAATGATACGTTTGCAACCTTCAGATGGGATACTTTTTTTTGGTGGTTCAAGAGATGTGCAGGTAAACACTTCTCCTTGTTTCGGTAACTCCCTCAGGGAGAAACATCCTCCGCCACGTGGGAAAATCTATCATCAGAAGTGTTTCTGAGTCCCTATGACATGATTTTGACGCAATTACCTGGCAATTTGATACACTGATGTTTGTGAGCATAGTCCACACTTTCCTGAAAGTGAAATTTATAGAAAGCTTATTTTTTTACAATTCATTATTTTGACCATACTGTAGGAATATTTTCCTAGAGGAAACACTGATCATCAGCAGTGTATACAGTAGAAATGTTCATTGGTAGGCCTAGGAATAGACCCTGTTGTGTTGGATCACCAATATCGCATACACACATAAGGTGTCTCCTACATTCTCATTCATGCACCACGGTTTCCCTGACCCTGGAAGAAGCGGTAATATATTCACACTCGTTCAAAGTACAACAAGAATAAGTAGCAAAAATGACAACCTGCAATGACAAGGAGCCTTTCAGTTTAAAGTGGAACTCACCAAAGTGGGGTGGATGTGACCTTAGGGATATCTGCTAGGAAAAATTTTAAACCTTTAAAACCACGTGTCACAAACAAAACAAATGCCATTTGGCAGGCAAACTTGTGAATATATCAATATCAATTGTGAATATTCCAAAAGCACTCAAAATGCGTGTAACTAGCACCCCTTTGTGGAAAATACCATTTCAGGCAAGTGAGGTTGTACATTATGTTCACTGTGATTGAATGACAATTGTAAAAGTTTACTATGCATTACTTAAAGATTGCATGTCTGGATATTGTTGTACATAATGAACTACCATCTTCAAAAAGGTTATTCCGGTGGACAGGAGTCCAACAGCCATCAAATGAGGGAAATGATAAAGTATAATACAGGTAAAGAGTAAAAGAGGAGCTTTATGTGGGGAGCTGTATTTCAGTTGGATGAACAATTAGAGAAATTATAAAGGGGAGACGAGCTGTTGCAGTAAAGAGGGAAATTACTTTAGAGTGCATTGCATGTAATGAGCATAAATGGCCGAATAGCCCTTAACAAGAGCCCAAGGGCACTCTGGTTCCTTGCACAGATGGAGAGCATATAATGTTAATTATGAAGTAAAAGGGAGCATATTGTATTATTTTGTACGATGGCCTATATGGTCCATTTCTGACCATGAACTCTCAATTTGTAACATAAAATCTGAAGAGAGAGAAACATATTTCATGCTTCTATAAAAAGGCCCATTTCAGACATTAGACCCCAAACATGACAAACATGCACCAACATGGAACCACGTCCATAGCACTAATGTGACCAACCATCAACAGTGTTACATACAATCTGTAAGAGAAGAAGTATTTTGCATGATTTCACAACAGCCTAGGGGCACTATGGTTCCTTGTACTTGGAATATACATACTGTAAAATGATATGCCTGAGTTCATAAATATCAAAGAAGCCATTTCAATTAATGCAATGAATTGAAGATGTTGATTTCTGCAATATACAGCAATATCCCATTCATTTTCCAAAACACAAACAGCTGTGCATCTCTCATTTCAAGAAGGGGCTCTGCAAATTGCAATATGGCTTATTCCCATCTATGCCCCAGACTTTCCCCTACTGAGTTACAGTGTACTCAAGCAAAACAGACTTTTGCCCCCAGTCCCCCAGATGACCTTTGACCTCCACCAAAAACAACAGGGCACACCTTCTCAATATGGCAAACCTACATACCAAGTTTAACTATCATCGGACTTTCCCCTATTGAGTTAGAGCATACCTAAGCAAGTGTCACAGATACACACACGCACACACACGCACACACACGCACACACACACACGCCAACCTGACTGCATAGGTTCCTTTGCTGACGCAATGGAACCAATAAGGGCTAGCTGAGGCATCACATAAAATGTTTTGCTTTTTGAACTCAGTTTGCACAGATTATGTGAGATTTTGGTAAGCTTGTGTGGTTTGACATGTTTTTGTTTTCTTTAAATTTAGGGAGGTAGCTCATCTTTGTTAATACTTCTGTACGGAAGATCTCCCCCTGCAAATAGAAAACTCAAGGGAATAGAGATTGAGTTCATCACTGTTGGTATGTTTTTTAGCAGTGCAAGTGGTGCAGTAAATTGTGGTGACAGAGATGATAGCAATTAGTTTGCATCATGTCCCTGTAATTACAAAGCAAACGACTGCATTAAAATTTGCGACTTTAATGCATTACAATGTGGCATAACTCAACTACTGCAGTACATACTAGGCACTAACACTTGCTTAACAACAGTCACATGTATTTTTATTTCAGCAAGAAGTTACACTACATCATTCTAAGTGTTCCATTCATCACGGCAAGAGGTGATTTTTACACTCTTATTAACATTGTTTTCATTGCCAGCTAACCTAGCCAATAAAAGTTAATTGCAGGATACAACCACCAGCTTAGAATCACACTCAAAAACATCACTGGGTCTCAGTCGCAGTGCCCTCACATTGAGGTAGAGTTACATCGGTACAGAATCAAAACGGTACACAGGCTATATCATTTCAATCAGAACAACTCTAACCATGCCTTGCACTAGAAAAGGATTGTTCCCATTAGCTGCCAGTGCCTAATGAACTTGTTGGGTTCAGACAATAATGGTCGTCCTAAGTTGATTTTTATGTTGCAGGCCAGACGATGAAGTATCCAAAATAATTTCTACCATTAAATTAACTACAGAACACAAGGCACAACTTGAAATCAGTCCAAAAAATCAAAGAGTCACAGTTGCAGTGGCCATTCATTGAAATACAGCTATTTTGAGAACGACTAAGCACTGTGTCCTGTCTAAATTTTCAGAAAACTTCCTTAGTCCAAAGTCTGTATCTCTTATCTAGAGTAGCCTCGGTGTGGTGCAGTCACAGTGAAAGTATGTCAAACATCAAAGTTCTGTTATTCTGAAAGTGGAGGCACATGCAGTTGCGGTTGCAGAGGACATACAGGTAGAATCCTATATCAAGGTTCTGTTACTTTGAGAGTAGAGATGCAGACATAGTAGCAGTCATGGTTGTAGCTACACAAATCAGAGTGATGGTTTTTTGTCACTGAAAAAAGATTAAGGGCTAATTTGTGGACAGTACGAGCAATGAGAGCCCATGAGCATGAGCATTTTTTTCCCTTATTGAACTGTGACAAGGTACCAGTTGTGGAGATTTTCTAGTTGTGGATGGTATTTGTCTCTCTTTATGGCTGTCGGTTTAGTTGAGTGCTGGCTGTAGCCGACAACTACCAACCAGTGCAACCCAGGACCCAACAGACACATGTCATACATCAATGCACTGATGATTCTAAGAATGAAAGTGCAGACATAGTTGCAGTGAATGCATGTACATATTGTATCAAGGTGCTGGTAGACATTGCCAACTCTCTCGCTTTAGTGGGAGATTCCGTATTTGTCCAGATCTCCTAACCTGCTGTATTTTTTAAAGTTCTTATTGATGACATTTAAGAAAATAGCCTAAAACGTTAGTATGTGCAATTGACTATAACTATCTTGTAATACATTCTAAAATTAGATTGTTTACAATATCAACTGTCACATTGTAGTAATTTTACGACAATAGCAGGTTGCTTTGTCAGAGAACTTACATGTGCTTCATGATCATACATGGATGCATATGTAACTACGTTCTTACCTGCAAAATGCATGCAAATATGGCCAAGTAAAAACAAAAAAAATAATTTCTCATCCTAAATTTTCAAAAAATTTGGGTGTGCTGGACTATTCTTTTTAACATTTTTTTTTTACATGAAGGAACCCAAAAGCCTCGTCAGCAGAGCAGCAAACTGTTATTTTACATGCCTCATCACACTATCAATGAGTGCTACAGTACCTTGCAAAGACAATGCCAAAGACTAAGAGAGATGATTTCCGTGGTTGGGATAAGACATTTTCCATTATGAGTCCTACTTTTGATAGCAAACAAAAAAAAAATTCATGCAAGACGGAAAATGTGTGCAGGTGAGGATGAGAAACTATTTTTTTTCCCCCTTGGCCTAACAAGGTGACTTGCACAGTGCTTGCAGGCGTTGAAGTCTGAGGCGTGAGAGTGCGGTGGCACATCATCACTCGCCTCAAATCCCTGAGAGACATGTGATTTTTGCACACCTAGTTCTAAGAAAAATGGGAATCTATGAAAGTTTTATAAAACAGCACACCTACCACATTCCTTAATTTCCTGCGAAGTGTGATTTGTAGCACACCTGGAAAATCTAAAACTCAAGGCCTGTGCTTGTGTGCAAGATGGATCTCTTACTGTACTAGTTAAGTAGGCTACCTGGTTAGTAGACTAGTAATCTGGTACAGTAGTTTGGTCTAGCCTAGGCCACATCTATCATTTCTGTTGAAAATCTTGCTACTTTTCCATGAATCTTCCACTTTTATGCTGAGAGAAAGGTAGATCGCATCTTGGAGTAGTCAGATAGCCCTATAAATATTTTGATGTCGGTTGGACATCCATTTTCGTGGGGGGGGTCTGGAGTTCCACACAGTCTATCATAGTGGGCCACTGCTAGCAACACATAGAATGAGTTTTAATTTGTTTGTCATAATTGTCTGCATGGTAAAATGTTTAACTTGTGGTAGAATTAAACCCCCCTACTGAAAAAGCTGCATACGACCCAAGTGTTTTTGTCCAGTTGGTGCGGTAATTGAAGGCAAGTCCAATATCTGACCACATCAACTGAAGGAAAACCCTTTTTATCAATGAAAAATAATTTCAGCTGGAATAGTCTGATAATATTGCAGTCCATTTGCTGAAGTGATGTCCTTTTGGTGAAGTAATGTCTGAGTGACATTAAATCGCAATGGAAAGGTCAAATTTGGATCTAAACAACATCATATGGCCGTCTTCAGTTACGAGGGCCCAGGGATGGTTGTCCACCAGAGGCGCTTTACTATCCCATCAACATTTAACACAGGTGGTTTCCAGTAATTCATTTGATTTGATGTCAGGGGCTTCGCAAATGGGGATGCAACAGATGTCAGATCAGTAGACACTGTCCTGAAACCGACGTCGAACCGACAGCAAAATGCCTACTGAGAGGCCAGTCTGCATTTCATGCACTCAGAACTGAAGATCTTCGGCATGGAGCTGGCATTTTCCTTATGTTTGCTATTGTTTTTTTTGGGAAAAAACTTTGGCATGGGCCTGACATGGAATGCACTTTGGCAGGGAGGTTGATGGGTCTGTTCATTCTGAGAGGAGGCACAGTCACAATCACCATGAAGGTAGCTTAACATTACAGTGTTCATTCATATAGCCTATGGGCCTTGGCCTAACATTACAGCATAACATTCACAAGATTCTATCTGCTAATTGGCTAATGGAGTAACTATAGAATCCAGGGCCACTCGACGGTAGTATCTTCCCAACCGGATGCGCGGATGCGAAGTCTAACTTCGTACGTAAAGTTAACAATGTTTGGAAATTTATTAAGTCCACGAAATTTGTATGAGGGCGTCTTGTCGGTATGGAGGCCTTTTGAGAATGACACATTGTCAAGAAGGAGCCCATATCAATAGCCACTGTATCGGTGTACGCAAGGTCCACACCAAGCATCCCTTGGGTGGATGCGCGGATGCGCAGTGATAGTCTAATGGTTATAACGTGTGAGATCTATTTTAAAAAAAATTCAAAGTCCACACCAAGCATCCCTTGGGTGGATGCACAGATGTGCGGATGCGAAAGTGATAGTCTAATGGTTGTAACGTGTGAGATCTATTTTAAAAAAATTCAAAGTCCATAACAAGCATCCCTTGGGTGGATGCGCGGATGCGAAGTGATAGCCTAATGGAGAGGGAAGTCCGCGCATCCGGATGCGAGGTATGGTTGAAGAGTGGCCCTGTAGTGTATTCTATAGTTGTACCTGGCTAATAAGACAGAGAGAGGGGGCAGTTATCATACAGTTGTTGCAGTGAATGCTTCCAGCCCAGACTCTCAGTGGTATGTGTTATTGGGACATTGTAGTTCTGCAATTTGCTAGCGTAACACTAAGAGACTGGATAGTAGGGCTGGTTTAGTAACACTAACAGTTCAGTCCTGCTTAGACAGTGAGTTAGGCGGCATATGATGCTTCGATAGGCAAGGGATACTGGCGCTCGCATGGGTAATACATAGGATGTATTTGTAGCTTCGCCATGGTGTTTGGTTAGTGTAAATTACTTTGTGGTTATGCTACACTACAGTTTTACGTAACTGAGGTTCCCAGTAACTATCGTAAAACATGCATGCCTTCCAAATTATTCGATGGCAACTTGTAGTTCGGTGGTTGAACTGTGAAAGACAAGGCTTGTGGAGACAGTGACACTGTTGTCAGGCAAAACCTACCTTACTAAGTGAGAAAAATGACGGAGGTAAACACGAACACGGGTGTGCGTACGTCGGAGAGGTTCTGACCAAAGGCCACTACACTGCACTATAAAAGTGTTTTGTAGACATAACAATGACATACACCCTCAACAGGAAGTAATTTGCATATTTGTTATGCCTATTTGCGCACGATATGCGTACCATTGTATAAGTATTGCTTTGAACCCATTTGTATCATCTGCCGAAATAGCTCAGTTGGGAGAGCGTTAGACTGAAGATCTAAAGGTCCCTGGTTCAAAATCCGGAGAACTCGCATGAGTTCTGAACTTTCCCGGGTTTCGGCAAGACTTTTGCTCGCAAGCCTCTTGCTCGCAAGCCTCGTTTTCTTTGCGTCTTGTGTGTTTTTTTCTTTTAATTTTACATTTTTCTTCTTTTTATCTTTTGTCTTTTTTCACCTTTTTGCTCGGACTTTATTCGCCTTCGTCTCTTCGTCTAATTTTCTCATGTAACTTATGTTTTTTGTTAAATTACATCAATTGAAACTCATTGAAAAGGTTTACTATTAACTACTTAAACAATCACAAAAGGGATCTTTACACTTAATTATAATAGTACGATGCAAGTTAATTAAAAAGGATCATTGTTTTTCACAGAACTCAAATGGTATTTGAGGTCAACTGGGGAAAAATTTGAAAACACGATATCTCAAGAAGGATAACTTGGCCAGATCTCATATGTACTAAGTAGCTTTATTTCATAGAGTACAAGAGACCTATTGTCTTTGATAAAATTTCAAAGGTCACTTGGGTCAACAGGGATCACATTATGAAATTCTTGTAAATATCATACTTCAAAAAGAGCAGCTTGGACAGATCTCATATTTAGTCTGTAGGTGTATCTCGTTGAGTATACAAGAATATTGTTTTCATGGAGGTCAAATGGCATTTGAGGTCAACAAGGGTCAAATTATGTACACCTTGTAAACGTGATGAATTCCAAGAAAGGTACCTTGTTCAAATTTTACATTTCATATGAAGCATAGCTAGTTTGTGACACATCCTCATGCTATAATGTCAGATTTGGGGGAGACGAATGCTCATAATTGCATAATCGAAACCACAATGCATTTGTGCTTTCTGGTTGTTTCCGTATTCTGCACTCAACTGCATCATTGTGTAAGAAACACGCCTAAATCAAGCAAAAACAGAGTACAATCGATTTTCTTCAAAAGAATTCTCAGAGACAGCAAGGATGGATGCTGGGAGGGTTCCAAAGTCCCGAACTCTCCCTACCCCCCCCCCCCTTTTTCAGGATCATTTTCTTAAACTACGAGAGTATGGGTGCTCTTCTTTATTCACCAGAAATTGTAGCCCATACGGAAGTGGGGTAATAACGAGAAACGTACACGGAAACACAAGTTCTGGCAAGTTTTTACTCAATCTGTAGCCTCCAGGATACCTGATTACTTTTTGTGGCGTTGTCACCGGGAGGAGGGTGCCGTAGCACGGTGGATGGTGTTGAAAAAAAGGAGAGCAAAACAAAAATGAACTAGTGTGACAGGAGGGAGGAATGATTAGTTGACGGGGTTGGGAAGAATTGTAAGGCCAAAACTGGGGGGGGGGGGGAGGGACTGAGAAACTGCTGGACTTCACAAGGTTGATCATTTTATGACATTGCAAATTAAGACCAAACAGATTATCAACACAATTTAAACAAGGTGATCATAAAGGTGTGAAATCGTTAATTCGAGGTTTCGATTGGCCATACATGCTCCTGTTGCTCATAGCAGTATGCGAGTATGCGGCTTGGGTATGAAATCTGCAGTAGAACGGTCGGGGTATTTATTTCACACAGAGCGTATCGGCAGTACGCTTCCTCGAACTGTAAATCAAAATCTTGGCCATTAATGATATCATGGATTCTAGAAACAATACTTCTCTATTTTTTTTTTCCAACCTCTAAGACTGAATTAAAAAGAAAAGTATTGATTGTCACTGTCAACTTAAGGTATTTCCAATACAGACCAATATTCTGTTATATTACTATTTAAAGGAAGTCAATTCTACTACTTAAAGAATGTCACCTCTACTACTTAAAAGTACGTCATTTTTACTTATTTTTTTTAAAGTTGGTAATGTTTCACCATGCATGCAACAAGGTCATGTTTTGCCCGGAGGTCCCCCCCCCCCCCTCTCCCTCAAACAAAAATTCTAATCTGGTTCAAGCTTAAAATGGGTCATTATCGACCAATTAAAAAGTGGGGTCTAAAGTGCTGTTCAGCACCCTCTCCCTCCTCCTACTATTTGCCAGCTTTTCCAAGAAAAAATGAAACAGGATGAATAATTCATTATGATTCATGTATCATCTCAACCCCTTTGATATGCATTATCATTTTTCATACAATGATTTTTGTCTCATTAGGCCAAATTGAGAAATTGCAGTCATGTGATCACTTTTTCAAGGTTTGGCACATGCAACTTGGAACACGAGAAAAGTGCCGTTTGCGGCCGTCTGTGGGATTTGAAAAGCCAAACATTTTCTTGTACCCTACCCTGGCGTTCTCCTGAGATAGTCCTTAGGGGTCTCTCTAAAGGAACCCTAACAGTCCTGATAGCACTCAGTCCCCTCCAATACTTTTTCATTTAGATTCATGGGTGCAGATGTCGAAAGAAATGTCAATTTTGCACCATGATTAGCCAACTAAAAAGGGCAAGCATATCCTTTTTAGTAAAGAGGGAAGGGGGTCCTCATCTCCTCCTAGACCTATCTGTTGACCGATTTTGAAATCCTCGTTTTAAGTCTTGGTTGGGCACTCCTCCTCCAGGACGGCGGTCAAAAATCGGGACCGTGAGTAGATTTTTTCCTCTCACAAACCTGGATACACCCCTGATTACTTTCTCTGTCCCAATGATTTATCAGCTGTTCATCAAGCAATCGATCTGCTTTAAACTTACCTGAGTGATGCGAAGTTCGGACATTCACCCTCCATTAGTTATACTATGCAATGAGTATATTTCGAATCCGGGTTTTACCAAACATTTTCAAAAGATTATTTGCATGATTTGAAAGAATCAGCCTTTCCAACAAGGAGAACTAGCCATGCTAGTAGGATGAACATAACGTCATTGAGCTATAATCTCCAAAAACAGTCAATGGAATTTTCAAAATGCATTTTCAGACAAAATTCTATGACACCTTTGACAAAATCAAGTGAGAGAGCAACAGGTAAATATTAAAGTTTCTGTAGGATATCCATGAAGTTACTATCTTCGTTTGTAGTGTTGCCCTAGCGATAGGAATAAAAGCCAATTTTTAGTATAGGTCTACAGTCGAGAGTTGACCAGAAGTTACAACGGACGAACGGATGTTTATTCTACTTTAAAATTACCATATCACCAGATAAAATAACGCAATGTCATTTTTTTTCAATTTGCTGACGTCTTTGGACGTGTACAGGCCTGTTGCTGCAAAGAAAAAGCACACGTTTGACTTAGAGTCATCTGTCTTGACATTTTTTTTTCGGTTTTTGACAGTCGGGCTGTAATCACTTGTCCAGTCGAAGTACAGTTGTATAGAGATGGTCATTCTACCCCACCGTACGCAAAAGGTCGTACAAAGTTCAGTCTTCCGGTGTTTGCCCCAGATTTATTGAACCTTTTCTTTATTTCCCTCAGACAGTCAGATTAGACAATGGAACACAATAGAAATAGTAAACTTGGACCCTGTTCTTAGAAAGGTTGCCCAATCCTTTCGTGATTGCTAGATCACGGATGGCAACCGCCTCACTCCATTACGTGGTCAACCATTTGACCTGTGATTGGTCAGTGTCAGCAGTCTATACCGTGATCCTCAGCAGTTCGGCGTGGGTTGATCCATTGACATGGCCACGCCGCTGACACTGGCTCTCTGGACATCACACCGTTAACTTCGTTTCTGTCTGTACAATATGTAGGCCTCCGTCATCTCATCTTTCCGTTTTCTCTTTTCCTTCATCATCCTCATCTTGATTTTGCTTAATTTGTGTGTGCCAGTCGAATCAACAATAAATGGAACTCTAATCGTTAAATCTTTCTCTGTTCCGACGTCTCTCTCGCTTTGTACGTGTTACTCCATTAAACATCCGTCGCTGGGGCAGTCATATCACTACTGTGAACCCCTAAAAAAAACCCCATATTCTACAGTACAATGGCGATGTCAGGATACAAATATTCTTCTAGTAATATCGTAACGTGCAATACTTAAAATGGCGGTTTTAATGTGCACTTGAGGACTGATGAAAGATGATAAGAATTCCAAGGTGACGCATCCAAATGAGAGAAAGGGGTGCAATTTCATGACCATCCCCAAATGTGGGCCAAAAAAATATTGTTTCGTATTAAGTTTGAAAACTAACAATTAAGCGATATTTCGAGAAATTTTGGTGCACCTTATACATATAACACTGACGTTCTTTATCCCCCAAACAATTTTTTTGTTGGTCAATTTTCATCTGAGGTGAAGGGTGAAATAATGATGTTTAGAGAACTAATCAATCAATAACTGACACATGCAGATCTTATATGCCCTTGTTCCGATGAAGTCAAATTTTAGGCCTATCTTATACACTATCACATAGCTTGCAAGTGTAGTATGCAGAGCAGTTCTATTTAGACCAATTGTAAACATGGTATTCATGAACATGTCTGCAGCTACAAAGGGATCGAAGGTCACAAAAACAGTACCCCCCCCCCCCCACAAACTTGCAGACACAAATTATACTGCAGACATATGGTGGACAAAATCTTCCACGTTTATGTAGGTCTATACAAATGAAGTGGACGTCTAATATCAATATCTTCCTCGGATTACAGATCACAATAGTGGCAGCATAGATGGGGAAGGGGGTGAGGTGTCCCAGTAACAGTTCCGGGGTCGCGCAAGATTAAAATTTATCTGTGTACAATGGGGAAGGCAATTTCCGATGATCCGGGATGTATTTTTGTCGAATCAAAAAAGTTTATAATTTGAAAGGGATGGCGCTCCACTGAAACAGTCTTTCCGCAAATTCCAGCTAGGCTGTAAGTGATGTTTTCAGCCTCAATGTTACGCGTCTCGGGCCGTCCCTGCTGGGGTCCACCCGTCAGTTCGACATGTTTTCAGTCCGAAAATGATTTTTTTAAGGTCGCTCACCTTTGACCTCGCTGTCAATAATTTTTTTTATCGATTTGTAAAACTTTATTGCCACACCGGACATTTTAGATGGCGTCACAAAATTTGGAAAGGTACGAGAGGTACAGGAGATCACAGTACACCATAGAAATATATTATCTAGTTCTTTGCAGTACACATACAAAATTAGGGCTGTAACAACCGATAGTGTACAGTAGTAATCTACCAATAATGTATCACTAACCGATAATGTAGTGAAACTGGCCGATACTGGAGTAACATTTTTTAGCCAATAATGTATCACCCCCAAAACGACAACGTAGTGACAAAATTCTTAACAGATGATGTAATAAAAGTTAAACTGGTATTGAAGTAACTTATTATTTTTCACTGTATTAAATTTTTTTTAACCGATAATGCATTATAAATTGACGAATAATGTAGTAATGTTGCAGTACTTAGTTGAATGATTTTAAGAACTCTTTAGGAACAATGTATGTATGTATGTATGTATGTATGTATGAATGTTCAAGTTCAAGTTCAACTTTATTAAATCCCAAAAAGGGAAATTCAGTGCTCGTAGTAAAAACATAAAAAGTACAAATACATCAAAAGATTTACCAAAATAAATAGACAAAGATTCCAAACATAAAAATTCAAACACATAAAAGGTACATGGATAAGACGTAAAAAGCAGAGAAGAGGAGTAAAACTAATTATCGGTTGAAACGATCATTAAAAAGTTTAATACAACGAGGGATAAAAGATGATTTGTGTCTATTTGTGGCTGCATTCGACCACTACGAGGAATTATGGCACTATTAAAATTGGCATTCAGGGGGTGGCTGGTGTCCTTGAGAATGGTTGTAAGCTTGTGTACAATGTAACGTTCGTAAGAGGAGTAGATTGTGAACTGGTCATTACCTAAAATACGGCTTGCTTGTCTTATAATTGAATCAATGCGCTTCTTATCTGTTACTTCTACATTTCCACCGCAACAGACAAAGCAATACAGACAAACACTACAAATTACCGAGTTATGAAAAATATTTAGAATGCGGCTATTGATGTTGAACTTGTTCAATTTACGGAGGCAATACAATCTCGGGTTGACTTTTGTTCACTAAGTATGTATGTATTTTTTTTTCACTAATGTATGTATGTATGTATGTATGTATGTATGTATGTATGTATGTATGTATGTATGTATGTATGTATGTATGTATGTATGTATGTATGTATGTATGTATGTATGTATGTATGTATGTATGTATGTATGTATGTATGTATGTATGTATGTATGTATGTATGTATATAACTCCTGGTTTAACAGTAACTTATTTTTCAGCATTAAAAATGATTAAGGATTCGGCGTCAATTAACACTGATAAACCCGGTTTATCAACTGATAAGCCAAGTTTCCCAGCTAACACACTACGTAACTACAACGTTATATTTTGGTTGTGGTTACGTTGGTGTCGGTGTAACGTAAATACAACGTATATGTAACGTTTTGAAGTTACGTAAAATCACAACGTTTTTACAACGTTAAAATAAAACGTTTTAATAACGTTTTATTTGGTTGCAATTACGTTGATGTCAGTGGTACGTAAATATAACGTAAATACAACGTATCAAAGTTACGTAAAATCACAACGTTTGTACAACGTTTCCTTACAACGATCCGACAAAGTTTCATTCTGGTTATAATTACGTTGGTGTCAGTGGTACGTAAATATAACGTAAATACAACGTATCCAAGTTACGTAAAATCACAATGTTTTCACAACGTTTCATAACAACGATCTGGCAACGTTTCATTTTGGTTATATTTACGTTGTTGTCAAAGGTAGGTAAATATTACGTAATTATAACGAATCAAAGTTACGTAAAATCACAACGTTCTTACAACGTTTCCAAACTAACGTTTCTACAACGTTATATTTTGGTTGATTACATCAGTGTTAGACAGACGTTAACAAAACGTAAATGTGACATACTAACCCTCCCCGGCCCCCTTTCGTCGCTGTCAAATAGAAGTCCAGTCAGCTATGTAGGCTACAGTTGTATGTGTTTCTGACAGTGGATGTCACTGAGTTTTGTTTTTTACCGGCCTTCACTCATTTTCATTACCTTAATTACTTCTACTTCGCTACTTTGGCAAACAGCTAAACTTGTTCAAATGCTCACAATTTTTAAACTCTGAGTATTCACTGGCTGAAAAAATGTTGCCAACCGTTGGCAAATCCTTGTGTAAAATGCCCGGATAATAATACACTTACACTTTGGATTTCACAATCCAGTAACAAAAGCGCGCGAACTGCAGTTTGAAAATCTCGTTGCTAACGCGTACGGTACGGCTGTCTGAATTTGCAACAGAGGAACTCGCACGAAGCTCCATGTTCTGCTGCTGAAGTCTCGTTGTTCGATTGATGCTTACTGTACGTGTAAGTTGCAAGTAATGCCTTGCATTTACAGCAATTAATAGCCGTATGATTATGATGGGATTCATTCATTGTTATTCGGAAACAGTTTGATGTTTATACAGCTGATAATTGTCGTGATAATTTGTATGTTTTGTATAAACCCGTTGAGTTGCGGTTAGGCTACGTACTGTATAGTGTGCCGTATGCTGCCGTGTGCACTGAGTGTGAAATTGAGGCCTAACAAGTAACATAACCCCAGTGAGTACCGTTACTCAACGTAGCCTACACTACAGTACACTGTACTGACTAAGCCTAAATTTTACAGTATTATGATTGATGGCTAGGCTAGAATTAAGGCTGACTGTAGTGGTAGCCCAATCTTCGGAAAAGTTCTTAAGTTTCATGTAATGAATGTTGAAGTGGAATGGTAGCAATATAGCCAATGAATGATGCAAGTTTGAGACTTTGTACTGTACACCTGGAAATTAAGGTCTCAATTTCCAAGAGTTAGGAGCTTGGATTCCAAAAGTTGGTATTCGCGTCGTGATTTGGAGCAGTTTTGAAATTACTCTTTGGCACATGAGGACGCTTGTACTTGCAAACAAAAGTGTATAATTATATTGCCTGGGCACAATATTGGAACAGTTGGGAAACTGAAGGGGCATTGTTATTTTTTGAAGCATGACTGTTTTAGGTGTACTGCAGTTTCATTACTTTACATTGACCCTGGATTAGAACTCGGACAACAGTACAAAGCTATGATTTACACTATTATTAATGTGAATATATGTTGAAGACCTTCACAGGCCTGACTATCTGACTTCTAAGTGCCAAATGTTTCGTTCATTTCAAACACGCAGGTGTGTTCCACCTTTGATTTTAAGAGCGAATTAACAGACAATTGCAGTATAGTATAGTCCTACTGTACATTGGTGTGTTGTTGATATACCTTTTCTATGCAATGGAGGGTTTGACATAATAGAACAGTTCTCTGTTATGGCCAATAAAATCTGTAAGACAGCATTACTCGGTAAAGATGAACCACTAATATTGTCCAGCAGCTCACAACTTGTTTGAAGATGAAGGGAATCATTAGGCTTCACATGAGAATAAAGTTATTTAAAGTATTGTACAATCGGCTATGATGCTACGTAGTGCTCTACATTGCTACAGTACTGTACTACGTTTCAACACATCTACAGGACCACTTATCTTGGTATGTGTACAATATTGTATTTGTACAGTACTGTGCTTTGGTACTGTATTAAAAGTTCCAGTAAGATCATGGTAAAGAGTGAAACAAATTGCAGATATCCTCAAAGTAATTTCAAGAGGAAAATCATTGTCTAATTATGGGAGAAACATCTTGAGAAAAAGAAAAGTACCTGTAACTACTGTATTGTAGAAATGTAAGAACTGCAGCCTGCCAGTTCATGCAGATCAACTAAAGAGTCATAGAAAAAGAAAGCAAACTGTAAACTATGGGAACAGATACTGTAAAAAATATTTCCATCCAATTTAGCTAGTCAGCCTCAGAATGAACTGAAGTAAAGATATGTCAACATAAGCAACATCTTTAATGCGTAGTTCACCTAATAAAACAATAAAACCATCACGTCATAGCATATTCATAAATCTGAGACTGTACTGTAGCCTATTGTCATACTGCACATTAATGTTTACAATAATGTAATGACAAGTACCGTAGGCCTAATGCTGTAGAAATGCTTTCAAAAAAAGAAATTACGATAGCATTATTACTTTGATACTGTTCATACGGTTCTGTGGGTTTATGCTGACATTTTAAGAGCAGGACAGCAGGTGGCTAAAAACTCAGCATGACCTGATAATTGGAGTAAAGGTACATTCAGCACTTTTTGTACAGTAGAGTACTAGAAAGAGATGGCAGATAAGGTGAATAGGCAAAAGTCTAGTTTTTTGACAATTTTCCTATTTGAAGTTTCCTGAAATTGCCACGTATAAATACTTTCTGATGTCCAAACTAAATGTTACTGTACAGTATATCATCTGCATTGTGGAGCTTTCCTCAACAACTGGCGATGATTTTCAGTGGAGAACAGTACATGCTGTGGTGAACCATATGGTAGGCCTTTGATTGAATTCAGTTATTAACTATTTAAGGTTTGTTATTTTTCTATCACAGCATTGCAGGTTGCACATGTTTAGCGGGAGCATGCACAGTAGCACTCAAGGAGGGTATACGCAGACTTCGACCTGGATTGAAGCTGTACTCACACCTTTTCTGTTTTCAAACATTTTGACTACATCTACTGTACTGTAACTGGTGGCCCTACTATCAAGTACACATGGATAAAATCTTAAAGCTTAGCTACAGCAAGAGACATACTGTGAGCCTACACAGCATTACAAGAAGGTGAGATGGGATCAACTGATAAGAGAGGTGACTGCGACAGCTCTTCTAGTCTAGAAGTTGTTTTGGGCTTAAGCAACCGTTATAGTTTTTTGCAACACAACAGAAATCATCTGCCAGCCCACACAGTTGGTTTGCAACCTATCGTTTGAGAATTGTTGAGTACAGAACATTATTGTTACTTCTTTTCAACCAGTTTTCAGTAGTAAAGGTATGTGTCCAACAAGATTCCTGAGAAAACTTTTTTTTAATACAGTCCTCCACCTGCCATGATTATGATATTTATTATTCTCGACTTATCTCATATTGCAGCTCTCTCTTATTGTACACCTGCCATTTTTTTTTTTTTCATTTTGAATGTACTGCACACCTTACAGTGACCAAAGCAATATGTTCTTTTTATTAGTTCGATAAAATTCCTTTGGAGATTCATGTGGCAATTGTACAGCAAATGCTGTTTTCTACTGTACATTGGGGGAAATCTAGTGGATATGGATATCAGGCAGTCAGCGAATGAAAGCTGAACATGGGTACATACTGTATTCACTGTGCTTTATTTTGATTATGCCTAACTGTATCATGGGCAATCTCTTGGCACTGTCCTTGGGTCACAGTCAGACATTCTTTCACTGGGTAATTGGGAATTGGTCTTAGTCAGCTTGCACAAGTGTTTGCACTACTGTAAGATTGAGATCATTGGTTCTTGAAAGAGCATCAAGAAGATATGAAAAACATTGACCGTGACTTTGCCAGGTATTTTTACAGTTATTTATTTACCGATCACTCACGGTTGGTCTTTTTGTTGATTTACAGTACATATAGTTGAAGATAGTTGAGGAGCGTCCCAAGTTTGACCACAGCAAAAAATCAGATTGTCGATTTCGTAGTAGTTAAGTATTGTAAAGATAGTGGTCATGTAAAGGTGTATGCTTAGCTTGTTAGCTATTGCAATTTTGCAATGTCTAGAGCAGTTGAAGGTCATACTTTTGATTTACTATACATGTTTTTCTTCAGTATGCGTGGGCAAGCAACATACATTTGAAATTTGCATACATATTCCAGTGAAAAAGAAAAATCTATCTTTTCCTGGATGTTACAGAAACCTGATGTGTAGCCCTCACCAGGACAGAGATCAGTGTGGCATTATATAGAAATAATCCATGTGGCATTAAAACCATACAGTAGGTGTTGGAACTGGGAGGGGGGTTCACCTAGGTAGTATCACAGATGGAGGCATTGCCCCCCCCCCTAAAATTCATGCAGATCTGACTGTAGGTTAATGTTACAATACCCCATGCCAAATTCCTTCCCTCATGGGGTCAGTTGAAATTTTCAGAGCATAAATTTGCTTCTTATCCAATGTTTGACTCTCCCCCTCTTAAAATGTTGTTGGTACGCCACTGGCTAAAACAAATTCCATTGAGGAAGCCTGGTGTGCAGTATGTTTGTTACATACTTACGGTACAGTGGCATAACAGTAATATATTCGTAAAAGAAAAAGTGTTTTTTTTATTTGAGAGGGCCTAATTTTTATAACGAAAATTTTGAAAATGAAAAAAAAAAATTGAATCCACAAATTTAAAAGAGGGAATTCTAAAAACATTTTTTTTTTTGTATACATTAATCAAGATATTTGCATTGAGAAATAGACATAGCCCATGATCATTGAAATGGTTTCACTTTGCCCCATATACTCTTGCAAATGGGGATAAAATTGACAAAACTGACCTCCACCTTGAGCTCCTTCTTGTAGAGGGATTTAGCCTTACAATTCCTTGAAAACTTCAAGATAATTTTATTTGGGAAATAGGAAGTTTTATGGCCTTGGGTCATAGGGAAGTTTCAAGGTGAAATCTCATTGATCATGGGCTTTCAAGGGTTTTCTTCTGAATAATTGTCAAAGCAACTTTTGTATGTTTTCAATATTTTGTATTATTTTTGTGTTGAAAGGCAGATTTTTTTGCTCGCGTTTTTAAACTTTATCTTGAGTGTATTTGTGGTTTCGATTTTTTCCGCCTTTCCACATTAGTCTTCCGTGTGTATTTTTACACGTGAAATTACTAAAATTTTTAAAGTAACTTCTATTCGTTTGCAAAATACTGTAGCAGTGACTGGTAAATTTGTTGGTGTTTGGTTGGTTGCTCACTGCTTTCTGGTATTGGACATTAGAAAGATCATAGAAATGAAAAATCCTTCAAAAGTGTTAAGATGTACTTGTCTGAATATCATTGTTGGCTAATTAGATGTAATGTAAGTAATTAAGACTTGATTAAAGCTGCCATGTGTGACAGTTAAGAAGCATGCATGCAATCCTCACCTATTTTATTATTGCATATATTGTTTATTTTCCGAGATAGCAATAAATATTGATGACTGTGTATCATTAAAAATTCGTTGTCTCATTGTTTCTTTCCAAGAAGTACATTGTCCTTTCATCAATTGGTTACAATAACGTAACTTCACAACGTAACTAAAACGTACAGAATTAACGTTATTTTAACGTAAAAAAGAAACGTCGTAAAATAACGTAAAAACAACGTAAATAAAACGTTATATCTTGGTTTTGAAATAACGTTATAATTACGTCGGGTGGAGTCTACAAAATTTCGTAACTACAACGTAATTTCATAACGTTACCACAACGAAAACAAGACGTAACCACAACGTTGTAACAACGTAACTTTGTTAGCTGGGTTGTTTTCTTATAAACCTGGTTTATCAATTTGATAAGCCAAGTTTATCATCCTTGAAGTGATGAACCTGGTTTATCAAATCAAAAATGCAGGTTTATCAGTCGAAAAAACGAGGTATATCAACGATAATGTTCAACTAGTACTGCATTTGCCCACAAATACGCAGAATTGTAGTGCGTGGTAGGCTAAGTCCTTGTTGTCTCTGTGGATCCACTCCTCATAGGAGTTTGCATTTTGGGGGGAAAGCAGTGCCGTTTCCTGACGACCCCTTTCCCAGTCCATTCTTTTTTATATATCACGCTGGACGAAACAAAAATTCCATTGGATCTCTCTGATAATGTTGTAAAGTTGCCGACGCTATATACCGTATGTAGTACAAGCCTGTACTGCTCTGAGTTTTAAGAGTACTCTAGTACCGTACTAGCTGTATATATGTCAAAACTGTCTTTCTGTTTCACCACTGAAATAGAACATGAGAGCAGTACACTATTCTGTAGAAGGACGTCATGTTGTAACCACTAAAAAGCAGTGAAGCAGCGCACGATTCTTTGACATCACATTTAAACACAATGGCGCTGTATTGAACACCAATTTGAAAACAACATTGACACTCCACGTTTATCACCTCATTGGAAAAAGGCCGAACCACATTTCATCACGTTTTCTGGAAATTTATCCGCAGGGCTCTCTCATCACTTTAACTCCTTAAATCGTTCTTTTAGTCGTGGCATTTGCGTTTCCTTAGTAGATTTTGGTTTGAAGACGGCCATAGCTCGCACTTACTGCTATTACTAAAAGGTCGCGCATGCATATTTGTATGAACTAAGTTACACCACTCGCAGGTGAGACGTTATAAGCCATACAAGACTCAACAAAAGAAATTGCTGGTCGAACAGTAATGACAAGATTGTGGTGCGGCGCACTACAATAATAATTCAAAAACCCAAGTTATCAAATTGGTAAACCAGGTTTATTGAATAACTAGGCATTAGGTTTGCTATAAACGTCTGTCTTTTTTGGACTGAAAGTGCGTATTTCATTTTCTTACTGAAAACGTAGGCCCTATATTTCATTTTCGGACTAAAAACTAGCTTTTTCGGACTGACGTGTATTTCAATTTTGGACTGAAAACTTGATGGACTGAAAACGTGTTCCACCCGCCATGGTATAATTGTTGCATCCATACCACCACAGGGTCACACCCAAAATCTTATGCAGTCACCCTGCTTGGATCTCTGTCTACATAATCATGAATCACTATAAAGTAAATGGTTCAACACTAATATTAACCAAGGGTACATCACAACTTCTCATTCTTTAGAAAAAAAAATGGCTCTGTTGCTTTTATTTACCAGCCCCTGAGAGATATTGCGTCCTCAGTGATGGATTAAAAAGGATTTTTTTTTTTGGAATAACCGTTGACCCACCCTACATGTTTGAAGTTAATGCAATATGTGGTTCTGAGATACTGCAAGGATTGGTTGTCAACATTCTGCCTGCTGGTGACTTCTGATGACCTTTGACCTGCACCCAAAACAGACCCAGCAGATGTTTTTATAAACCCTCCCCCCCATACACCAACTTGATCTCTCTTCCACCTTTCCTTCAAAAGTTAGAGCATTGACCAATTGTACACAAGCTTTGCACATTATGGCCTCTGATGACCCCATATGAACTCTAACCCCAAAGAAAATCATCACAATGCTATGTAATCAAAAGGGAGTACATTCAAAATGTAGTTTCTGAGGATACTGCAAACATACTCTGTTAATACACTGGTTGCTGGTAAACTCATAAGATCTTTCACCCACACCAAAAACAAGTCCAGCCAAGATCTTCATGTTCTACCCACACACCAACTTTCACCAATCTTGTACCTTCCCTTCAAATACTAGAGTGCTAACGAGATTGTTACACACACCGAACCAATATCACCATCGCATAGGTTCCTGGCCTGTCTTCGGCAAGAGATCTAAAACAGGAACTCTGGAGGTAAAATCACATGAAATCTAGCATTCAAATATGGCTAGCAACATTTCCACGCTGGTTCTAGACCTCTTCACCAGGATGACAGTCTTATGTCCACAGATGATCACCATGCTGGATTTCCCCCTTATTTTGCATATGGCAAGGCACAAATCAAACTGGCACTAGCCTGTAACCATCACTATCATTGCAAACAAACCTCTCCTTCAAAATTTGTTTTTTGGGCACATGTGGAAACCACAGTGTCCTGTTTATCCCCCAATTTTGGGAATGTGCACATGAATCGCTGTTCAGATTGTGAAAAGGGTTTTTCTTCCTAAGATCCCTTCTATCGTTTTGTGTGTAGGTTCAAAGATGGCAAGGCATGGATTTCTTAAAGATGCTTCTCATTTCTGCTCCTGGACCAATCAGTAATCATCCCAAACTAAAGAAAGGGACTACCTTGGCAATTGAGAACACTGACAAGGTCCAAGGCACCTTATTTCACATAAATATACTCATGGTACCTGAAACAAGTTGTCCTATTTGTTTGGGGAGTTACTCTGTTTTGAATAGAACAACTGAAAGTGAATACAAGACAAAATGATTAACAAGAGACACAACCAATAATTTTCATATTTTTTTTCTTCTTTTTATTAAGTTTGTACCAGTTGGGTACGTATTCACATATTCTCTGCGTTTACTTCCTTGGCTTAGCATTTGCAGCTGCCTCGGCCTTTTCGGCAGCTTTCTTCTTCCTGATTCCAAACAGCCTTGCATTGGCACGTGCCATCCTCATGTCGTTGAAGACGCTGGTCTTCTTCTCTTCCTCGGTCACAGCCCTTGCCTTTTCTTTCTTGTAGACCTGCTTGATTGGCATCACCTTTCCTGGAAGCTGGGTGGCCATCTTCAGTTCGGCCTCCTGTATGGGAAGCAGACAGGACTAGACATTGTATTAAAAGCTATAAATGAGCCCTCACAAATTCTAACATGAGTGAAATCAGAACTGAAACAGAATTAAGTGATTTAATGCAAATTGAGTGCAACAGTAAAAATATTTTGACAAATTTTTCTGAATTTATGCATTGTCTAGACAACAACTTTTTCTCCTTTATTGAAGTAAGTTGGCTTTGCAACTTTTTTCAGGCACCACAAAAGGGACCAATTGACATTGCATTCCAAGGGTAACTTTACAAAGTAGCACCGGTTCACAAGCTTTGGCATGGTTTACTTTTCATTGTTTTTTTTTTCTTTAAACAATTATTCATATTTTATGACTCAACATATAAATCTGGACACAATGCCACTTTCTTGTTTCATGTAAGGTTGACAAATTTTACAAACTGTACTGCAGATATATGGTGGCCAAAACCTTACACATTTAGCTCTAGAGTGAAGATCAAGTACTAACTATTTTACTGCCAAACATGTAATTTCTGAACACATTTCTACGTCTCTTGTTTAATGTAAGATTTACAACTTTTCCACACTGTGAAGGCAGCTACTCAGTATCAGATCTTGTCAACAAGACAATAATCACTCCAGATATGCAAAACTTTCGAAGTGACTTAATTGAAATATTCACCTTTTGGCATCTCCCATAAAACAACCAGCCTGTATTTTAAGAATCCCACTCATTCCTCCTGTTTCTCTCAATTGTGTTTGATTTGTAATTCCACAGTGTAAAACAGAAGCACAAAGGTCTGCATAAATGGCTGTTCATGAATCTTCCATACAGTTTATACACTGTGTACAATTTAACATCCATAAGTACTGATTTTTCAAACAGATATGCAGAATGATTGTAAAATGATATTCTTACGGTGTAAATGATGTTACAAAACCCTAAATGATCTGTAGACACTAAAGAATGTTAATTCCATTCAATGAAGTGAATAGAAAATCCTAACAGTTTTGATCACTTTCTTCAGTCACTTTCACACAGGGTCATTTAAATTTCTTTCAAAAACTTCTGTTGTGCTGCAGCTACGCATGGTGAGAATGTGCTAGGACTTGCTTGTCTCATACAAGTCTCATGATCAATAATCCTTCAATACAGCATGTTCCTATTAACAGTAATTTAATCTCATGGTAAATCATGAATTTAGACTATACAAACATACCTAAAATCTAAACATCTTCAGGTGGCTATCCAAAAAATGACAAAATACATTCTAGAAGCAGTAAGAGGTTGTCAATCATGATATTGTACTGTCATTTCACTAGGTGCACAGCAAGTAGGCTCAGCGGCATCAATGCTACATATTTCGAGTTTTGGACAATCCATTGACCATGTTGTAATTGTGGACTTCAAGCTATACACAGCCTATGCAAATGTTTAACTCTTATAATAACAACAGTTCTACTGTCAGTGGATCCCAGGTGTAATAACAATCCTAGCTACATCATAAACATGTGTATTCACTGTTTAGTTTGGAAAGATAGCTTTCTTGACGGATGTCCTATAGTAATAGTGCAATGACTGTACTATTCCTTCCCTTCCCATGCAGTTCCCTATTGTGGCTATAACCAGGGAGCTGTTATTTAGATGGAGGCAGTACACTTTGAAGTGAGGTTAGTGCCGCCAAGGTCACGCCGTAATCTGTTCTTTGTATAGTAACTGAAATTTCTAAGGACTTACACCGGATTAGGAGATGAACACAATGACAGCTCTGTCGTCTCCTACGGCAACAGAACTTCACTTTGACTTTCCCTACTGCAACAACATTGCCAGTCGTCACTGAAATAAATGCCTTTTTCGGCCTTTCGACGCTCGGCGACGTGTATGACCATGCAATATTTGGTTTGTTTATCAAACCATAAAAAAGAATCGATATCTCGCCATTTCTGGAAACTTGAGGAAACTTCTCGGCTATTTGTCAAAAACATAGACTTTTGCCTCTGTAGCTCATTTGCATGTGCCAACTTCTATAGGAACGGGCTAAAGGTAATCATTCATATCAATTAAACAGTCGTTTCGAGTTGCACGCCATCTGCTCTTTAAGGGTTGGCAGTACAAACCTACATACCAAAGCAAAGCAAAGCGATCTTCTTGTTCAAGAATAAGCTGACTTTAATGATGGTGCTAGGTAAATTGTATTGAACTGCTAACATCGAATAAAGGAAAGAAATACCTTTGAGCTAATTGCACAGCTTATCATCACTCAATTGGGGGGATCTTAAAGTATTAGCATTAAGTTAATTTTCCGTACTCTCTCCATCTAAATAACAGCTCCCTGCTATAACACTCTACAATCTGGGAAGGAAGATTGCTAGCAGTAGTATCTTCAAGTGTTAGGCCAGTATAGCAATGCTTGCTAAATGTGCTTTAACAGTCCTCTCTTGGCACCATTATGAAAAGAAATGGGAGCATCTTCCATAGAGTCAGCACATCAATCTTTGCCTGCAAATAACTTGTCAAGAAAATATTTTATGCTTATTTCTTTACTATGCACTTTTTGGTCATTATTCAACAGACCTTCACTAAAACATTTCTTGCAATAATATCACCAGAGTATCACTAGTGGGGTAGTAGTCCTCATCATATGCAAACCACTGGAAGTGCAAGTGTTATGTTTGACAAAATTGTGTCACACTTTTACCCAACATGTTTGTATCATTTTAATTTGCTGTTGTATTAAATATGGAAGTTTTGAAGCAAATGCAAAACTTGAAAAATAAAGGCCAATGTGCAATATTAGAAGTTTTGGCTGTGGTCTGGTCATACACTACGAGAGAAATACTTTGGCATTTACCAAACTTCCAATAAAGCAGTAATTTTGATGGAATCAAGGACGGACTTCAGAAATGCGAAGCAGATCAGTAAGAGGACACAAATGCAAATAGAAACTTGAACTACAGAGGCACATTACTGAAACAAATGTTAACACTTTGGTTTTCTCATGATCAATGAAACATGCAGACTTGAAAATTGTAGTCCAGAAAAGATGATAGTGTCAAGCCCTTTTTCTTACTGTGAAAAATGGCTTCTGCGGTCAGTTTCAGGTACAGAGGTAGGTCGGGTGCCACAGCCTAACCTGTACTGAACTCGGGTCTGGCCATGTCACCTTTCAGAACCACTTACTGCTAAATATGCCACATATGTTTAAGTTATTACTACATACCTTGCTATCACCATCCTTGGGCTTGCCTGCTTTTCTAGGGAAGAGGATCAACCTGGACTTGTACTCCTTGAGGCGTTGCACGTTGGCCTGGAGACCTTCTACTGAGAGATTCCTGCGTCTGTGATCCACAGAGATACCGATAGTACGAGCATATTTCTTGGAGATTCCAGCAGCCTATTAATTGCAAACAACATCAACAACATTTAATGTCTTACTGTACAACCAACTGAATATGTCAGAAGTCAGGGTGGTACTTTGCTTTGATTTTCAAAATCTTTTGCTTACCGTTGGAGAATGTAAGCCCTTTTACAACACTGATTCCTGCAAGGAGTTGTGCGATGCACGGATGATAAACAAACCACACTCACATGGAAATAACACTTTTCGAATACAAATTTTCAGTCGTAAAGGCGGTTCACATGCAAGGCTGTTTAAGACATAGAATGGCAGGTGTGAGCACTGTGCAATTGTATAAAAAAAGGAATTTGAGTATGTTGTAAAATAACTTCATATTTTTCATAGCACATGTCATAGGTACAACAAGTGTATTAATTTATCTTCCAACTTTAAGGATGTGCACATGCTCAGCTCAGAATATAAACTCCATATCTTGTCTCTACTAATTGTAAATAGACACTTGGAATTTTGAAATTCCCCTTGGAACAGTAATGGTTAAATATTTCTCTGGTACTGAAATAGAAGCTCTGTTTCTGAAAGTTAGATCCAATGCAGTCAATACTTGACAAAAATATGATCTAGTGATGGAGACAACTCCCTGAAAGTGTTTCCTCAAGGAAAATATCCATCATGTCAAAATGATGAATCGACGGGCTAAGAATTTTGACAGGCTTTGACAGTGCACTGTGCCAGGGCATCAAATCATCAGGTCACTGTGTCAAAATTGTGTCACAGTGGTATAAGGGAAACACTGCTTTCTACATCTTGAAGATATTTGCAGAGGCTGTTAGTGATGATTCAAATAGTATTTAACAAAATAACAGAAAGGAAATATATAAAACAGACCAAGGTCTGATAATATTGTCAAGCAGATTTATGTACACACTACAGTATAGTGGACTCTCCCATGTTATTCAGACTGGTAGTCTGTCATTCTTGCCCTTGTTACACATTCCTCTTGGATCAGCAAACCATTTAATTTCAGCCCAGTTCTCTGCTAGATACCTCACAGCTACTCTGAAAATTTCACATCAATTGGTAGGAGTCATTGCAGACCAAATGAACTGTAAATTGATGTTAGCTTCTTTGATAGAAATTGCATACCCTTACCAAGCACCTTTGAAAAATATAGTTTTCTTTGCCGGCAACACTTGGATCACCAACACCTGATTAATCTCTGAATTTTCAAACAATATGTCAAAACAAGTTGTTTTTTTTTTTTTTTTGCTGTCACTATGGAGTTTCCTTATACTATAAAATGCTACCTTAAGCTCAGCCAGACTAAATCCTCTACCAGCTCTGACTTTTGTGTGGTACTTGAAAGTTGGACACCGGACTATCGGTCGTAAGAGTCCACCAACTGGTTTTGGGGCGATCCTTCGCGCTTTGATCACTCTGGCACGTCTTCTGCGCTTCTTTCTCATAGGCTGATTGAACCATGTTTTCACATGATTGAGGTACCCCTTACTGTAGTGGGCATTGGGCACTTGCCCATTTCCCATGCGAGTCATCTTGAAACCTGAATGGCAAAACAAATAGAAGATCACAGGATTACACCACCGATTGGTTTTTCTCATTTCTCAAATTGAAACCTTGACAAAATGCAATAAATATAAATGTGAGTACAACTGACAGCAACTTCTCTTTATTACATGTTTACAAAAGTTCATATGAGGTAATACACCAATACATGCTATACTAAATTTGAAAAGGACTCCTGGAGATTCTAACGAGTTCCAATTCCACTCAGTTCAACCTGAGTCTGTGAGAGGAGCACATGAACAGAACTTAACTCGCTGGGTCTTTTACGTACTATTGTAGCAATATAGGCATAGAAAGTATCTGACAGTGACAGCTTCCATACCTAACGATAATCAATAATTTTTTGTTTAAGTCTACAAAAATATTCCATTGAAAGCTCAGTCGTCAGCGTTCTTGCGGATCCTCATGTTAGACCGACATCGTCATCCCTTGGTAGGCTACCACTGAGGCATTCTGGGATAGCAAAAGTCACTTATGTTTGTTCCGTTGTTTGGATATGTACACTATATGCATATAACTACAATTGAAAATCCAAGTTTTCAGTACATCAACTGTCCTCAATTGGTCAATGCTGCACATTGCAGTGTGCTCTCCATAACAAGACTAGGCTTAAGCTGCGGCGCACCACAGCTGTTCTTTATGCTCTGATTCGTTTTTAACATTTTAATTTGCAAGTTTGGAGCATATTACACGCTTGCATTGTCAGCAGTTTTCCTGACCATAAGGCACTGAGTTGGCGATTAGCAATATAGCTTAAGTTATGGATATTGCAGCTCTAATTTAGAATCCGTGACCACCAGTCAATGTTACTGATGATGGTTAGGATAAAGTATTTGATGACATGATGAGAATAAACGAAGTTGAAGTTGTAAAAAGCTATTTAGGCCTAGCTCTAACCTAAATATCCATCAATCATGGTTAAAATTGAGAATTATGGTTAAGTTTAGGGTGAAATTAGGCAAAAACAAGGATTTTAGGAAGATTACGTCACTTCTGGTCACTAATTCTAAATTAGTACCCATATTGTTACATGAGCTGTAAGCATACCTACCAAAGGGGGGTATGTTTAAAAAAATAACACAATCACGGTTACTACTTTTGCTAGACAACCTAGAACTGTTAAAATGTGTCACTCAATAACCATTGCTGTCTGGGCTACACCCAAAAAGGTGGCTACAAATACAATTTTACAAAGTTACTGTAGGGGTCCAGTACTGTAGTACGTAGGTGAAACGTTACTCGTTAGTATACTGTAGTATTAGTAATTAGGACAGACCTACTTGTTTCTTCTAGCCTACAAAATTCATGGCATAAAACGCAAAATTCATCTATGTAGCACCTGCAAGCTTTCACTTCAACACTCACTAGAGTAAGAAGGTTTTTTGAGTTCATTTTATGATTATGAAGCATTTGTTGTCAACACGAGCCTGCGCGGACTAAGATAAAGCCTAACGTCATGTTTCTTGATGCATACAGTACAAATGTTTGCCTTTTAAACAGTGCCTAAAACTTGGGGACTAAGGTCACCCCGAAACGTAAATTCGAGCAAATTTAACTAAGATTTAATTTTAATGCTACTTTTCATGTTAACATTGTTACTCTGAAAGTGATTTGAGAGATTCGGGAAGATGGAATATTGGTCAAATTATTTACCGTGTAAAAGTGTACAGGTTCCATACAAAAGAGGGCGCACTGAAGTAATTTACATGAATTATTTGAACCATGTGCAAAATACATTTCAAAGCCATTTTTCAATTAGTAAAAATGTGTACAATTTTAAAGGTATTATATGTATTTTAAACATTTCGATGACTCTACTGATATGAAAATAAACACCAAATATAGGTATTAAATTTTAAACGTTTCTGCAGTTAATTTTCAATATGGTAGCCCCCATACACATAAACATGGCCATGGCAGAAGCTTAGCAAGAGATATAATAAGTTACAAGCTGTATATTTGCGTTTCATAAGACGTTACAATGTCAGCTACCGTTTCCAGTGGGTTACGATGGGGGTTGTTTTGGCGAAGACAAAATGATGTGAATGCGTTTCGTTTTAGGTGCTTAATGAATGATGCCAATTGGGTGAGAGTTGAGATAAGACCTAGGCCTAGCCAGTAACACTAACAGTAAGACTAGGAGTAACACTAACAGTACTAGCCTATTACTACAAACACTAACAGCTATGCAGGTTAGGCTAATACTAATAGCAGGGAGTAGGATTAAAATAGGTTACACCCAGTCTATCTTGTGAAACGTGACCTACACCTTCAAATTCAGTTTAGATGAAGAAGTGGATCAGAGAGACAATTAAGTCCCCACCTAGGACCCTGAAAGAAAGTACAAAGATCAAACCTGGTCACAAAGCCCATAAAGGCTAGTCCAGTGCATTCATTAAACTCATTAACACTTCTTGTGCCATTACTAGATCCTCACGTAACCCATTCCACACATTCACTACCCTCTGAGAAAAGAAATAACAACGACATCCTACTTTGAACCTTCTGCAGTTAAGACAATGACCTCTTGTAATTTTACTAAATTGCAAACTTGAAAAAAATCAGAGAATGATAAATTATCAAAAGATGACCAATCTTGTTGGCTTGTATCAAATCTCCACGTTATCTTCTCAGCTCAAGTAAAGTGAGATTTAAGAGACGTAACCTGCTGTTTCTAGGGGACTCGATCCCGAAGTTGAAGGCCCTATAATATCAATCTAGTAGCCCTGCGCTGGACGTTCTCAAGAAAATCTTCATCTTTAAAAAAAATATGGGTCCCATGCTTGAACAGCATACTCTAAATGAGACTAACCAACTGCTTATAGAGTCTAACAACAATGTCTTACTTAAGGAAACTAAAATTTCTCTTAATCATACCTAAAATACTATTTGCTCTTTTAGCTGCTTGACACACATGCTTTGCTGGCTGTCTAAAAGAATCTTTGTGAACACCCAAGTCCCTTTCAACAGAAAACTCTTGCAGTGACTGTCCATTCAAAGTGTATGAATACCTAGGATTATATTGCCAATATGCAAGTTTGAGAAAAATGCAAAACGTTTGACATGGAGTGTTGCACATTGTCAGTATTTCTTTTGTTAAGCCATATATTTTGCCTCTTAATTATTAATTACTGAGTTTTCACATTGGTAAGTGATATCAATTTTTGTCGAAGAAATTGCTTCCAAAATAAGAATTCTAGACCTATAAAATTCTCAAATGTCCTTGAAATGAAGGTTATATAAACAAAGGATTAACATAAGACATCATAAGAGTCCTTCTTTTTTGTATCACAAATTATTTGCATTCTTAGGATATGTAATTTGTTCATGTTACAGCTGTGAGACACTAAATTTGCCTGTAAATTGGTCAATCTTTTTTATTTTGATGGCATTTGTGGCTGTTTTTAATATTTTGAATGCTGAATGCTGCAAATTTACGAACTGCAAAATGTCCTTTTCATGTCACACGTACGGCCTTATATTGGGATTTGGGTGGACTGCTATATTGCTGTAGTAAGCAATTCAGTCCCATAGTTGAGATCTACACTGTGGGTAATTGTAAAGCAACTTATGGGTGATGAGCATGTGCTAAAATCTTTAAGTGCACACACTAACTGGTGACTTTTTAGCCATGAAAATGCATGAACTTAGCAGGGGGATTTTGCAATCAGGCCAGATCTTGAACTTTCTAACTGCCAAGTGTCAAAGTTTGAAAACATTGCTCATGAACATTTGACATTTTCAGTGGGGTCTACATTGTCTATTTCTGAATCCTGGTGGTAAATGGACAGGGCATAAAACTGATGTAGTAAGAAAGTAATTATTTAATTTTAATATTAAAGTAATCAATACAGCATGAATTCTACAATTCATATGTTGAGTATTCAAAACAGAACAATTAAAGTATGGAACTCTATTTCTGATATTATAAAATCAACATTTTCCATTCATTCATTCAGGAGAAGATTAACTAAAAATGTTTTTCAAATGTATTTGTTACTTTGACACGTACTGTATGACATTATTTTTTCAGATATAATGCAATTTATTCTCAAAGAATTGTACCAGGGTACTAACACTGTCCTTTTATAATTATATGGCTAATTAAATTTAAACTTAAAACTTATATTCCTTTTTTCTTAGGGAGTCCTTCACATTGTTAAGCCTCTCGTATCTTTTTTGGGGGACTTCCTTTAATCCTTGCAGATGTGTACATTTGTACATATTCTTGTGATAAAAAAAATAAATTTCAATTCAATAATTTGATGTTATTTTTTAGGAAAATGAGCTGTTTGCTCCACGAAGTTATCTGTTTACCTCTTTGATGGAATTCAAGACTCTTTTTGTAAAATGACACAAAATGTTGTAGACCATCCGAGAAATGTCACAAATGCAGAATATTCAGTAATGACCATACAAACCAATTTTTCATAAAAGTAACACCAACTTGATCCACAAAGGTATTGAAACAGTAACGCATATATTACGATAAATAACGTTTGAGACATCCTCATGAAGAACTCATAATCACTGCATAATGAAGTTAAAGTTGCACTATAGTTTCGTTAGCTCACACACCAGGTGTGTGAGGTATTAGAATGAGGCTGATGTTGTCAACTTTTTTCAAAAGCCTTCTCTTCATTTTTTGAGATATTTGTCTGAAATTTTTTCAGTATGTTTTTTGGGATAGACATATTGTTTTCCACCTAATTACATTTCAACTGGCTTAATTTATAGGTGAGTTGCAATGTAATTTTTGGACGAAAATTAGACTTTTGGTTGCTTTTTTGCACACGGCACTCTAACTGAACGGGTTTAGCTGGAGAGCTATTCTGTGGTCACTCTAGTAAACAGTAATCAAATTTTATGGTTGGGCTGGCCAGCATATCTGCCCTGTGGGTCATCAAGTCCAACTGAACTATCACCTATCCATATCACATTCCGATACTAGTAAATTGACATGCAAATTAAGTTAGTGAAGCATGTGGTTAAGTGATCATTGTAAACTCTTAAGACAGGTTGATAAACAGAGTTGATTTGTTGCATCATGATCAACACTGCAGTGTTTTTACAATATATGTCCATCGACTTGGATTATCTTAAATACTGCCCATAGTAAAGTTTGAACGTGCACAGAGAACAGCAACAAAACAAAAAAAAAAGAAAACGCACAACGCTCAAACATACAAACCATGTACATTCTAATTTTACAACCATTGCAAAAATCTAGTCCAGTGCACATTTCGATTTAGATCCAGCCAAAGCCAGCTCTGACAGGATCTTAACATTATCCATTGCATCCTTACATATCACACAGCCTATTTTTCAACATCACATGTCGAATTTAATATACTACACTGGCATATGATAATAGCTAGGCTTGATAGTGTGTCAACTAGATGCTTTTTGCATGTAACATTTTGTCACCTTCCAAGTACTGTACTTTCATTTTGCAATGCCACAAAGATTACCTCTCCTTAGTTCAGTGACTGCCCTAAGTTTCGACACCCCTATGTTCCGATACCCTTATATTTCGACATGTACACTTAAATTCCGACAGCAGCGGCTGATCAATGCGTCATTACTACGCAGAGCGCATCATAGCTGGGACCCAAAATGGTACCTGATGTAATGAATGTGTTGTAACATTTGAGTGTCAGAACATGGGGTGTGGGAACAAAAGTGTGTCAGAACATAGGGCTGTAACCCTCAGTTCAATTGTGTGAGCTACAGTGGCATCGCTGCGCTAGTTGTCCCTTGTTTCTGCGTGACTTCCACATCATAGGCTTTGTCACTTATAGAAAGTTTTGGAGGTTTCAAACAATTCACATCTACACAGGAAGACTTGGAACAGACTGAAAGTTGTTGAAATGTAGTGCCATATTATTGTGGACTTTACGAGAATATTTTGAATATTGTCTGGCCAATTCTTTTGAGTGCACTTTCAAATTGTCATGCATAAAAAGTCAAATACAGTACATGTAGTTCACATTTTTCCTTGTTTTCAAAAGAGCTCTCTTAGATATTGTGTTTTCCACAGTGCTGGACAAGCATTCCACTGGGTGTGATTTTATGAAGTATGCAGAGGTGTTTCTTGACAAGGGGAGGGGCAAAAAAAAAGATACACTGTAGCTAGCAGGGGTTAGATGTCAGTGTGGGAAATTTCATGCTTTAAAACTGTTCTGACAAAACCTTTTAAAACTGAAATGAAGACTTACCTTTGTAACTGATGCATTTTAGTTTCTGCAAAGGAACTGTATATGTCTTGATTTATTGGTTTGAAAAGCCCTGGGATACTGTATGATGTGGGAATAAATATCTTGCACTTCAGGGTGTATTGGGGTCACAGTTTCTTGCAATGTTTGTGTGTTTGCAACTTTGCATTGTGAAGCGAGCAATATCATTTTAATCTGTGCCCACTTCTTGTTTTGAATACATTTAGTAACATTTTATGTCAGCTTCTGATGTAATGCTAAGTTAGTCCTTATTTGAATAGGAACCTGACCTACAGTATTGCAGTTTAACAAAAACAAACAACAAAAGCAACATGATTTTGTATTTCCTCACTTTCTTTCAGGAACCTGAGTTATCTTCTGATACATTGCAGAGAATGGAAACCTATTGGTTAGGTCATCTCAAGCGTAAAACTGAGAACTTGAGCTTAGAAAAAGAGGTATTACAGTAAAAGGGTATTTTATCTTGTTTCAACCATTCCCTTAGGTAGTCTGTCCTCATAAAATATGGATTGGCTGCAGTAGAGCAGGAGCAAGCTGTTACTACCTTAGGATTTCTTGAATTTGTGTGAACGGAAATATATATCAAGGAGAAATATGTTGCATAGAATTTAAACATGGTAAATGGTGTTATGTAAAGAAATGAAGTTACATATTCTTTTTTTATTTAACAAATATGAATAGAGACAATAGGATATTACCTTCTTTGGTAGTATTTTGAGTGTGCTAATGTGAGTGCATATATAAACATGATGCAACAGCATGAAGAGGGTAATTTGTGTATAATTTTGTGATGAAGTATGTTTTTTTTTGTTGCGAATGTAAACAAATATTGTGTGATCACCAATGCAGTAACTTTGCTAGAGTGAAACAACAAATTTACTATTTTTATCATATATTGTTTGCAAAACAGCTAAAATAATGAACAATAGAGTTTAATCAAACCATCAAATATTCATGTAAGCTGACTCTTGCTTCTGTTCTTTTATCTGCAGAGTTCAAAGGAGAAGTTTTACATTCTCTCCATGTTTCCATATCCATCTGGTCGTCTACACATGGGGCATGTGAGGGTCTACACCATTAGCGATACCATTGCTCACTATCATAGGATGAAGGGCAAACAGGTGAGCTTCAAAGTCACAAAAGTCATCAAAAGATTTTCATAGATAACATATGGGTTTGTCAGTCTTCTTTTTACTAGGGTGTAATCCGATAATTGATATGTGGGAATGAAATAAAGTAGGATTTACTAGAAGGCAGAATGTATTCATGACAAAAACAGCATTATTTTCTTCATTACAATGGATTCATTGTTGTTATATGGTATGAACTCTCCAGGTAACTCAACTGCTTTACCTCAATAACAAAGCAAGATTAGAGTGAATTTGATGACTCTCTTGTTATTGTTTTCCATAATAATAACACACTACATGCAATCATGAGGGTCTGTGTGTGACATGTGTTATGTGTATGTGTACATGACACATTGCTTGTGAAAACAATATCTGAAGGGTGGAAGCTAGGACCGATCTCATACTTGATCTGTTACATACCATAGTGAAAACAAGGACCCTTTTGTTTTTGGTTGAGGTGAAAGATCATCTGAGGTCACTAGAGGTCAAAATCTTGTAAGTACATTATCTCAAGAATACAAGCTTTAATTGATCTCACATTAGTGTGTTTTTTCAGTCATATTTAGTGCAAAGTAGCTGTTATTTTTAGTTGAGTTGGAAGGTCAATTGAGGTCAGCAGAGGTCAAACTGTGAAAAGTTGTTAACACCAAAACTTAATAGCATAGGCCTGAACTGATTCAATTAGTGAAATGACACTGAAGTGTAAGTGTTTGTGGTAGAGGTTAAAGGTCATCAGAGATTAGCAGAGGTTTAAATGTATAAACATTTTAGGCACAATATCTCAACAATAGAAGCTTTGACTCCTGTAGCATGTATATGAACACTATTGTGTGCAAAAGTCCTCTTGTTTTGGTGGGTGTCAAAAGTTAATCTTTTTTAATTAGAGGTCAAAATGTTAAACAAAATAGGATACATAAATATGATATATCATTGAAACCATAATGCATTCTTACATTCTGGTATTTGGTATGCTATACCATTCAGAATTCTCATATCACTGTTCCACACATAGTCAAATACTCTGTAGCTTCTAGGAAAGCATTTTTTCGTTTTTAGCGTTTATCTCTGGAAAAAAGAAAACATCTGCCAAAGTATAACACTGATACAGTGTGCAGACTTCCAAATCAAAGAGGGTGATGATTTGATGTGATGAATATTCATACTCCCAAATAGGAAAATTTAAATCGCAGCTATTGGCAGTATATTGTTCAAAGTGGTCTTTACATGGTCCCTCCAGGTCTTACATCCGATGGGATGGGATGCTTTTGGGTTGCCCGCAGAGAATGCCGCCATTGAAAGGAAATTGAAACCAGACAACTGGACATACAGGTAAGAAAGTCCGATATTGGTGACATTGCAATGACTTTTGTGCTGTATACATGTGCTGATGTAGGTAGCCTGTGCCACTTTAACTGTAGGTGTTGTGCACTCACTTTTCTGATTGGCCTGTGGTTGATTATTCATGCATTTTTGCTTTCAAGGACAGTTTTTACTTTGTAATATTTCAGCTATTGTACTTCAACATGAGTGTTTAGTGTTAATCATTGAGGTTATAGAGTCCTCGTTCACACTTCAAAATGATGTGAAATTCTTTCAGCAATGATTGGAAAATACTAAAATTGCTATACATGTCAACTCTTACAATTTTCCCATTTTTTTTTCAATTTTTTATGTTTTCATTGTAATATAATTTGATAGATAGGATGATGTATGTTTGTTTTCATTGCGGCATGGAAAATGCAATATTTGAGGAAAGAATGATACTTTTTTGACTTATAATATAGTTCAATTCTTATCAGTATAGTAGGTTAATATTTTCATTTTCAGCAACATTGCCTACATGAGGAAGCAACTGAAAGATCTGGCAATGACCTTCAACTGGGAGAGGGTAAAGCAGATATCTTATACCAGAAGTATTAATCGATCTAAATATTTTCAACTATGTTTTATACCATAGGATATTTTTGTATCAGGAGAATTAAGCAGCCTTAATTTTCGACTAAGTTTTATATCAGAATTATTGATTGAACTAAGCTTTGTCCTTCTTTTTTTTTTCAAAAGTAAAACGAACCATGGAGGATGTTCACCTCTTGGCAATCTTACCTTAAAAGACTTTTAAAGTGTGAGATATATGACAATGTGTTCAGTGTCTCATTGGCTCCCTGAAAAAATGGCAGGCAGAGACAGATAAAAATCACAAAAACGTGAAAGTTCTCTTCATAGTTTGATTACAGTCAGGTACAATCGTCTGTAATCATCAGTCAATTGCTTTTCATTATAGAGTCAATTTAGTCATTTTTTACTCAGCATTTAACAACCTGGTGTGTCATTTGCTGATTTGAAATAATTACAGTCTTATATTTCTCGTATAATGAGTGTGCTCTTCGAAAACCGTTTACACAACACAGAGTCAAACAAGGAGGAGGCAGCGCAGTTTAGTTTGTGGGGCTTGTTGTCATCTCTGTGACCTCTGCAGGTCAACTGAATGATCAGACACCCCTGCTAGGAAAATTATGCTGTAATTTGAGCCCCGACTCAGTAGATCTTTAAAGGAAATGAAAGTTTAATACGCACTCAGGAGTTAACATACAAGCACGGAGAATGTGTACATTGATTGAGATCCCAAACATAACCCTAGCCATAGAGGCCTTGTGCAAACAAGTACTAATTGATTTAGCTAACTTTACATTACTGATACTTAAGTTACATTGTGCTGTAAATTTGTGAACCCTTGCTGACAGTATTCTGGTCAATATCACATCGTATGTAAGCTACGAATAGTTTGTTTTGGTGTCTCTGTTTATTTGTATGTGAAGTAATGACAGAAGATACTTTTTTTTTAACAGGAAGTAACAACTTGCAGTCCAGAGTACTATCGCTGGACACAGTCCATCTTCCTCCGACTGTTCAAATCTGGTCTTGCATACCAGAAGGAGGCTACTGTTAATTGGGACCCTGTGGATCAGACTGTACTGGCCAATGAGCAGGTAGTTTCATATCAATCCCAACATGGTGGTGTTGACAAAGTCCTGAGGAAGTGTTCTATCTCATAAAAATTAAATTTTAGACAAAAATCATGACTGTGCTGGTTGCTACCATCCTGAGATTGGTAATCAGCTATTTAAAGCTGAAGGTGTTCATACTTGAAAGATATTTTGTGACTTTGTTGCTTCAGATCCTATCAGTATACCTCCTGTAGATTTTGATATGTCACCATTGTATGATGTTTCAAAGTGAATTGTAACAACTACCACGAATAAGTATGATCCTCCCCATGCAACAATACCACAGTGAAGATTCAACCAATTGTGATTGTTTCATAGAAGAAATAATTACTGATTGCTTGATGAATTGATTGATCAAGAAAACATCGTTTATTTTTCAGCTCTTTCGCTCTTTCATCATATGCTATCCAAACCATCAGCATCACCTTTTTATATCTTTGCCACCGTGTCCATAGGTAGACGAAAATGGTTGCTCATGGCGGTCAGGTGCAAAAGTACAGCAGAAGCCTTTGAAGCAGTGGTTCTTGAAGATGACTCATTTCTCAAAGGTATGTAGGGATGATATGCAGTTATTCAAATTGATCATCCCATAATAGTGAGGTGTACGAGAGAGATCAAACATAATGTGTAGAATCATGTACAGGCCTTTATGTTTGAAAAATGAAGGCGAGTAGAAAATGACTTGCCTAGATTGAGCAAGGCGAGCTATTTTGTTAATTAAAAATAGTTGAATTTGTAGAGCTCTGAAAGGCGAGTTATAATGCATTAATAAGTCCTGACCAACGCCAACCTCGGTAACCTGCAGGTTTACATAAAAATGGTACCCCTCCCTTCCCCTCTCTGAAATAATTTTTCATTCATCATTTATCAAAATTATCACGAACATTTTTGACAGCTCACCGGCCTCAACCATTTCTACTATAGCGCTCATTCCTGTGTTGAAAGTTTCCAGCTGTCGTGCGATAATTATCATACAAAACTTTTCCAGCCCGCCAAATCTATTAATAGTTCACATAGTCTCCAGCAGGTTCAACAAAAAAACAAGAATACAGTAACCCGTATTCACCTCCCAGTACGTTTGTTATATCAGTCCCTGCCACGTTCACTATCATAGTTTCGCCACAATGCACTTTTTTACCTGAGTCAATAGAGGCTACCGTACGCACATTCTGTTCTGCACAATTGAATCATTGATAAATAAACCAACCAATCCGTGACTAGGTCTCAGCTCTACAGGTGTAGTGTGAAAACGCTTGCAGTAATTAAAGCCGGTCCAATATTTGTTTTTACGTTTCAATTTACAATTGGTCAATATTCATACAGCATACAATCACTGATGGACAGGATATGGTTATGTTGAACCGGCAGTGTTCTCTTTTTGGGAATGTGACAAATGTATTTTTTTGCTCTACAGTTCGTGAAACGTTTCTAGCTGTCTAGTGCTTGCAAGGATTATCATGTAAACAAACGACGACGTTCTTGCGAGATTTGCTTTTATCCTCGTGTGTCACAGTGTAGGCTACTACAATCCGCGAAACTTTTACTGACAAGCTTCATATATTCTGCCGCTACATGCACGTGTGAAAAGTAAGCATGCCGCATATGTACTGTACGTACTACAGCCCGCCCCAAGGCCTGCACGCAGAGCCATGAGTGCTCAAGGCATGTAGTACTGTATACATAGGCTAACGTAGCTAGCCTGGGTGTAGACGTGACATCCGGGCACTTTTCAATCTGTCAGGATCTACGTAACTTCGTACGAGCGCCATTTTAGTGCAAACTAAATGCAATGACATGTTTCCGATCTGTACCTTTTTATGATTATTTTCAGTGTCAGTATTCTTATATTACTACTTCACACATGGCACAGTGTTTATTTGCATAATAGTGACAGGTTAAACCGATAATGAAAGTATTTTTTATTTTGCTGTTTTGGTATACTCGAGGCGCTAACAGAACGAGGAATACTGGTATAGCTTACGTTATTGAACCTCCTATTAGATTGTCAACTGTTTTTGTACAATGTAGGCGTGCATCCCGATGTGACTGTCATGTCACACTCGCAAGAACGGGGACCCGATATATTGCGAATGTGATTGTATAAATACGAACAGTCTGTACTTTGATGAAGTCTATGATATTAATGACATTTGGTAGACTTAATATTTTACTTCCGTGTCATTTCGTGATTTTCTCCAATTAGTTTCACAGTATTATTGTTATGTTAAGCCTGCCTGTGACATGAGGCGAGCGTTTTGCCTATCCAAGGCGCGTGAATAATAACGCGTCTCAAATCGACTTTAGGCGCGCCTTAAAACAAAAGGCCTGATGTAGTATGATAAGTAGCTATTACAGTGATCTTTGTAGTAAGATTCTCCATATTTTTGTATGATGTTTGAAAGCATTTCAGATGGTGTGCTGATCTTTGGATTTCTGTGTTAATTTTTGGAGACATATTTTTTTACACTGTTTGACCATTTGACAATAAGAGTGTCTCAGAAACACTTTCCATTGATATTTGCAAAGCATTTCAGATAGTGTGCTGATCTTTGGATTTCTGTGTCAATTTTTGGAAACATATTTTTGTACACTGTTCGGCCATTTGACAACAAGAGTGTCTCCGAAACACTTTCCATTGATATTTGCAAAGCATTTCAGATAGTATGCTGATCTTTGGATTTCTGTGTCAATTTTTGGAAACATATTTTTGTACACTGTTCGGCCATTTGACAATAAGAGTGTCTCCAAAACACTTTCCATTGATATTTGCTAAGCATTTCAGATAGTGTGCTGATCTTTGGATTTCTGTGTCAATTTTTGGAAACATATTTTTGTACACTGCTCGGCATTTGACTATAAGAGTGTCTCAGAAACACTTTCCATTGATATTTGCAAAGCATTTCAGATACTGCTGATACAGAGGCATTCAAGGTAGCATTGATTTGCATCTAAATGATGTTAGAATGGTGTTTCAACAGTGATAAATTAGTGACTTTCATAGTGTAGTGGCATCTTCTCTTATTGAGCATGAGCAGCATTCCTATTGTTGTTTGAGAGATACATGTTAAAGCTCTTTTAGAAATGTCAATCAATTGAATTTTGTAACAGATTGGATAAGTTTCCGAATTTATTTGCTGAAATGTCTTTGATTACACGAAGATTAAGACAAAATTGGTGCAGATTCTTTTTAAGAGTTTTTCAGGGATTTGTCAAATAAAAATCATCTGTTAGATTTGTCAGTGTATCTACTGTGAAAGCTTTTAAGAGATTGAAAAGCTTGATAGTAGGAATGAATATCTCTTAAGCCCATCTTTCAGGATACGAAAGTTACCTTGAAGTAAGTTGTACCTATGTAGTTACATTTCTTTAGGACAAGCAAAGAAAACTTGAGAGTATAACTGTAAGCAATATTTGCAGCGGAAGTTTCAAGATTACTGAATCACTTTCAAGTGAAAATTTACCACAATGAGGATTGTGTTGCTAACTTCCTTCCTGTGCACGTTTTTTTTTTTAAGGATCTTCTAGATGGCTTGGAAAATCTCCCATATTGGCCTAACAGCATCAAATCCATGCAAAGAAACTGGATAGGTGACTGCTCTGGATGTGTTTTAGACTTCAAACTGGAGGTAATAGTCTTAGAGTAAAAAGGTGCCCAAGACTAGGTAGTGAGGGCATTCTTTTTCTGCTGATTTACTTGAAATTCGGTGGAAATGCCGCTGTCTTTGTATGTGGTATCTCTGTCGGCATTTTCGTATCTATGATCCTAGGCCTGAGAGCATCCAATTAAGTCACTTGAATGAATTTCTGGTAAGTGACTCATTGTAATATGTCGTGTTGAAATTCAAAAAAAAAAAAAGCAAAGGATCTGAACATCCATTTGGTTAATTTAGAATGGCCAAGAACATGACCACCAATGAAAAATGGTTGTGTTAGTGAGAAAAGTTATATAGTTCTTCATTCATCCGTTAGCCTCTGGCAAAAATTGTTCCAGCATATCGATATTGAATTAAAATATGCAAACTTGATCACCAAGCAAGATAACCACAGGAAAAATAAGCAATCATTAGAGCATCATTGTATTTTGAAATATAGAGCATGTCTTAATGACATTGTTGTGAAAGAGAAACAACTAAGTACATGCATATGCCAATGCTTTTTTTTTTTTTCATAACAGTTTTCTGTATTATTGTATTCCCCAGAGGAGTATCCCAGAGGTAGACCCAACCCTGAGGGTGCACACCCTCCACCCAGAGCTCATCTACGGTGCAGCCTTCATCGTCCTTTCTCCATGTCACATCCTCTTAAAAAAACAGCAGTTCCTTCATCAGCTGGATCCAAACATCCGAGAACAATTAAGTTCAGGGTCGAGCAAGCTTGGTGAGGATGGTACAATATCATAATAATAATAATATATATAAGTGCTTTTTTTTTTTTCTTTTTTTTTCTAATATATATAAGTGCTGCCACAATCATAGCCATGACGTGGATGAGCAATTATGGGCAAAGTTAACCAACTACGGGTAACCGAGTCCACTATTGCATTGTCAACATATTATCAATCTCAATCTTTGGAAATAAATTTGATATTTTGCTAAGTCCTCATCCTTGGAACTGAAGATGTCTTCAGTTGGTTTGGATGGAGAAGTCATATTAGTGAGAGGAAATTGATTGAAATTGGTCAGTGAGACCTCAAGGTTGAAGCAAGATGCAGTGTCATTCATTTACTTTGTATAGCTGGATGTGGTATTGTGCCTTCACATATTTTTCAAACCATAAATCATCCTAATTGTTGAGAATTTAGTCAATTACTGTGCTAGTATGGAATTAGCCAACTTTTATTTGCAGAACTGGTATGTATAAAATGTAGTCTACTTTATATCCTTTTTTATCTATTAGAATAATTGTCAGTAATTCAGTTGCTCTCTGTGAATCTGTTATACATAACCACATTACTTATTGCATGTGATGAAATATTTTGCTGACAAAATTGTAGGGAATTAAATCTGATTTCTGCTTAAAATGAACATCACTTCGGCTGTAACACCTTTCTGCGTTGCCTGCCGTGTTCGTGCTGAGGAACTGAACCTGGGAGGGAAATCCCTCTCTTTGGAAAGTATTTTCAAAAACAAGAAGGGAGTTGTCACTTGGTTAAGGTTCTATTTAGTTTATTGTGTGTATTTAAAGTTTTGGCTATGACCTCAGCTGTTTAAAAGTGTGCGGGATTTCCCGCATAAGATTTATCTTTTTGCAGGATTCAGGAGGCAAATGTTTGTTCACGCCATCCCATACCTTAGCACGAAAAGAGATCGTCTGGCTGTTTTTTTTTGGTATGTGCACATTCAGTTATAACTCAGGAGAGAGTTGTCGTTGTTTGTAACTTTGTATCAACATCATCATTGGCATCATTTCCCATAGACTTAAATTTAGGTATCTGTGCAGTAAATCCCGTCTCCGGAGAGGCTCTGCCGCTCTTCGTTTCTCACACGGTACCATTCGAAGAGAACGTGGAAGTGCAACTTGGGATACCGTGTTCGTCCCTGGACGACCTTGCATTCGCAAATCGACATCACCTTTCTTATGAGGATGTGTTAAAGAGCCAAGGAGATGAAACTGGAGGCATGTGCAGGTCTTTGGTGAATTCTGGAAAGGTATTTCTTTTCTATTTTGAATTTCCGGTGTGCTGCTCAGCCAAAACTGAGAGTATATATCTTCATTTGTTATTGTGGTTTAGCTATCCACACCAACAGAATCTGTGACTGCTAGTGAACATTAATGTCACTTTCACTCATCTCTTAAAAAAAAAAAATCCAGAAAGGGAACCATGAGATGCTTCAATTGCCATTATTGTAATATATTAGGAAATTCCTAGAACTGTTGGCTGCAATCATTCTGTGAATATTAGCTGCAATGAACAAATATTGGGATGCTATTTTGCTCTACAGAACTAATAAAATCCAATTGTTTTCAATCTCATGAACCGAGATAAGTTTCAATACTCCCTGTGAGCAATTTGTCAAAATGGGTAAATTTTCTTTTCACTTTTATGCTACAATTGCCTTTAGACTTACAATTTCTACACATGTCGCAACCTTGAAAGTGTTGTCTGTTTACCAGAGCTTTTTAAATTTGCATTTGCTTTTCTTGTTCATCATCCATTAGACAAAGATGTTACAAAATTTGATATTGTGATTATATTGTAACCCTTCTTCAATGCCTTCCTAATTTCCTTGGAACGTATCATTTACTTTCAACAGGGAATTCAGAAGCTTGAAGCGAAGTTCAGTTTTTGCGCTCATTTCCTTTTTTTGTGGCATACAGAACCAATATGTCAAATCAAACTATATTATGCATACTGTTTATTGCCATTACATGTGGTTTGCTACATCTATCACGTTTGGTTATGATTTGTTGAAAGTGTAACAAGCTTTTGGTTCAAATTTTTTTTTTTTTAGCAAAGGTCAAAGTAATAAACCCTGACCTTTTTGATCCCCTTTGTTATTTTTACATCGCTGTGTGTTGATGCACATATCGTTTCCTTTGCCGCTCATCTTTTGATCCATCGTCCAGGTGGTTTACTTTATATCTGTGATAATAGACTACCACATCCTTTCTTGTTGCACTACACTTTGCTTGAATGAACTTGGTAGTATGATGGCTAAATGTCTGTACACTATCAGTGATTTAAATGCCAAGGAGAAATTATTCGATCATGATCGTGAGATGGAATTCATGAATCTAATTTAGACAGAAGCTGTGCACAAGGCCTCCTCACATAATTATGGTTACCAGGTGATCATAATCTCGTGGGGTAATTGCTTTGTGTTGTTTGGCATGTCCACTATAAGTAGATTTGTCACTTGGTAAATTCTTTGCACTAGGGTAGCCAAGTGAAGTATTAGAACATTTTAGTGTACGTAGTTCATCGCCTTCGATCCTGGCTGTAGATGTTTGCTGATTGAGAAAGAAATATGTCCAGAATTTTAAGGCAATGAAAACAAGAGAAGAAGAAAGACAAGGGTAGAAAGACAAGAGTACAATTAAGTCCATCAGATAAACATCAATTTGTCGAAATAAGTTCACTCTAGTTTTGAGCGTGAATACCCAGGGACATGAGTATGGCACAAAAGTAACCTTAAAACGTAAAAATGTTATTAACATAGTGGGATAAATACCAACATATATTTGCCATTATGTAATAATGATGATACTCATAAAATTGCGATACATCTTTGTGCCCATGGTCAACAGCCTTTAAAAAGGAGAATTACTTTACCTGAGGGTATTCTAACATGTTGCGACAGTGATGAGGGTTTGCCACTTTGCAGTAACCACACTTGGACTAGAGAGGGATGGTCCCAGCAGAGATGTAACTTGTAATTACAGCATTTTGAGATGAAAAGAATATTCTAACAATTAAACATCCCCTTTTTAATGTGTAGGTTACCATATGAAATTCAAAGGTGTTGCAATATTAAAGTCCACTTTTGCCTTAGATGTCTTTGCTTTTTTCACATTAATGTAATAAATACTTTCCTTGTCTTTGCTTTGTCTCATATTAATGTAATAAATACTTTCCTTGTCTTTGCTTTGTCTTAATGAATGTAATCAATACTTTTCCAGCCTTAAGTAACTTTCCTCATCTCTCTCTAAGTTTTCTGGGATGTCCCGTGATGAAGCAAAGAAAGCCGTTATCCAGGAAGCCAGGACTCGCGGTTTCGGAGGTCAGCAAACTAGTCCAAGACAATACGATTGGTTAATATCAAGACAAAGGTATTGGGGAACTCCGATACCTGTCATTCACTGTAAACATTGCAAGGTAAATAGTATGTTATGGGCAAACATCATGAAACTTGTGAAAATTAAGTCACCTTTCATTACATTATCTTGATGGAATTGCCAGCCCATGCTAGTATAAAGACACATTTCAATGACATATCCAATTTCAATTTTTGAAAGATATCGGACCAGTTGTGTACCATCGGTCTTTTCGTTTATTATGGTCACTCTACACCTGTGTATGATCCTAGCTGTCTTCCTGTAGATTGTCCCAATCCAGTCTGTTTTTATTAAACAATTATTAAATTAATGTCACCATTATTAAATTAATGTCCATTTTTTCTTTATATTTTTCACTCCTCTCCATTAAAATCTATCTATTGAGATGACATTAGGCCACGATTGGTTGACGTTTTAAGATTCATCATTAATACTTTGTTATGAATGTACAAGATCACAAACTTTTTTGCTCTCTGAAACTTTCAAAAATCTGAACAGAAGTGAATCTGATATCTCTCTAGTGTGATCGATGCTTGAGCCAAAACAATTGATGATGCATTAATTGCAATGGAAATGTTGATGTGATATACTGTGCACAAGAGACTTTCCTTGAATTAACCACTGTAGATAATGACATTCAAAACCAGCAATGTAGCATGACATCTACTCGCTGGATATGACTAGCGATCGATATTTACAGATAATTGGTTTCAAACAGACACTGAAAAAACATTTAAATCTGACATATCCAGTAACATTGGTTGTGTATCCTTGATATTTGAAGGTTGTTCCGGTACCCGAAGAGGAGCTACCCGTTCAGTTGCCTATGTTAGACTCTTTATCAAGCAAAGGGCTGTCACCCCTCCTAGAGGTCAGAGACTGGTACAATGTGCGGTGTCCTAAGTGCAATAGCCCCGCCGTGAGAGAAACCGATACCATGGACACGTTTGTGGATTCAGCGTGGTACTTTTTGAGATACACAGATGCCAAGAATGACCAGGAGATATTTTCAAAGAAAGAAGTCGATTGGCTGATGCCTGTGGACCTGTACATAGGAGGAAAAGAACATGGTGAGTTTTGCAAAGAGTTCAGGACACTGTAACATTTTGAAGGGGTTCATTGAGTTGGTATCGATAAGTTTGTGTGGGTTTTGAAGGATACCGACACATGGCAATGCATATAATGAACATAATTAGTCAAGTTTCACATCCAATAGTTATGAAAATTGTAAAAAGTTAAAAATTTTTGCCCTGACTTGTACTGGCTATGTGCATATGAATCAGTACTAATCGTGAAACATGGTCTGGTCACCAACTTTCAAAAACCAACTTTCAAAAACCAACTTGAATCGTTAGCTTATACTCACTCCTTAAAGTTCCTTTGTGCGTGACTCGTGGGGATCATCTTAGTTTGACCGTTTGTCATTAGTATGTGAGAAGAAACATGACAGGTTTAGGAAAATTTAGTGAATTTTACGAAGCAACTCTGTGTGCCCCTTTAACTTCATAGATTAGTAAATTTCAGCTTTGAAAGAGACATACTGAAAAGTGATTGTTTTAGTTGCAAGTTCACTTTTCTGCAGATATACTAATTATACTGAGACCAACAAAGTGACCCATCAACAGAAGGTGTAATACTTTGTGTTGCTCTTCCTCCCAACATTCCCAGCCATTTTACATCTTCTTTATGCAAGATTCATCAACCATTTTCTACATCAAGAAGGTATGGTGGCTTGTAAGGAACCATTTAAGCGTCTCCTTGTTCAGGGGCTTGTGATGGGTCAGAGTTTCAAGTCTGTGTCTACTGGGAAATACCTTTCAAGAGAAGAGGTCGATTTTAGCGGTGAGCGGTCATTTTTTAACTTCTCTAAATGTAACAAATCTTCATTTCAAGAAGTATTTTTCATCTTAAAATATGAGCACAGCATGTTTTTAGATATCTCATTAGCTGTTTGCACAATGGGAACTGCTGCCACTTGAGACTGCTGTGCAGAATGTTTGATGACACCTTTATATGTAAATTTAACGGCAAAGTTGACTTTCACAATCCCTATTTTTGTGGTCAAAGTTTCCTGGCTGAAATAAATATTTTAATTATTCCATTGACAGATTCTCCTAGCTTCATCAAAAACCTGCAAGCCCTGTCCAACAGAAAAGGCAATAATCTTGTATATTCGCTTTGTTTGCAATAACAGTGAACGCTTGTAAATCATGCAATCTCAATCCTGCATCAGACATTTTACTTACGAACTTACAATATGATGACATGAACAGTTGCAGTACTTCTTTGGTGAAGGGTACCAAAGAATTGAATCACTCTCCTCAATTGTGCTAGCTTTCCTTCATTACATCTACCCTTTCAGAGAATTTATGGAGTAAGAAATGTGTCTTCCTGTCTGTCAGCTTTTCTTCTGAAATTCACCAGCAAGCGGGGCATGAGACTCAACCACAAGCAGGGCATTAGACTTTACCGCAAGCAGGGCATGAGACTTTACCGCAAGTAGGGCATGAGACTTTACAGCAAGTACGGCACAATACATTATCGCAAGTAGAGCGTGAGATTTACCTGCAAGCTGGGCATGAGACTTTACTGCAGGCAGGACAAGATACTTTTCTGCAAGCAGGGCATGAAACTTTACTGCAGGTAGGGCATGAGACTCTATCTGAAACTTTATTTGAAAACTTTCCATCCTGTAGGTTCCGAACCTGTGGCTTTATCCTCAGGCAAAGACAAGTTGGAGATTAAGTGGGAGAAGATGAGTAAATCCAAGTACAATGGAGTGGATCCAGAAGACAGCAGTTGCAGAGTATGGCATTGATACAGTTAGGCTCTTCATACTTAGTGGTATACCACCAGAACATGACATGCCCTGGAATGTGGAAGGTTAGTCACCATCACGGCACCATCACTACATGATTAATAGAGTAGATTGTGTGATGGGTAAATTATGGCTCCTCATACTGAGTGGTATACTACCAGAACATGATATGCCTTGGAATGTGGAAGGTCAGTTACCATTGTAGCACCATCATAACACAATCAGAGTATATTATGTGATATGATTAGTGTGACTCTTCATATGCTGTGGTCTACCAACAGTAGGTGACATCCTTTGGAGTGTGAAGGTTGTCACCATCATAACATGACCAGAGTACCTAATGTGATGGGAACAGTATGGCTCTTCATAGTGAGTGATGTACCATCAGAACATGGCATGCCTTGGAGTGACAAAGGTGTTTTTCATTAGCATTGCTATATACTTGTCATTCTGTACTTTCCTGCTGAGAAAAAAAATGACGGTCTGTTTTTTCCTTTACGCTTCAGCTATACCAGGGGTAGTTCGGTGGAAGAAAAGAATGTGGAGTCTGGTGACCAACTTCAGAAATGTCAAATCAACATGGAGAAACCAAAATCAATGCAAAGATATGATGGAAGAAGAAAACGAAATAAAGAAACAAATGAATTATACCATAAATGAGGTCAGTCTTTCCTTATCTGTATTGCCTCAGCAATATCTGTCATTTGTACCAAAAATATGTAAAGATATATAAATAACTATCATACTGATCAGATTATCTTTTACATGTCTAAAATGCATTGGTTTTTGGCTTTGATGATGATTGTTACCTTTGTAATCATGCGTATGTGTGTGTGTATGGGTGAGTGCAAGTGTGGGTGTGTATGTGTGTGTATGTATGTCAGTGATGCTCTACCGTGTAAACACAATATCTCAAGAAGGGAAGCTTGGACATATTTTATATTTGGTATGTAAGTGTACCACAGTGAGTAGAACTCTATTGTTAAGGTGAAGGTCAAAGGTCATTTGTAGTCAACAGGAGTCAAATTGTAAAGACATTGTAAACACAATATCTCAAGTAGGGAAACTTGGACAAATCTCATATCTAATGTGTAAGTAAATTACATTAAGTAGAAGAACCCTACTGTTTTTGGTGGAGGTCAAAGGTCATTTGGAGTCAGCAGGGGTGAAATTGTGAAAACCTTGGAAACAAGATATCTCAAGAAGGGAAACTTGGGCAAATCTAGTTATTTGATATGTAGGTGTACTACATTGAGGAGAAGAACCATACTTTTTTGGTGGCGGTCAAATGTCATTTGGGGTCAACAGGGGTCAACTTGTGAAAACCCTGTGAACATGATATCTCTTGGTTGGAAGCTTGGGTAGATCTAATAGGTAATGTGTAGGTGCATCACATTGAGTAGAAGAAACCTATTGATATTGGTGGAGGTCATTTGGTGTCAACAGGAGTCAAATTGTGAAAACTTTGTGAACATGATATCTCAAGAATGGAAGCCTGGACAGATCTCGTATATGTATTGTGTAGGTGTTGCATCACTGTAATATGCAGTTGTGCATGTTGAGACAGTCATCATATGTCAGATTCATAAAAATCTGCATAAATGAAGTCATCAAAACCACAATGCATTTGTGCATTCTTGTTTTTTTTTTGTCTTTGTTTGGAAAGGTATTTGTTGCATATCATACAAGAAAGGGGATAAAAGGTAGTATAATTATCATAAGGTTATGAAAATGCATTATCCAAACAACAATTATGAAAGTAGTGCTGATTCCCAATTTTGCATGACCGTGATCATTCACTTTACAGATACCTAGTGTACCATACCTAGACATACCTAGTATTCAGGGTTAGCTGTTTATCACCTTTGGGAGAAAAGGAAATGAGTACACCCCACTCTACAAAGATATCTGCGTAATTGTCAGGGGAGATTTTGCAATCAGTCTGCAATGAAGTCTATCAGTGAAGAAAGTTTGTTCTATTGATGCCAAAGATGTCATCATTGAGGGGGAAAAACAATTGATAAACTCATTAGTTGTAACTGCCCTATTTTTTATCAATCCTAGTGATAAACATTTGACACTGATGTTCAACTGACTTTTAAAGGTAGTCCAACAGGCATCAAGAAAAGAGCTGGCTTTATTCAAAAGTTGCAGAGGAAAATCCCCAAAGAAAATTGATTGGAATTGTAATTCTATCTGTTACTGTTTTTGAGTTATGGCCTCTCAGATTTTGATGAAAATGCAAATATGATGTGGAGTGTTGCAGTGTCGATATCTCCTTCGTTAGGTCTTTATTTACTGTCTCTTAATTACTTAATTACTGCTGGGTTTCACATTGGTAAGTGATATCATTACTTGTAAAGAAGAAAATTAATGGTTCCAAAACAAAGCCCCTGGGGCATATAAAATTCTCAATTGCCCTTGAAATAAATGTTGCATAACAAAGGATAACATAAGACATGTCACGCAATTTCCCCCTCCCCTTGACATCATAAACTTGCATACTAAGCCAATGTTTATTCATGATACAGGTATAAGACAGGAATGTCCTGTAAAATGGGTCAATATTCAATGGAATTTGTGGCTATTTTCAACACTTTTAATGAATAATGCAGCCAATATTCCAGAATGTCATTTTCATGTCACCCAATCTTTATGGTTCACATGTACATATGTTGCCTCCCTATTTGTTTCCTATTTTATCATTTTGTCAGGCTTCCAGTTTCATATCATTACTTTTTATTTCATCTTTTTCAGCTAGTTTTCATCCTGTCTTGCTCCCTCATCTCTCTTTATCTCTTCTTCCTATACTCTCAAGGTCACTTACCTTTTGTCAATTTGGAATTTACTCAAATTATTACAGTTTTTCTTTGAATGTTTTACTAGCTAAATAGGTAACAGTTATTCATATTTTATGGTGGCATCCTCTGCAATACATCTCTGCCATGATAGTGTCATACTCTAACACAAATCCTGTGCTAAACGTTATCTAAATTTCTTGTTAAGTCTGACCAGCAGTGTGTTAAACCCTCTCTTTTTAAATGTCTGATGTAGCTTCGATACAATTCCTTTGCTAAAACACTTCTTAAAAATTACTATCAGTATGCAAATTACACTGAGGGTGCAGCTTAGTAAATACACCATCACTTTGTTTTTCAAGGTCTCCCATCAATTTGAAAAAGACTTCATGCTTAGTGTTGCCATCACCCGCCTCATGACTTTCACCAATTTCCTGAGAGGTTGTTCCGAAGACGTGGTGGCAGGCAGTGCCATTTACGAGCTTGCGCTATGTAATCTGGTTGTCATGGTTGCACCGATGGCACCTCTAATGGCATCAGAAATGTGGCAGGGTGTCGTGCGTGGCGACGAACACCTGAACAAGATGTCGTGGGTGAGTTTATGTTTCCAATTTTCTTTCGTTGGAAGATGTCAATGCTTGATTTCAGCCAGATTTTTCCAAATCATGCTCACATTCAAATACTTGCATCTCATTCTTTGATTTTTTTGCAAATGTGCTAAGCACAGGACTGTCTTTAAGATAAAATTACGGTCAAAACTAAAAAAGAAGAAGGGCCTGAAAAATGAATGACCCTCATTTTATGGCTGATGCCTCTCTCTCTCTCTCTGGCTACTTTTTCAGCTGTAAGTATAGAGTTTTGTCTGCTTGTCTTATCAACTTACCCTCATCTCACTCTTGGTCGCCTTGTCACCCCATATGTGGTCGTTGTTACATGTTCTCTATAAAGATAAATACTATGACTGTTAAGTAATGTGCAAGACTTCAGCATTTCAGACTATTGTGGCGATATTTTCACACTTTGTTTTCAATGTTTTAGTATTTCCTTTGGTTCCAATTGTCACAGAATGGTGACAGAAAAGAATGCTAATAACTATGTATCCAAGCAGAGGACAGATGGAACGAGAGTATTGCTTCAATTGTCAATTAAAATATAATTGATCCCTCAGACTTAAGGTTCACATTACAATGTGCAAGTTTCATTAGGCTAAAATGATAAGGGTGTTCAATTAATTTGAGCTTGATTAATAATTAGTAATTAATGGTTAGACTTAACCATTAGTAGGGCAGTAACTGGTAACACAGCTTGGACCTCAAGACTTCAAGTGAAGTCATTGGTGACCACAATGTAGGAGGAATGGCTGGATGCAAAGTTTGCAAAGAATGCGACTGGCGATTATTATTGGCGAACCGTAACTCGAGCCTTGGAGATGATCAGTAAAACAGTGTATAGGAATGTCACGTGTGTAGGCTAGGCAGGCTTCAGCAATATGTAACTGCCATTGTTGACTCTAATGGTGTAGGCTAAATTACACAGACACTGAGTAAACACAAGGAAGGTGGAGATGTATGTCTTCGTCAGATCGGTGGAAGTATTCTGTTCTTCAAATACTCTCAATCGACGAGGGTATACGTACAGAAGTAACTTGCTAGAACTTTCCACACAAGAATCTTCTAGAGAACACCTGCTTAATAGCATGATACTAAATATAGGGGAGACCAAAATTCCAGTTCCAGCATGTATGTATTTTTATGTAGAAAAGACTCCAATGTCTTGAAGTTCTCAGTGTGTACAGTGCAGCATTCAAACTTTCTTGGAGTAGTTGCATCATCAGTGGAGGTCCAAGATGGTAACTAAGGTATGATGAAATTAAATATTAGGCATAACCCTGATGCAATGCTCTATTTTTTTTACTTTTTTTTTCTTTTTACAGCCACAGTAGATAATGCGTGCTTTCATTTATTCATTTAGATACATTCCTACTTTTTTGAAGTTATTTTCTTTGGAGCAAATTGTTCAGTAGCATGAACATACACTTTTTGTCTGCAGACTCTGCAACACAAGTCATGAAATTTTGTTTCGTTATTCTTTAGGAAAAAGATGTCTTCCGACAGAAATGGCCAACACCAGTAAGAGAAGCAGAGGAGGAGGAGAGTTCTTTTGTAGTGCTTACAGTCAAGGTAAATTTATTACCATATGTCTGCATTTTGGTGATTATTTCTAAGGTTCATTTATGTAACAGACAGACACTGTGATTGTTATAATACCAAACTTACAAAGTACCTTTCTGAAGTATAAAGTGTTCAAGGGCACTGTTCAGCTGTAAGAAAATAAAAATACTAAATTTACTGAAACTGTTGAAGGTTATCAGAAGGTTCCCCCTCCCCCAGATTTGCAGTCCAGGTCTCAGACAATCAGGCTTCACTTGAAGAATAACAAAACGTATATGAGAATATGATTGGACCCTCTCCGATCTATTTAAGGGTTATGGTAGGGAAGAAGTAGGAATAATGTGACTGTATTCATACCTGATTTCTCTCTCACCCTTACTTCTTTGGTGCACTTCTTCATTTGCAGGTTAACAATCAAACCGTTGGAACGGTCGAACTGGACAAAGAACTCCTTGCAAATGAAAGTCAGCTGAGAGCTTTTGTCTTGAAGACATCGTTGGGGAGAGAATACATAAAGGAGCATGCTATTACAAGAACAATTATAGCCTCTAAAGTTCCATTGATTAACTTCTTGATGGAGAGCTGATAGCAGCAAAGATTTGTTTAATAACTTTGTAAAGTACCTCTGCAGATCTAACGTCCTTTCAATGAAGCTAAATGCCTTTGGTCATCCTTTTTTGCTAATGTCATTTTTTTTTTATGTCAAATTTTCATCTGATCAGGTCTCAGCTGATAGGATGAAAAGAAAAAATTAATAATATAGGAAGTTAAAAAAAAATGGTAATCTCACGAAAGTCAGTGCCTCAGCAAACAAAATTTCTTATTAATTATTTGAAAGTTTGTTCCATGTCAACCATTGAGTACTGAACCTCAACGTCTTTTGTAACGTGCACTCAAGACATTAAAGCAGTGGCGACATGACAACTCTGAGTGTCAACAGTTTTTAAGGCGGAGTTCTAGCTGCTGAGGTCAATTACAACCATGGCAGACAGATTCTGCAATCAGGAGAACCTTCCTAGAGACAGCATCTGATATGTGGAGCTAATTTTTGATAATTTTAATATTTGACCATCTTTGTAAAGCTCTGTAAGATATCATCTACTTACAGTTTTGAAGCTTGATTGACAGTGAGGTCTATTGGTTGATATTGAACATTCTGAATCAACGAACCAGTGAAAAAGAAACTGCTTCAACAGGACAACACATGTAATTTTGTACTTTAAATAGCTTAAGTTGTGTTAGATATTTTCATTTCAAGGTTGGTTTTCATGGAGTATCCGCAAATTGATCCCAGAATCACTTGCGTGGTTACTTAGTATGGAAAAACAACTGTTCTTCAAGGCCTGAATTATAATCCTTCATCACAACAGAATGTGTTCAGGTAATGTCAACAACTTATTACTCTATTATGAAATATGTTGAACACACCCATGGCCTAGCAGCTATGATACATGAAGTCAACATGGCTATTTTATGTGTAACTTTCCACTCCAACTTCTGCAAGTGTTAAAATATTAATATGAGTCATTGTAGTCAAAATCATCCTTCAAAGCTTTTTCAACAGCATCATGTTGAAATCATAACCTGTGTTAAGTTGGACATTAAAGATGAGAAGACATTGTTGTATTCTTTGTTTCAATCACTGACTTTCTTCTTCCAAAAGTCAATGTATTTCAGATGAAATAAAACAATAAAAGTTGAAAGTTATTGCAAATAATCATGTTAATTTTTGTGTTAAATATTCATATACTGAAACATGACATTGTACATAATAACTACTGTTTTCAAAACTAAATGTTTGTCTGTCTGTAGACAAAACCAAAAGATTGCAAAGGTTTGTCTGAATATTGCCACAGTGTGTTTAAGAAAAATGTGATCTTGTGACAGAAAGTTTACCTCTTTGGTATCTTTTCCAGTTTTCAAAGAGGTCACTAGAGAATACTTAGACTTCAAAACAGCTAGGGAAACAAAATGTTGATGTTTAATTGTTATTCCTGCCCCCAAGCCAATCCCTACATTCTCACTCCATGAAAAAATATTCCAGGCCATCCCAAACCACATGCCACAAACAGAGAGTAATTATTCAATAATGACCATACAAGCCATTTACCCATAAAAGTAACACCCCCACTTTGTCCACAAAGATATTGGAATAGTAACGGATTGTGCAACAAAAATTTTCCAGACACCCTCATTAATAGTTTATAATCACAACATGATGACGAAAAAGTCGGATGGTAGTTTTTTTGTCCATTGTTTCTGTGTGACTTCTACATCATGTACTTCACCGGCTTATTAACCAGAAAGTCAAAGGACTTTGTGATTCCTTGCCAATAGGTCCTTCTTATTAAACACATGTACACAATCACTTAGAGTAAAAGGGACCAAGGGACAAGGAGAGCGACCATATCAAAACGAAAAACAGAACACAAGAATGTAAACCATCAAAGCAAACCACAAATGAAAAGGGTGGTAATAATATATCTGATACTAAACCAAGGCAGTATTAAGTGGATGGAAAGTACCTGACACCAAAGTATAGTTACAAGTCTGATAAAGGCAACCTGAAAAATATTTCCTTACTTAAGGGTAGTTCCCGTGTTAAAAGGTGACTAAAACAGTATTTTGTTAATCTTGACGGGGAGTTGCTGGTGAATAAGTAGCTGATAAATCTCAAAAGCTATGTTAAGTGATATTAAATGATTGATAGGAGAGGGTTGCAAAACAAAAACATCCTTTTAACAGCTTGTCAAATCAAATGACACCAAATTTGATTTAGATCATTAACTTTGCGATTTTAACATTTGACCAAGTATGAAAAAGATGATTTTCTCAGTGTCCCTTGGGGTAATTCAAATAACAGAGATCATCTACTCATCAACTGCTACAAGTTTTGACAGTTTGAGGTGCTAGTTACCTTCAGCTGCTGAGGCATAATCCTTCATATGTTTTCATACTGTAACCTGTGATGACCTCAAATAACCTTTAACCTCCATGAAAATTGACAGAGGTCATCTACCTACAATGGACTACCAACACAATACCATTGTAGTTCAAGCACCTTTCCCTCCTTGTTCTCTATTGACCTCACATGACCTTTGACTTCTAAAAAAAAGACATTTACTTATTAAGTGCTACCAATGATAATACTTTGAAGTTCCAGTAATATTCAGTTGCTGAGATATCTCAGTTCGACTGTTTTTCATACTTTAATTGGTGACCTCAAGTGACCTTTGATCCCATGAAAAACAGCGATCATCTACTCACAATTTCCCTTCTTGAGATACCATGTTTGCAAGGTTTTCAAACTATGTCCTCTATTGACCTTGCATGACCTTTGACCTCCATACAAAATGCCAGACATTGTCTACTCATCAAGTGCTACGAATGACAAGAGGTGGAAGTTCCAATAACATTCCATTGCTGATATATCTCATAATAGATTTTCATATTTTATGCTCAGGTGACCTCAAACGACCTTTGAGCTCCATGAAAAACAATCGGGATCATCTGCTCACAATGGACTACCAACAAACCAACTTAAAAGTTTAAGCACTTGTCCCTTCTTGAGATATCGTGTTTACAAGCCACGGTGTCACACACAAACATATACACACATGCCATCACCATCCCATAGATTCCTTGCCTGCCTTCGGCAAGGAATAAAAAAATTGACGGTTCCAAGGATCTCTATCTATACACAAACACTCAGAGCAGTTTGAAAGTTGTTGGCATGTATTTTCAAATTGTTATGGACCTTGTGAGAATATTTTGAATATAACCTGGCCTATTCTTTCAACAATTTATGGACACTGGCAATGAGAAATTCAAAATGAGTAATGCCAAATGAAAGCAAAATGGTAATAGTTCCATTGCCTTCCAGCATGACATGATTTTGAAGTAGTTTGAAGTAGTTTGCTTAAATTAGCACAAAGGTATACATACAACAAATACAAAGGGGATTTCATTCCATCTTGATATGATGTGAAAGCCAAAGCAGGTTTTGTCCACCATAATGTAAAGCCAGACAACTTTCAAAGTCATGGTCTTTGAATTAAACTCCAGTGGAGAAAATCATACTGTACAAAGTGACATATTGCAAGTATGATACCAAGAAACCATCACAGGTTGTGCCACATCCACTAAGGGCTTGACATAACATAAGACCATACGAGCACCATATTTAAGTAATGAGCCAAATTTTCAAATGTTGCCAATTTTGACTCTGAGGACAATATCTAGCACTGAAAATAATGATATGTACAACACAAACTTCTTAATCAAAATTACATTCCTGAGTTAAAAAAAAGGGATGTCTTAGTAGCTCCAATAGCAGCATCATCTCACAGTTGACCCAAAAGTTCGAAGATCAGTTTATGGATGAAGTTCTTCAACCATGTCAAGGTGTTGTTCATCCACATGAAATTCTTCCGGAGCTGAATTTACTGCTGTTTTTTCATCTTGATCCATGTGGAAAGTTTCTGTAAATGAGCTGCGCAGCGACTCGGCAAAATTATGGCAGTTGCTCTCCTGGCCTTCGATGGAATCCCCATGAACTTTGACCTGATGTCTCAGCAACTGATGCTTCCTTGGAAATCTGTGACTGCACTTTGAACAAGCAAATCTCTGACCCTGGGTAGTGTGTGCCTGGTAGTGTATTTTGCATGGGACCTCTGATGTGAACCGGAAGGTACAGCCCTTAAATGGGCATGGGTATGGTCGTTCCAGTGAATGGACCTTCACATGTTTCCTGAGAGATGAGTACATGTTGCCACAGATGTGACAGAGATGTGACTGTTTTGGGTGGATCCTGTAATGCCTGTTGAGTGCTTGCGTGTCACCCGACTGAAAGCTGCAGAGTGAACACTTGATTTTACCATACGATGCATTTAAGTGTTCCTTCTTGTGACTCCACAGAAGATGCCAGCTTCTGAAGGACCTCCCGCACTCCTCGCAGAGGAACCTCTTGACGTTGAGGTGTTTGTCTGTGTGGGCTTGAAGTTTCCTGTGTGTCGCAAACTGCTTTGAGCAATACATGCAAGGGAGGTTTATCCGAGAGCAAGAGTGACTCTTCTCTTTCATTCGCTGAGATCTCCTCTCTTCTTCTTCCATCTTTCGATCCAACAACTTTGATCTGTATTCCTGGAATGAAGTGATACTCGGTTCCATCACTCCAGAGACCGCTTTCATTCTGACACCTTCAGCCTTCTCAGAGGGACATCGTTCCATGATTGCTGAACGGTGGGAGTCCATCATGTGGACGATGAGTCTGTCCAGACAGTGCTTTTCAAAGGCCTCGCAGTACAAGCAGATGTACACCTCCCGCAAGTACTTCATGTTCTTCCCAGAGCTCTCTTTCATTCCAACTTGGAACAGGAAATCCCTCTCGTATTTGGTGACGTCGATGGTGCGGTCTGCAAACGAAGAGAACTTTTGGGCAAGATCCTCCATAGTGATTATGCCATCTTTCTGACTGGATATGTCTGTCTCAGATGGAAGGCTAAGCATGCCTTGTGGGTCTTTCTGGGCAGATGTCACCTTCCTTTCAAACCTCCCACTGATACCCTGAGAACAAATGATGATGACCTTCTTGTGCCCATCATTGTTGGTAGAGGAGGATGAGACTGCTGTAGATGCAACCCTCTTGATTTGTGAAATAGTAGCTGGACTTAAGACACCAGTTCTTTTGGGCAGATCAGTTTTGGTTGATTTGCAGGTACAATCACTGGAAGGCTGAACATCTTTGCTACCATCGTCACCTTTCCACTTTGTAAACTGTGGATATAAGCCGGATCGTTGTGATGCACCACCACCTTCTGTGGCAGACCTACTGTTGGTCATAAGAACACCTTTGACACTCTGGAGTTCTTCAATCATATCATCAGAGTAATTTTGGTCCAGTGAATGAGTTTTCTCGGAAGACTGGTTTTCCTTTGAACAAAGCTGAATGCCTCTTGTATCTGCATCCCCAGGATCAAATGGGCTGACCTTTGATGCTGAAGTATCAAAGATTCCTTCACTTTCGCAGGAGGCTAAGAGTATGTGACCTGCGACTCCAATATTTCTCTCATGAATGCCAACGCCTTCCGCTGAGATTTTCCCTGGTGTTCTCTGTTGTTTTGAAGAGCTCCCAACATTACGCACCTGACCATCTCCTGCAATTTCAGAGGTTACGGTGTGAATGTTATGGAAATACAGGTAGTGGTTATGAAGAGACTGTTCTGAGTTCTCCTTGGTGTTGCAAAAGAAACACAAATACGTCCCACTCCAAGGGGCATCTGGTCAAAGGCAAAATGAGAAAGAAATGTCAAATTGGGAGAACTACAGCGTGACAAGTCAGTAACCAGTCTGCTCAGCCAATAACTCATCACTGTCATTTTTCTGAGAAAGTGAACAAAATGAACAGTCATAACGCTGTTTCAAAAGTGAGCAGTACCAACAACTTATTCTTTTGGATGTAACGTCAAATATGTTACATACAAAAATGCTTCAATTCGATAACTAAGTACACAAATTAACCATGAAATCTGCTGACTGAAAACCATCTACAGATAGACTCCTCATACTCAGTATGATCCAGGATATGAATTGGTGGGGAAGTGAAAAAAAAAAAAATGAGAAATACTGATGAGCACAGAGGAGTGGTGTCATAGCAGTGGGCTTCCACAAGAGCATGAGGACTCTTTCTTGGCATAGCCGCACTTACAAATAGACATAGACAGGAAGACTGCAACAACACCTTGTGTGGGAAGAAATGCATGTGATGTGTGTGGACATAGGCACTGTGAGAGGAAATTAGCAGTGCAGGTGCATATGAGAAGTTGAAGAGTGATTTAGCCCTTAAGAGATGTGGAATGGGCATCACTACAAAAAAAAGCAATGAGCAAAATTAGGGTAATACACCTCTGTTGCCCATTGTAAATAAAAATGCAGACACACTAAGAACAGGAAACATGGAAATTCTCTTATATCCCAGTATGACACACATCAACGTATCATTTGACCCCATTTAGCCTCTGACCTCCACTAAGGCAGAGAGTTCCTAGTTATCATTGCAATAAATCTACTAACACAAAGGCCATAAGAGATTTTTCCAGGTTGCTCATCTTTAGATAACATTTACAAGCTACGTCTCCCAACACAGAGATGTACACGCATATGCATACTGTACTGCCCAACCCACACATGCAATCTCACAAAGGTTGAGACAGCCAACTGGAATGCACAAATTCAATCTGGTTTTGCTGATTCCACAATGAAGAATTTGTCATAAATCTGATTTATTTATTATTCATAAGGTAAGAATGGGTAACAAGCTTCATTTTATAATACAGTATTTTATCATGTTACCAATTGAAATGTAACAACCACTGTATACGCAATGACATTATCTGCCCAAAGATGATGAGTGATATGTATCGTGACTGATCTACAAGTACACCTGGGTTCTAAACAAGAGATATAACCTAGCTTCCTATCTTGTATGGTTTTCAAAATTTACCTTCCTTAACCAAAACAGCCTCCATCAAATACAATGCACTCTGTATGGTAGGCCATTGCACCTACATAACAAGTATGAGATTTGTTCAAGCTTCCCTTCTTGAGATATATTGTGTTACAGAGTTTTCACTATTTGACACCTGTTGACCCCACAAAACCTGAGAACTCCACCAAAAACGATAGGGTCATTGTACTCAATATGGTGTCCAAATCCACTAAAAACAGTAGGGTTCATGTGTTTGATATGGCACATCCACATGTCAAGTACAAGATTTATCCAAGCTTCCCTTCTTGAGATACTGTACTGTGTTTACAAAGTTTTCACAATCTGACCAATGCTGACCCAAAATGAACTTTGACCTACACCAAAAAAATAGTGTTCATGCAGGCCTACACCTACATATGAAATTTGTCAAAGCTTTCCAAGTTGAGATAGTGTGTTTACAATGTTTTCACAATTTAACCCTTGTTGACCCCAAATGACCTGTGAACTCTACCAAAAACGATATGGTCATTGTACTCCATATGGTACACCTACACACAGCATATGAGATTCATTCAAGTTTCCCATCTTGAGGTATCATGTTAACAAGGTTTTTACACTATAACTCCTGCTGACCCCAAATGACATTTAACCGCCACCAACAAATAGTCTTCATGTACTTAATAAGGTACACAAAAATATAAAATATGAAATTTGTCCAAGCGTCCCTTCTTGAGATACCATGTTTACAATGTCTTCACAATTTCACCTCTGTTGACCCCAAATGACCTGTGACTTACACCAAAAACGATACGTTTCACGTAATCAATAAAGTACATCTACATACCAAATATGAGATTTATGCAAGCTTTCCTTTTGAAATGTGTTTAGAAGGTCTTCCTTACTTGACCCCTGCTGACCTCAAATGACCTGCAACCTTCAAAAAAATAATGGGGTTAATGTACTCAATATGGTACATCTACACACCAAATATGAGATTTATCAAAGTTTCCGTTCTTGAGATATCACATAAGGTTTTCACAATATTACTCTTGCTGACAAACATGAACTTTATCCTCCAAAAATGATAGGTTTCTTTGGCTGAATGTAATTCACCTAGGTATAAAATATGACTTGACATGTGCACAATCTTCCGTTCTTGAGATACCAGTATCGTGGTTACAAAATGTTTACTATCTGACCCATGTCGACCCCAAATGACCTTTGACATTCACCAAAAACAATACTGTTCATGTACTCAATATGGTTCCCTACATACTTCATATGATATTTGTCCAAGCTTCCCTTCTAGAGATAACATCTTTATGAGGAAGGCATCACAAATATACATAGTTGTTCAAGCTTTCCATTTTTTTTTCTGAGATATCATGCTCAGAAGGTTTTCACTATTTGACTTCAAAACACCTGTCCAACAAGAAAAATAGGTTTCAAGTACTCAATGTATACCTACATATTAAATGTGACACTTTTCCAAGCATCCCTTCTTGAGATATAGTGTTTACAAGGGTTTAACAGTTTGATTCCTGTTGACCCCAAATGACCTTTAATCTCCACAAAAATGACAGGGCTCTTTTAACTGAATGTAGCACACCTAGATATCAAATAGGACATGCCCACAATCTTCTCTTCTTGAGATATCATGTTTACAAGGCTTTCACTATTTGACCCCTGTTGACCCCAAATGACCTTTCACATCCATCAAAAACAATAGAGTTCATGTGCTTGATAGGGTTCACCTACATACTTAATACACTTACATACTTTCCCAAGCTTCCCTTCTTGAGATATCATGTTTGCAAGGTATTCATCACAAACATACACACATATGCACACATGCCTGCATGATGGCAAAGGTTATGATTATCACATTAACCAATAAAACCACCTGACACACAAGATAAGTTGTTTGTCCCACTAGATATCAAAATTAGCATATTAAGCTAAACAAATCAATAAATACCAGCAATAATGGTTTTACTACATATATCATAAATCAATATTTGATAGACAGCAATGTTTGACTTGGAAGAGCTTACAGCAGATCAGACCTTAGGAGTTCTTTAAATGGACTTAGATGCTCAAAAATTTTGCAAATTGGAAGAGCATAACTAAGTAGCCTTTTAATCAGTTTTACTGGTGTGTGTACAGAAAAATGAAAATCTGAAATGAGCATACCAATCGGCAAAAGTATAAGAATGAAATGTGTCTTTTTATCCAGGGAAGGAAACTGAAAGACTTCTACAACAATTACGTACGAGTGACCTTGTGCTGGAGAAAATCTCTGAATTCGTTGTAAGCGCTGTCACATAGCCCACAAATGAATGCATCTATTTTGTTCTGCTGATGGATTGAGAGCTGAGCTGAGGAATTCTCACCGAGACCACCATCCATAGCTTCCTTATCACCTTGGCTCATATTCTGTGTATTTATTACATCTGTGTAAATGCACCATTGAGATTATCCCTGGTAACCTGTGAAAAGGAAGAAAGACTCGGAACAATCTCATTAAGATGATTATGATTATAGCTCACAATAGTTTTTGGCAGTTTCATGCTATCCACAGGTGACAATGTATGGAATACTTTTGCGTGACTAGCTTGGCGTCTACTGCCGTCTGGGAGTGCAGTTGTCGATGTAGCAACTTTGTGGAACATGCACACTGGACTGACAGTTACTGAAAACAATATTTACTTTGGAATCTCCTGCCATTCATGAGGTGAAGAGATTACTGTTATGCATTACTGAGACTGCCACAGACCACAACCTTTTTGAAAGTGACAAGAACTATCCGATAGTAAGAGTTACACCGTACAGTAATTTATAAGAGCAGATCTATTGTACAAAGAAAAAGAAAACAAATATGAAACTTTAAGGTCATAAGTAGTACCCTCAACATGAGGAGCCAAATTTTCTGGATGCAGTTTCAGCTAGGTTACTGCAGTGCTACAGCTGCAACTCGTACTTGCAAGGCTTTATCAATTTGCACAGTTGCTATCTTCACTTTGTATCTCATTTATCAGTTCCACTAAAACATGTTCGTTGGTCATGTCACTTGATCTACCTGGAAAATTGAGCAAACACCTTGATGACTTGCATACACTTTAAAAGGTATGCACAACAACATGTTCTGCGCAACCGTACCTGCAGTAAATAAACATGTCTGCAAACATACAGTCTTGATAATATGAAATACAGTAGTAGAACTTAACCTGTATATTGTAGCTCAGTTTAGAGCATATGGATGAAAGGTCAATGATTGTACGTTTAAAACATCCACAGCACATGCAACAGTTCTGGATTTTCCTATTCTAGGCCCTCCTTTTTTGTGGAATTGTTTACCAGCACAAGTCTACTTTTCTGGCAACTACTATAGTTTACATACAGCAGGTTTAATCATGCACTTCTTGAAGGCACGTTTCAAGGTTTTTAACAAGTAACTTTAGGGTTTCCTTCTTGTATTTTTTTGTATTTTTTGAAGTCCGGACCCCAAAAGCATTGCTATTGATTAGGATTTCCATTTTTTTTTATCCTTTATTTTTTGCTGAAATAGAAACCTTAAAGGAAACACAAAAAAACACTATAGCTGAAGAGTGACCTCATAGTAGAGACTGATAATCTCACATCCTAGGTGAATAATTTGGCAATTCAGTCACCTACTACCAATGACATCCACTGTCTTGGTTACCATTGTACAGCTTTACAAAATGAGGTCACTTTAAAAGAGATGTCGTAAAGTCTTGAGACTCCAAAAGTCCACCATGGTCGCGTTCATCATGGTTGTTGGTCGTAACGTGTAAATTCTTCTTCGAGTATTGCAGGTGTAACTGGTGTACAGAATTCATTCAAAATAGACTCAGAAGAAAGTGAAAAGTTTTCCCTTGTATATCTATAATTTTTTCATCCCATTTGATGCAGTACCACTGTCAGGTCTGCTAAAGTATCATGGACAATAAAACTGCCAGTTGGATTTAATCTTTCTTACACAGGTACCCGAGTGTCAGAGTACGGAACTTCCGAATGGACTCCCTATCACCAGCAAAATTACAAAATTAGTGCTTTGAGATCAATCCTATTTTGTCTTTTATATACATCAATACTCTCCCTCACAATATCAATGTAGATTGCTAGCGCATGTGTTCACAGACAGACAACCTTTCAGTTTTCGGGGTCACCAAGTCAATATGGAAACACTACACAGCAGGATATGGGCTCACTAGAAAACTGGTCCAACAAGGCAGCACCACTGAAATTCCATGATTTCCATCCAGCTAAATGTAAAATAATGAAAGTCAACAGGCAATGACACCAGCATATTGTTATAATTTTTTTATGCCACACTTATATATGCTAGCAAGAAGGATTTTGGCTTCACAGGTAGACTTACAGCAGAACTTTGAAGAGCACATGAACAAGGAAATTAATACGATAAAAAAAAAAAAACATCATAGGTCCCATCAGATGTTCTTTCACTGATACCTGGAGGAGGACACATTGCGTATACTATACAGAGTTCTTGTGCAGCCACAACTTGAATTTGAAAATATGGGAGTAAAGTAAAATAAATATATCATTTAGAGAATGAGCAGAGGAGAGCAACTGAACAAACAGCACGATTGAAAGACACATGCTACAATAGGATGAACATCTATGGTCACTGAAGCTTTCAACTTTTGCGAGCAGACATGTAACCTTGAGTTGACATGAGTTAAGTGATTAAACTGACATCTGGAACAGTATGACGTTCCCTAACCATCTCCACCTCAATACTGTCACAGCAACATGAGAAGTCGCAGTACAACAAACTAGTGGCAGATTTGGGGTTGAAATAAGGGAAGGAGTGAATGACTCCATCATGGTTATATTTCTCTGGATCAGCTTGCATTCCACCAAAATGGAACATCACCATTGGTTGGTGCATAGCGTACCAAGAAAATATTTTATAAAAATACCTCTCAAGTGGCAGGAAATGGCATTTTGCAGTCTCTATCACCTTGTTAACTTCAGCTCAATTTTCTTAGAACACAAGTGAGGAAATTTCCATTTCCACTAAGTAAGAACAGTGTAGACTGTTTTTTTTTTTTTTTAAGTTTCATATTGCAAAATTTGGGGGGAGGGGGTAGGATTACCATATTCCTCATAGCTGAGAGTAGGACATAACTTTTGGAGACTGATCATCAGATAAATCCCACGATGAGCAGTGTTTCCATGATGAAAATATCAATTTATTCAAAAAATGATTTTTCCATTTTACTTTCAACTCACTGCATGCAGGCTTAGAAGTGCAAAAAAATAATGAGGGCGGGGGCTGAGTGATGGCAGCTGGACTATCTAAGTGAAGTGCTACCATCGGTTGACATGGAGTACACAAGAAATTTCTAGTTTTTTCAACCCTCTATGGCCAGACATATGGCACTTCCTGGGTGTTCCAAGCCTTATATACCCAGCCTTTAAATAGGGGTCTCATGCCTACAACTTCTCAAGTAATGAGAGAAGAGCCAATGAAAAATAGCAAGATATAGAAGGGGTGAGATGACACAAGAATCATAATGAATTATGTATCATCTTTCATTTGTTCTTGCAACAAGTAGCAGATATTGGGGAATTTGGGGGTGGTATGAACGTATCTTTATTCCCCACTTTTTCATTGGGGACTAAATCTCACATCCCCTCCACCACCACAACTGATTCAGCCTAGCATGGTCTCGAAAATTGAGTTTTTAGGAGTGCCTGTGGATTCTTTCACCTATCCTCCTAAGACTATGGGTAGATATGATTAAGAGTGATTATCATTGCACTGGGTTTGGATAAACTTGGAAACTGAGTTTTTACTAGTTTCTTGTAACACTTTCACGTACATGCTATATTGGCAATCACTAGCACAGTGCATCATGGGGAGGACAAGTGACAAGAGTGCCACTGTGCAACACACTCCAAATGTTCAACTGTTCAACAACCTAAAATATTTGCTATAAACAGAATATTTCAGAGCAAAATGAACTGGGACACACCAAATTTCAATTTTTAGGTCTGTCCAAACTGGACTTGAGCAGATCTTAGTTGAAATCCAGCCAGATAAAATCAGGCCAAAATGGATTTTTACAATGCTTTTGTGAATTAGAATTGTACATGGTTTCTATGTTTCAAAATATAACATCATTATGATGCACAGAACCAAAGGTAACAGCTGCATAAAACTTTTTAGTGACTGGTTCCAATCAAGGGATCTAGCCAATTCTGGTCGTGTCCCGAGACTTGCACCTCGGTTCCTGCTGGGGGTGGGGTCCAGAGGTAACACCCTGGTGGGAGTCAAGGGAGCAGCATCCCCAGGGAGCTCTATGTCAAGTACTCACTGTTATTGGAAAATACTCGTTAATTTTTCAAATGTTTAAAATTAAATGGCTGCTTCTCCCTTCAATTTCCTACATTTTGTGAAGTCAGAGTAGGATAGTTAGGTGTAAACTGGTCGCTAATGCCAGACTCACATTGCTAGGTCTGGGCAGTGCCACCCATCACAGCTACAACCCTGCAAAGGACCAGGTTCAAGATAAATCATGCTTCAATTAATAAACAAGTTCTAAGTAAATTTACTATTAACTGTAAAGGAGTTCAACTGGCCACTCCTGTAGAGCGATGTCAATCAAGGTAACTCCATTTTTTAAGTACCAATGAGTGGAATCTTGTGGAAGCATTACTGTACATTTTGCAGCCATTTTATTGTTGACATTTAAAAACAGGCCAGTTGAGTACTGTCGTTTGATAGGTGAAGTTTTCCATTCCCATGCTGATGTCCTCTACAGAAATCTTTCAAAAGCTGGAAAAACTACAGAGGTGCACTATATTAAACATGGTTTAGTTGAGTCTCTTGATCCAGGCTCAGGATGTATCTTATGGGGCCTGGCAACTGTCTTTTAAATTAAATCAGTTCCCCCTGTTTCCATCAAAATGAAACTTTTTGTTTTTATTATGACTTTTTGTATAGCAAGGGAGTTAAATTTGTTTCTGACTTTTTCGATAATGACGGTTATCCCTTAAGTTACCAGTCCTTTAGGATGAAGTTCCATCTAAATCATTTCCCCTTTACAACCTATTGGGGTATTATTCAGAGCATTCCTATCCACTGGAAGCAGTCTGGCTGTTCAGAGACTATTTTCAATAACCCATGTATTGATTTTTTCGATAAAACCATGCAATCAAGCTGTATTTCTCAACTTGTATACCGGTCTAAGTATCTGGATAAAGTCGCTGTTGATCCCACAGCTCTTACAAAATGGAACGCTGAGTTCCCTCATTTAACTACTAAAGAGTGGGATAGTATTTTTAGTATGCCGTGGTGCTCTGCCTCGGAAACCAAGCTCTCTTTTTTCCAATTTCGATTTCTTCACAGAATCCTTCCAACGAATAGACTTTTAAATTTAATGGGTATTTCTGACTCCGATTTATGTCATTTCTGTAATGCTGAGGTCGAAACACTACGTCACCTTTTTGTGGAGTGTAACCATGTAGCTTCATTTATCGGTGATGTTGTTAATTTTTTGTTCGGCTCTGACTTTTATTTTTCAAAAGACGACATTTTCTTTGGTTACCAAAGGTTAAAACGCCATCCATATAATTTTCTTATCTTGCATTTGAAATATTTCATTTTTAGTAAGAAGCGTCAAAATAAGACTTTAAATTATATTGAGTTCTTATACAAGTTTCAGTTTGCTCTACGAGTCGAAAAGCATATTTAATTTTATGGCCAAAAAAGGACGAAAAGTTGTATTAGCTATAAAGATCTCAAAGAGGTTTTTGGTCGCTGTGATCTTATTCTTGATTTTTAATGTCTTTTTGTATTCTTCTCGTGTCATACCGACTTCCAGTATTTCCATTACGCACGGGGTATTTTCGTAATATCCTGTCATCTAATATAAGCTGTCTGTATTCATTTCATGTTTTAAGTTCTACAGCCATGTATTACTTGCAAGACGGTAGATATTGTAAATAAAAAAGTTCAAGATTAAATAAAAAATGGAGGAAAAAAAAAAAATGAAACTTTTTGAGCTCACTCCCCTCATTCAAGGTATTGTAACCCTATCTCTCTACTGAAAAACAACAACCAGTGCTCTCCTTCCTCTGGAAAGTTCCTAGTTGTAGTACAAAACCAGACCAAGCCCAAGTCCCTTCACATAGTGTAAACACTTAAGTAAACGATTATTTAAAAAACTTAAGTGCTGTTTCTCTAAAGTAAGGACACTACATTTACTGCATCAGTTTTTCCATGAATATCAATAGGCTGAACATCACTACGTCACTGCGCATGAAGAGGTATCCCGGCCCTCATTAAGTCTCTAGGACGTATTTTTTATGCATAGTACATACACCAAACTTTGCGCACTGTTTAACTTCGCGCACAAGTAAATAAGCCAGAAAATGTAATGGACTAAGCAGATTGACAACGTTTTTACTACCATACCTTGAAATGAATTGAGCTCCAGACTGTAAAGTTTGGCCTGCCCTGTTTTCCCGTCTACGCACTTCTGCAGTTTTTAGTGAAATCCACGCACTTTTTTAATCAATCACATTGTACCCCTCGGCTGCGTGCAGCCCAGTGCAGCGCAAATTATTCCTAGATTAACATTAAAAGAGTAAAGTAACAACTTACTTGCTTTTTTGGGTTGTGACTTGTGTTTTTGTGAGTTTGTTCATACTTTGCTTCGTTACTTTTTTCGCAGTGTTTAGTAATTCGCGCAAAATTAATCTGAAACGATGGTATTCCGGGTTCTTCCTGCGCAATTTTCCCACGTAAGCTGAGACACTGTTTGTTTAATTGCCCTTGTCTGATTAGTCAATGTAACAGTGCTGCATTTGCACAGGAGGGTTACTGTAGGCTATCCTAAAGCAGCCTATTCGCAGTTGCCGCCTAATGTTACAAATTTCCAATTCATCATTTCGATCACTCAGTGGAACTCATGTTCATGACTGTTTTTGTTGCAAGCTTATTCACAGGTAATTCCTGTAGGTTTATACATGAGACTTGTCCAAAAGGACACCCTTCGTGTAATGATGTCCATGCTTATGTTAGTGGATGCGCGAAGTTTGGCAGGTTTACATTGTATCGTTAACTCAAGTAAATGTTGGATAAAATATCAGATGTCGAGGTACAATTCCAACCAGATTCGGTCAAGCTGCTAACATATGGAACTTGAGACTTGCTAAAACAAGCATATTAGATCTATAAAATATATGCTATAAAACAAAAGAATTTTCACTGCATCTGAACATAAAAAAACAGAATACAGCGCAGCTAGAAATGTAGGCCTATTCCATGCTGAAAAGCTTGTAAAATGCACAGGGGATCTGTATCCAAATTGCATGGCTGCTCAACAATGCTCAAATCTTTGCACAGGTGGGGGCCAGTTCATTCCCACACTGCAACACTGCAAACTTTCCAATCTGGAAATCTGAAAATCCCATTCATTTTCAAGAAAATTGGGATGATTTGTCGTAAGTTTTAATGCATTATGATCTGGGATACTAGCCCTTCCTTTCAGAATGGGAAAATCCCGAGTGATGGAACAGGGATCAACAGACAGTAACCAGGGGGAGGTGGCAAAAAAGTGGGGGTTGTTCTCCCTCCCCCATGGTGTCAATTTACTGAGGCAAGTAACAGTATTAGAAGTGGAATAGTACTTGGCCTACTAAGTGAGTGTAAAGGCTAATACGTAATGCGTACTGTAGCGTTAGAATGGCTGGGTCAGCTGGATCAATATGAGTTAGTACTGTATCAATACTATCTCGTACCCGCAACACATCATTACGAATACGATAACGTACTGTAGCTCAACTTATGACATGATCCGACCGTAGCCTATGCTAGGCTTAAGACTGTGGTCAGTCTTGGTTAGCCTAACTTACAGTATCGACAGATGCAAATGATTCCTTTTATCCTTGACTGGCCTGCGGAGATTTGGACGGTGGGTTGACATATAACAACATAAGCGCCATTACTTCGCTCATTCGGTAAAGTACTCAAAGTTAGACATAGTCACGTGACATATTATAGGGTTATACCTAACTGATATTTCCCCTCTCAGCCCATCTACTCTGTCCATGGGGTGTCTATTAACTGTCTACTTAGTCAATGCGTCACAGCCCCCTACCCCTCCCCCTCCCATTATACGAAAGCAAGAAACTTTGGAGAACTTTACCAACATTTGACAGTGGTTCTTCAGTTCTAGGTGCAATACCAAAATAAGTTGAAGAAAGATGAAAAATAGTAAAATATCGAAAAGTCAAATCGCAAGATATGCCAAATCGGACACAAAGCACGCACAGCAAAGTAAATAAATTAAATAAATAAATAACATAAATAAATATTTTTCCTCCATTATTTATTTAACTTCATAGTTCCATAAACACATATACCGAAAAAGCAGATAACAATGAAAACAGAAACTTAACTTCTTCCTACTTTGAACAACAAATAATTAGTTTAATACAAAATGATTTTAAACACACTTGTCATACTCTTGTCAAATGACTGCAACATTTGGTTCTTCTAATGAAAGACAGCTGAAATTCTCCATTAACAAACCATGTGAGGATATCGATAGTTAATCAAAGCGACATGCAGAAACGAAATGTATCATAAATATGAAGATATGTGATTGCTTTCTTACTCTGTTTGGTTAGAATATTTTTACAGACTCAAGTAAAATCAAACTTATGAAAAGAAAATCGATATTTGGAACACACCATTCCTTTTTGCAGCTGCAAAGTAAAATATTTCAAATATAACATTAAGTAACTATAAGGGTGCTCTAAAACCAAAGAAAATATCCAGTGGCGAAGCAACATGATTTTGAGTAGGAGGCAAACATTGGATAAAAAGCAAATTTATGCCCCTCACAGGGCAACCGAACACAAAGGGAAAGGATTTGGCATGTGAGCTTCGGCTGGCATTAAGAATTCAGGAAGGGGTTGAGGAGGATAAGACCCCTGGAAGCTCAGTACAGATTGTTCGCATATTTCAGCCCAAAATGGTTCTAGATGTTATTGATAACCCTCCTCTGTATGAATGTCACGTTTCATACCGGGACAACCATTTTCCTAGTATGTAATTTATGGGGTTTTCGCATCAAGAGATCTAAGCAGACAATATTACAATTTTTGCTTATGATTGTCATACACTACACTTTAGTAACAAGAGCATATTACTCCCCCAAAACAAACAAAAAACAATGACTTGTCAAATCAATACATATAAAGAGACCCCTACCTTAGTCAATCTTTCCGAAAAATAAAATTAATTTGTCTTTGATTTTTTCTGTTCAACTTCAAAGAAATCCCTGATGTTTGTCTGATGCCTCTTCATTTATGGCACATGAACGTTCGGACACATGAACGCCAAGGTTACCAGCGACAAGTGGCAAAAGACGCTAGTTTTTCACCATACTGAGATAAGGATGTGTATGCAGCTCTATATGGTTTTCTTTAGTATTTTGTCAACTATGCGTCAATTTGTAATATAAAATTACCGCAGTTTATCATTATCAGGAAATAATACGAGGAAACTTGTAGATTTAACAAAAGAACACTGTTTTAACTCCAGTAATGTGCTATGCGCGATTTTTTCTTAAAATGCTAACTTTTCAGGAGGGAATTTGTCCAATCAGTTTAAAGCTCTTAGTAAATCAGGTATTGTCAGGTTTTTGGAAGGACTCACTAGGGCTACTTAATGTTAGAAAATTACAGTTGGATTTTAGGTTGCGGCAATGCCCAATCCATGGTACAGGGGGAACTTGTAAGTATCGTACAGAAATTGCGAAACAGACCATGTTTTCTGCATTTTCTTTTTTTTTCGAAAAGAAGCATACTGTATTGTCATTGATAATATCAAATTTCTGGCAACTCTTTGTCTTCCAAACAGTGGGAATACTGCAAATGAGGTTACCATAAACTGTGAATGGGACATTTGGGACATAAAATTATCTTTTAAACTGTCAAAAAGAGAGAGCTAGGGGTACCATCTCGGTGAAAGATATCACCAATATACATTACTATTATACATTAAAGGGTAAAATACAGATTTATTGTTAATACGAATATGTGAATTATTCCATAAAATTTGATTTCCAAAGTGACTCTCTGGAGTATAATAGCAAAAACTACACCAGGCGTATACTACGTCCCCCAAAAACATTTTGGTGATCGTAATCGTATCACGTTTACAGAAATTACAGTGAAAAAGCAGTTTTCTACCATAACTCTGAAGATCAATGTCCAAAAATAAATTTCAATGGCGAACCTGATTATCACAATAGTGTCTCACCCATGTTCATTTTCAGCACTTAAAAAAATTTCAACAGTGATTAGCTTATGACCCCCTCCCTTTATTGGGCATTCCATGATGGAACGCTTTATTTTGTCAGCCCAAATAAAATAATAAATAATACTTTTAGTATCTCTAATAAAGGGACTCGGAGGATTTGGAAGAGTAAGAAAATGATAAATTAGTTGGACAAAGCAAATGTTTTGACAGTGATACTTCTGCCCATAGTAAACCATAAAAGAAGGAGACCTTCAGTCTTTAAAGTTAGGGCAAGTATTTGAGACGAAAGAGATCGTTACCATTGTGAGTAAACTTAACACCTAGGGTCTTTACAGGGCAACGTAAAATTTTACTATTAAAAAGTTGAAACCTAGGGGGGAGGGGTGGGATTGGTAATTTAGGGGCCGATTGGAAAAAGCACGGACTTTTCTAAGTTAATCCTAACTTAAGCAGAACTCTTGAAGTCGTGCAAGATAATTAATCATTTTTCTGTATCGATTCTATACATCAAGAGCACAAGTATAGTATCATCGGCATACATTAAAAGTTTGATTTCATGATTCGGAATGGAAATCCCCCTTATAACATTACTTTTTATATTTTTTGCTGTTAGTACTTAGTCCGCATATAAAATAAATAGACAAGGACTGATAGGGCAATCTTGTCTCACCCCTCTTTCAATATCGGAAAGAACAGCAGAGTGACCATTATTACAGACGCATGCTTGACTATATTTGTAGAAAACACTACTGATCAAGTGCATGAAGCTATTACCAAACTTGAAAAAAAAGAGACCACGGACTGGATAAAATTCCATTCAAGGATATCAAACTCCTTTTCAAAATCGAGTAAAAATAGTAAAAGCCCGGAAAATCATAAATGGGTCAGTGTGGACTACAAGATCAACAATGAAACGGATATTCTCACTGATATATCTACCTTTCAGAAGTCATGTCTGATAGGTTCCAATGAGGGAACTGATATTTTTTTTAACCTATTTGACTTTTGCCCAAAGCCCAATGGCTTTTGCACCACGTTGGTCATCTGTGTTCAGTAGTGTTAATGGGCCACAGTTTTGTAAAACAGTCGGATCTTTTTCGGGTTTCAGAATTAAAGAAATTATTCCTCGTAATTGCTCTGGAGACAAATTTTCCGAAAATAACAAAACTTAAGAGCGTTCAAAACCACACCTCCAATTTGGTTCCAGAATTTTTTTACAAAAACTTGTGGAAAGCCTGCCCATCTGTACCAGTTCCTTTGTTATGACTCTTTGCGTTTAATACAGCAAAACATTCATCTAAGAAAAGTTCCCCCTCACAAGAATCAGCATCGCTCTCAGCCTCGCAGCCTCGCAGCCTCACGGACATGCACATTGGTAAAGCAAGGATCATGGATTCTGTGTTACCATTTTGGCGCTTTTACCTCCAAATCGCCAAAATTTGATGCTTTCGGATTGGCTGAAGGCAGAAATATCCATATTTGGTGGCTTTGCGCTTTTTTAGTGTAAATTTGGCACTTTTGGGCGGTCTGAAATACTTCATCAAACCACCATGTTACAATCAATTTTTTACTTACTTACCTATTGTCCACATTTTTTAGAATCTAAATTACCTGTAAGAGAATGGAGCATTTTGATTATGTAGACTGTCCATATGTACACTCCACGTGCACCTTAGAATTTGACTCAGAAGACGCACAGAGGGTGTGAGCGTAGGCGTGCTTCTTTAGGGCATTAAAACACAGTGTGTGCTATATTGTCTTGTTGACTGCCGACTGCACAATTACCTAAAGAAAGTGATAGGATTTACAGTGAAAGCTTTAGGCGCGCGCACTGTTCTGACGCAGCTTGTAATATGTCTACATATCATCATATTGCAGATCAAGTTGTTATATGTGCATCCAAGTATATTAGGAAATTCTCTTAAATTGCATGTAATCTTAATTCAGTCATGTCGCAAAAGAAATGCACGTTATTTGACGTTTTTCGGTTATATTTGGCAGCTTTAAACTGTTGCTTGGCACCAAAGCTTTAGTTGTATCTGGCAACCCTGGTTGAATCAGCTACGTACGCGACAACCTTTCTTGTTGGTGATTGTACGTTTATGGACAGATACAGATACTGGCGATGGCCGCATGGCATGGTACAAACACAAACACATACGTACGGTATGGGTTCGTGTTCTGGAATATGACCCGGGTCGCCACCAACGGGGCTAAATAAAACGTGATGCTTGACGGTAGTTTGGTGAAGGTCTCATTTTATTGGTCGTGAACTCGAGGGTAAAACGCACATGTACGCACGTTGCTAAGTTAGTACTGTAGGGTCCGATCAAAACTCCGCAGCCATGAACATGCTTATCGGTAACCTGAAATGAACTGGTAGAGCGTTTGTCTTTTGAAAGCAGAATGTCTGGAGTAACGTTACAGTTCGAAGTTTCCAAGTAGTCAAAGCCGTGTGTGTTGTATTGTATAGTGGGATAGATGTCTTAATGGATCGGTCTGCGGCTGGGATCAAACACGTACAGTGAGAAATCATGATTCCCATGAGAGATAGGCCTAAAGTTAGGCCTTACGTTAGCCTCAAACTCCTAAGACGTGCTCATGAAGTTATGGGGCAAACTGTGCAACCATGGTCCAGACTTGTCCCGAATTTCAGCCCGTCTGTGCCGCTTCTAGGGGTCGTTGAGTGACCGAATCTAGTCTGCCTATCACTGGCACTTGCTCCCTCGGGGATGTATTGCATACTTGTCCAGAATTCCAGTCCTTATTGCCGCTTCGATTCTGGGGGTCAATCGATTATCTAGCGTAGGTCTTGGGCAAATGTAAAGTTCCGTCGATGGACAAACGTAGGCCTGGATGTACGTTCAGTAAATGCAGTTTACGTACGTGCACATAGTAGCAAATATGTTCTTCGTTTAGTGATCTAGGCCAAATTACATTACTTGCCAAGGTATGTTGCCAATGTTTCCACTAGTGTTATTCTGGTACTATTGCAAACTTTGTACCTGTATATGAGTACTAAAATTTAAAATGTTTACAGTAACTTGCCTGTCATAGGGAAAGTGGGAATGGGCATGCTAGGTAACTGCTTGTGTGTACATAAAGAACTGTTTGTGTGCTACAATGTGCAATTTTAAGTTGAAATAGTGCCGACAGGCTCATCTGGCTGTCTAGGTGCCACAAAATAATTTCAGGTGCCGCATTTGGATATGTCTGTATTGCCAGTGTTTCCATTCCACTCACGAATTTTACGCAGTGTTAACCTAACGTTAATAATTGCATTTGCAAAATTCAGGGCAAAATTTGTATAGGACAGACAGTTAGGCTTAATGTTACATGAAATGTGTATTCCGGTTATATAGATGGAAACAGCTTGCTACACAAGGTAATGTTAGTGCAAAAAAAATTGTATTGGATGTATCAAGTGTGCATTTGAATTAAGTTGAAATACGATCACGAGAGGCACTTGCTCATTCAGCAGCTGCCCTAGCTATATTCGGTGTGATACTGTTTCATGCTTATTGATTCAGTTAATTTCAATTGTAATGTCTTATAAACCTGTTTGTTTAAACTTTAAACCCTGCATGATATGATCAATGTGTCATATAACTAGACTGAGTGGCATGTAGCCAGCTGGGCCCCAAAGTGGTGTCTGACATAATGAAGTGTGTAGCAACCTAGGTGTGTCAGAACTGATGGAGACTAAAGGGATATCGGGACATATAGGGCTGTAACCGTTCATTCAAGGTGCCGTCAAAATAATTTGAGATGCTGCATTTAGCTCTAGACTTGGTGCCATGTCTGCGGTCTGTATACTTTTGAACTGCAATCATAGCTGACTTCCTTGAGAAAAAATTTGATCTAAAATTTGCTAAATTGTCATCACCCGACATAAAGTTGTCGTATGTAATCCACACGCTTCCCCCACACATACATGTGTGGTTGCTTAACATCCTAAAGCAACTGCCCTTCAAAGCCTGAATTCAAGACCTAAATTGTTTCAAACTCCTGAAGAATAGGCTAGAACTAATGTCTGTCATATTTAAGGCCAAGTTAAAAAAAATTATTAGTTTCTCGTCCCCGCCCGCACGCTTTTTTCACGCTGCATGTAATTTTTTTTTTTTTTTGATTTTTCAAGTATAAAAATATAAATAAATAGTATAGCTTACGTACAGAACCTGCATACTGCAGTTGCTGTGCTGCCGAAAGTGCCATTCAGGATTCACCGGTAAAAAAAAAAAGAAAAAAAAAAAGGCCCTCATGCTCAATTTTTCTCAAAAGTTAGGACGAGAAACTAATTTTTTTTTACTTGGCCTAACAAAGGAAAGGGGTGAAACAAATTACAGCTAGTACAGGTCTAAGGATGCATGTGACTCTTCTGGGCAATGCTTTGGACAACTTTAGTACTTGAAAGATAGTAGTAGGGGAACAGAGTTGAGTCAGTCCTCAGCTCTTCATGAGGGTCTGTGATAACGAAGGACTTAATAAAGTCATCCCTCCTGATCCTTTTTTCCAGTTATACCATAGTGGTATCAACTAATTCTAAATTAGTGAAATTCATCACCTGCATGCTGATGGAACATGCATTTACGCATACCACATAGAGTCAACACATATTGAAGATTTTAAATGTATGAACTTACAGTAGGCCTGCAGTTGCCTGCATTAGTTTCCACGGCATACACATCATGAACTGCAGGCTAGCATAGGACCTCATAGCCAGATCTAACAGGGAAGACATTTTACACTGCAATGATTTTTGAAATACGGTTATAAAAATGTGCCATGCCAATAACTTTGTCTTAAAGTTGTGTGTCACTGACAGTTTAGTCCTCAGTTTTTGCTGTGGCAGATAAAAAAAATGTTAAAACATTCACTGATCGATGTATATTCTGATGAGTCATGTACCTGTGCAACTGAGAGTGTGTGTTCATGAACAATTAACAATTAAGTAATCTGATATGGAAGTCTCTCCACAAAACCGCAACATGCAAACAATAAATGTTGAAATGGGTTGCATTCATTCAATAACTGGAATAATTTTTTTTTTTTCAGTAGGTCATAAACTGAATGGCTGTGGATGATCTCTAGCCAAATAGTTATACTCACAGGCATTGCAGTGTACTGTACAAGTGATAAACGCACTTCCTAGTATAAGGCTAGGATCCTCAACTAGCATACAGTAATTGTTAAAAGAAAATAAGCTTTGCTTCATTATGTTTTCCGTTTGTGCAAGACTCTTTTTATCAGTAATAAATGAAGTAATTGGTAATAATTGGTTTGAGAAGTGCTTTGTCAAATGCAGGAAGTGTAGTAGTAAAGTACAAATCAATATTTCCCACAAGATATGGTAGTGTATAGATAGCCTTTATATTTATGTAACTGAATTCCATGTCCCCTTTCTGAACATTGAACCATTTTGGCAAAGCAGTCTGTTCATTAGCAAAAGATAATGGCTTTTACTTGCATAGTTTAATGTGACCATACGAATGGACGAATTATTGTTGTCGTCAATCCCTAAAAATTGGAACCGGGCAATATTTGCTTATATCCATCAGTTACCTGGGTACCTGCATGACCAAAACGTTGACTGTATTGTAAACATTGGCATTTCTGCAGTACTGTACATTACAAAATTTGTGTGGAGGAATCCTACACCTACAGTACTTACAGTATTAATAGGCACACTGGATTTCCAAGAAGAAAAGAAAATGATTCCATTTTGAGCTATTTGCTGTTTAAAATAGGTGAAATTTGGCAATCTGGCATGGGTTAATCCAGACAGCAGTTGATCTGGGTAGTAATTTGGAATCTGGGTAATAAACACTGTGTGGGTACCCAGGTTTCTCTTGGAAACACCACACTAGGAAGGATGCCTTAGCTTGGCGTATCGCAGTGTGTTTGCAAAATGAATCCAAGGAAATTTTGTTACGATCCCTTCCATCATGTGACAAAAAGCCAGATAAGATGTGTCTACATACATACGGTATACCTAGTGTCATTCCACATACTTTTAAATTGAAATTATCACATCATTTGTCTCTACTGTCATTTTTTTTAACTAAGATGTCTCGAAATAACCAGAAACAGTATTAAAATATTTGGCATTTTAGGTTTACCTAGTGTTGTATGAAGAGCTGCAATAATTTTTGCAGTAGTAATGTTCAGCAAAATGGTTGTCATATGTCCTCTGTCCTTCTTCCATTTTGTATGGGTGTGGGACACTTTAGCCCATGGTCTAGCCGTGAATATAGCTTAAGGATTAACAGTGTTTTCACGATATAGCAGTTAGTATAGGTGGATGAACTTTTTGCCTCCGATTATTTCGCTTCATTTTATTCAGTTGAAGCTTGAAAGCATTGCATGTAGGTTAGGTAACTTTGTTTGTCACGATCGTGCTCACGTGGAAATTCTGTGGCCTGCCTATCACCTGTCAATGTCATTCAATCTGTACAGTTACCATTTCCTCTTTTCGCAGAGGGAACTATGGTTAATCAAATTATCTTCCTAGATGCTATCGGGGCGCATCCCACTCTGACAGAACTATGAACTAGGTGTGTCCAAACAAAATGTTTGCATTCATGATACAAAAAGTCGATATCGTTGTATTTGATCTAGTTCAAATATAATCTTCTTTTAGCTAATGGCTTTGTATTGATATTCTGGGGTATTACAGACCCTCAGATATCACCAGTGAACACAGAAAGCTGTTAAGGTAATACATGAACACAAAAGTTGAGTTGGGTCTCTTCAACTGTCAGGAAGTGTCATTTATCCAACCGTGATCATGTCGGTGTACGACTCTGTGAGCACCATATTGATGTTTATAATTGCCTGAATTCTGTGCCATCATACTTTTCTTCTTTTTTCTTAACTAAGGAAGATAAGGTTTATGGTTTTCAGATTGTGTAGTCTCTTGTAGCTGATCTACATGTACATTCCTGCATTGATCATTGCTTTAATATCAATGTGTCATGCGTGGGCGTACAGCTGTCGATGTATCTTATGTCTAAGTCTGAACCTAATTTGACAAAGGTCTTATGGTGTTTTCAAATGATACTTTATTCCCAGCTGTTTAAACTTTTTGTGGCCCTTTTTTTCTGAACTGGAACATACTTATAGATTGTTTTATGTGTAACCACCACTAATAGGTCAGCTGTTTTTTTTTCCCTCAGAAGGATTAAGAAATTTCTAATGAAAGATAAGTTGATCCACCTTTTGAGTTTGTCCACTCTTATTTTTTTTGAAAAGCTTTTCAAGCAATTTTTGTATCATAGAAAACTGAATAAACTCTATGAGATGTGTAGTTGTGTTCAAGACAGAATTCACAGGCCACTGTATCAAAGATTGCCAGATTAAAATAATTTCTGAGAGTTTCTAACTTGGGTTGAATAATTGTAACTGCATTTTTTTTAATTCAAAGAGTCATTTGTTCACATTGAGCCAAAAATGTTTGGTTAAAATTTGCAGGACAGCATTTTGGAGTATATGATGCAAATTTGGAATGAGAGCCAAGTATTATTTAGAGATGTGTACCAATAACATGTCAATATCTCAAAGATAACAAAAAGAGAACTCAGATATTATTATTCATTGTGGCTTTTATATTGTTTCCAGATAGCTGAAGTTCTTGCTATCATACTTGCTGTGATTTCAAACAGTGTCCGCCATGTTTTGAAATGATTGACGATCTGGGTAACAGACATTGCTTGCAGTACTTGTACCCTACCTGAGTGTCTTTGTTTCAATTCATTTGTAATCTGTACATCAGTGTGGCTTGAATTGATGTTAGTGTTATTTGTCAGTTTCCAAAGGAAATTGTCAGAGAGAAATACTTGTCTTATTTGGGAATCGCTCAGTGACAATTTAAGGGAATTAGAAATGAAACAGCATTTTTTTTTCATTTGAAGCACTTCAAACAAAAGCTATTGCTGTTTGAAAAAAAAAAAACTGTCCTGGGCAAGAAACATCTCCAGTTCCCTCAAGCTTACAAAATATTTAAAAAGAAAAAAGCATTGCAATATTTCTTTTAAGACAATTAAGATTTTTAAGGAATATTTGAAAGGATGCGCAAGCAGTATTTTTTTTTTTTTTCAACTGGTATGCCATATACATGCCACATATTTCTCCGTAAATGCATCTTACCATTGAGATAAAAATTAATTGATTTAAAAGTCTGTAACTTTCAAGGAGAACATACCATTGAAGTATGTTTTTCTCTGATACAGAGGGAGAGGCTTGCCTACTTTTTACAGACTTTTAGTTATTTTTACCAGGCTTGTGTGTCCTAAATATTTGAGGCCTATATCACAGACATTAAATTTCCATGCAAAACCTTTTCCCCTGAGTACAGGATAATAAAGGTACAAAATTTTGTCACTGAGTTTGGTTTCTTCAAATATTTGGAAGACAAAAAGGTCAGGTGCACCATTCAGGCACCCTCTTGCTCTCATGACAAGAGTGTCCTTTGTCACCAATGAGTCCTTGATTATCAGCTTCAAACTGTTTGAACATGAAAGTTGACATAAAAGGTGTGAGATAAGAAACAGCAGGCAGGTTTTCAAGTTGTTTTCAAGGAGGTAAATAATTTGCTAGTTCTACTTAGTGAGGCATTATATAGTTTCTGTCATTACTTTATGGTTGTAGATATATGATAAGTAAACTCTGTACAGACATGAGAGAAAGGATCAAGATAAAGGCTCATGAAGGGGTGCAGTGTATGCCCCAAAGTTAAGTTAAACTGTATCACTGATGCTGGCTGGACATAATTCACATTTCTGAAGCATGTGTCCAACACCCGCGTGCACTGCAGACATTTGGTTGGTCATGTGGATCAAGACCTTTATATTTGTTTTTCCTCTTGGAATTTTTATTTTTTAGGAGGGGGTTGCATTGGAGGAGGCTATTTTGATAGTATTAGCTGCTGAGAACTTAGGTTGTCATCACTTTGTATTATGATGAGGATTGAGCCAGAAAAAGACAAAAGAAACAGGAGGGCGTTGGGAGCTCCTGGTTTGAAATGAGTGGCATCAGCTTCACATCCTTTGTTAGGTTCCTCGATCAGCACTAGAGTATGTGTGTGTGTGGGGGAGGGGTGGCTACAAGGAGAATTCATACCTGGCTGCTGAAAAGATGCACTATCATTTGGACATTTTTAGGAAACTGAACGTGAAAATCACTCCTCTTCTTGGGAGAGTTCTGTCCTCCTTCGCTGATGTGGAACGAACCATGAGCCATTTTCTTCAATGCAGGAACATGTGCTAAGAACCATGAGATCATTTGACAGCTTTCAGTTTTTTTTTTTCCTTCTTTTTTTTTTGCTTTTTTTGTTTTTGCTATGATCTTGTATTTCTAGGGGCATCGCTATTGGAATGGCATGAAATGTCTGGCGGAGATACCGCTCATCTCTAGTCAGGTTAAATGCTTTATTTACAGGAATATTGATGGGAACAGATCTATGATTTTTAAACGAATGCATAGTAGTTGTCATAGGCATGAACGATAGTCTCGTCGCAGTAACCGCACAAGAATGCTTATTGTAATGACTTGGAGCTATTGCTACACAATGACACTTCTCAACAGAAAAATATTTCTGTAGGAAAGTTTTCTTCAGATTAAATGTCTGTTGGGAAAACAATTTGGAAATGCTTCAAAATAACTTATATGATATTTTAAAAAAGGTTTTACAAACACTTCTTCTCAAGAATATGAAGTTCATTAATGTTTGGACTCTGTGAAAGGAATTCAAATTCAATAGCAATGGCTATTGATGGCAGGCACTTTGCGGTAGCTGCCACGGAGGGGTGACAGCTGCAGAGGGACCACGTAAGCTGCAGTAGTTGCCCCCAAACATTATGTCCCATCCTTTGTTCACATAGTACCTTATTTATTAATTGGTAGCTACATGCACTGTCTGTCATGTTGATTATCATCATTTTGCTGGAAGTAGTGGAACAAAATATTTCACTTGCATTCATTTTGTTCCACACAATACTATTCTAGTATCCACAGATTATTGGGTCATTGCTGGGTGATGGAAAACTTGTTTGAGGCCATCCTCTGCAGAGGACTTCAGTCTGAGATGTTTGAGTTGAAGTACAGTAAGTCCAAATTAAAAATCAAGTTTAGAATTGTGCTGCAATGTGTAGTGCATTCTGTAGTCTGATAAGACTTGCTTTGTTTCTTTTTATAGCTATTAAAAGCAGTTATCATAGAAAACAATACAGTGCAACGTATGACAGGCAGATATATTTTTAGTCATACCTAAAAATGGTACTGTGACTTTTACTCCTGGATAAAAGATTGTACAGTTTTGCATTTGCTTGTATGCAATTTTCAATTCGTTACCAACGTACAATAGCAGATTGTTTGCACCACAGATCTTGATAATGTAATTCAGTCATTGCATTACATTTGCAAAGTATCCAGGATAATCAATTTTTGATGTACTACCGCAGCTTGAAGGAAAATATGTTTATTTTGATTTAATGTTTATTACATTGAGCAGAGTTTGGTTTCTGATAATGTACAGTACCTTCCTTCACCAAAAAGAGATTTGCCGTTTGTTCCTCATTTGCTCCCCTCCCCCTCCCCCTTCCAAAAGTAAAGTCTTTCATATGTATGAATGAGCTTTTGCATCAGTAGATTTGCCCTACCATACTGTACTTACGGAGGAAGGAAACCACAGTTGTACAATTTTATTAAGCATTACAGTGAAATGGAACATTTAACAAAACACTGATATACACAAGCTTTCAGTTATGAGTTTTTTGGAAATTATGGTGAAATCAGTCTTTTTATGCTTAAAGTCAAGTGATACTGCTTTGCATGAAGTGTATCGGTTAGAAAGGGTTGATTCTTCAGTGCTCAGCAGTGATTGTTCACCATGCACTGTAGTATGAGAGTCCAAGATTATTAGAAAATTACAGAGTAAGTAGCCTATGCTTTGCAGTACGAAACATGATTAAAACGCATTAATTACTCCAACCTAAAGTTTTTGGTGACCCTGTGGTTGGACACCAGTTTGTGGTTACATCGCTGCCTTTTTCCAGGATTGGTGTATGTTCCAGTTTGATCATGTGTCATACCAGTATGGGGAAAAAAGCAACACCCAATTCCTTTCCTTTTTGTGCAGAATATCTCCTTGTTGTTTGCGTTATGACGTTGACCTTGCAGTGTCGAAGGGAAGCCTTACAATATGATAGAGCTACATCATCCTTTGATAGCAACATCAAGGTAAATAAATAAAGTCAAAGACACGTGCAAAGACACATGCAAATATTTCCTATCTTGCAAATATCAGCAGCTGTCTGTTTTTGTTTGTTGTCGCTCGTTTGAAAGGTGGTGCGAAGTTTACGTCGTTTGGTCTTTCACCCCCCCCCCCCTTTTGACAGAATATAGCAGTAGGTAGATATTTATCGACAGCTTTTATCATGATTTTCAGTTAAAGCCTTGAAATTATTCTTCACCATGGAGATAGTGCTAACAGTATCATACCCTTTGAGGCATGGCAAACCTTGGCAAAGGCCTAGGAAGTAACCCCTTTGATGTGTCGACAGGTATTGTTTTAAGATGATTAGAAAAATAAAAGAAACCTGTGAATTTGTTGGAAAAAACAAGGGCTGTCTTGTCCACAATTGACATTCAAAGCTGTGAAACTTAAAAAAAAAGAGCAAAAGGGGTTAGGAAAACGCAATGATTCTTACCAAGTTTTTCAGACTTTCACAGCAGGAGTAAGTGATGATTTTTTGACCTGCAGTCCGCTGTCCATTTATGACCTCAAGCTTCAACTGGTTGGTCAATCATAGAGGGCCTAAGGGTTATGACCTGCCAGGATTCGCTGTCCGATGTATTTCGATAACCTGACATTTTCATGATAACCTCCGGAGAATATCAAACAAACATGCCAGATTGTTCGTTCTGCCTGCTTCTGATAGGCTTGTTCTCTCCCTGCGCTCTTTGCATTCTTTCACGAACAGGTTTTATTGGTTCCGTGACTTATCCCACAATTCGTCGTGGATTGGTAAGGACCTTGACCCAGGCGAGTCCTTTATGGTTCCCTTCAGTGACCCATTAAGTGCTATGTACTGAAAACAGCCATCTTTATGAGAAGTGACATCGGTTCTTGCTTCCCGCTGCTGTGGGAGTTGCACATTTAGCGCCTGTCTAAAAAGTCGTATAAACATCTAATCTGTCCAAGCGATGAAAATGCCAGCCGGAGCATTCTAAAAATTTCTTGTCTTTTCTCTCAATGTTGAAAAGGATGCCAGAAGTTGTGTTATCCGAGGGCTGATCATCCTGATCCTTGGTCTGAAGCTGCTAAACCCAGGAGCACCCTGCGGCGATCAAACTCTTGTACCGTAAGTTCTTGTATTTTGTTCACCCTTTTACTTACAATTATCAGTTACTTCTTGTGATGTAGGTACATGTACAATAGTATAACACCCACACACTCTTTGTGTCAAAGTTCATACTTTCCAGCTATCAGCAATCAACTGTTATGGATTGACAGTTGAGGGGGGGGGGAGTGGAGGATTTCATGTACTTTCCTCATGTTTCTTGTTGGCCCTCTGTTATTACACCAGTCATACATTATCAAAATATCACTTGAAGCATGTTACGTTGCATTTTGAGATAACGCACTAACATATTAGAGACGAGACATCTGAAGAGTGAACATTGACTGGTTCATCTCTGTGTAATTTTGACCTTGATCAAGATGTTTATCACAAGGTCATTTGAGTAGAGACTGTATTATATATAGTGCATATAATATAGTAAATATTGGGAAATGTGTAACTAGTTGTATGTGTTTATCAGTAAATAGTTGCTACAGTTGGCAGTCGTAGCTGTGTCCATGGGTCCACTTGTGGACCTATCTGTAAAGGTGTGACAAAACCAGACTTTGGCTATATTGAAAAAGAATAAATGATTTTCCTGTTTGAACTGGTAGATGGTCACATTAGCAAATGTCCTGGAAATCCATGTGGTAAATGTCAAAGTATACTTACCCCATGTGGATGATTCAATATAGTCATGCTATGAGCATGATAGCACAGGTATTTTGAGTATTTAGTAAGACTGCTCTTTTTGTAAAAACTTAATTTGCTCTACATTTCAGACAAGTCGATGTTTGCCTTTTTTCTTCCTTGTTGGTAAGAATTTCGGTGGTGCAAAATAAAAATAACAGTAATGTCATGGGTAAATTTTAAGGTGCAGCTATTTGGCATAAGTTCTTGTTTTTGTTATTGATAGGATGTTTGGGGAAACCAAGTTGAATCATGGTTTGCTGTCTGCTATCTTCTTCTCTTTTTGAGATGCTTCACGTGAACGTAAGTTTAGTATTAAAATTCAATTTTGTGAGTTCATCATCATAGTGTATTTCATGAGCATGGTTAACATTAATCCTATGTAGTAACATTTAATAACTGAGTAAAAAGCACCCATAGGAGCAATTAAAGGCTGAACCTTGTTACTGAAAAAAGCTAAGAGTGTTGAAACTACTTTTGTAGTCAATTTGAATCTCCAGCTTTTCAATTTTCTATTTAGCTGTGTGGTGTGGAATGATTACATGTAATAGGTGTTTGCAATTTCAGAATCCCACTTGTTAGTCAGAAGTGTAAATTTCATCTAAACAACCATGTGCAACGAAAAGACTTGAGGACATTTTGTGACATTTTGCAAATAAATGGAAGAATTTTTGTAACATCATTCTTGTCATGACAATAATCCTCAGTATGTGTTTTGGTTGCATGTAATTATTCCACAATGTTAAGTGGAGTCAGCATTTTTGTCTGATCAGTAGAATGTTCCTTTTATTTCTGTCCACCACATCACAGGACTCAAACAAATACTTAGTAAATAGTTATAACCTAGCAACCTTTAGATCTTGTGAACATGCTCTGCATAGATCGCAGTGTTCAGTCCTGTATTGATTATCCTTTTAAAGTAACAGCACGATAAGTGTTACTGTACTATTTCATTGCTTTCCATACATTATTGGTTCCAATGAAAGAGAAATCTATGCGATCATGGCATGTGTGTATTTCTGGATGTGCGTGGGTACTTGTGTGTGTTTGTGATGCCCCACTTGTTATCATGATATCTCAAGAAGGAAAACTGTGACAGTTCTCAAACTTGGTACATAGATGCCACATATTAAAAGGAAGAACACTATCATTTTAGGTGGAGGTCAAAGGTCATCTGAGGTCACCAGAGGTCAAACACTGAAAATCTTGTTAGTGCAATATCTCAAGATAGGAAGGATGGATACTTCTCACACTTGATTCATTGGTTGGTCAGATCAAGAGGGAAAAGTGTATTGTTTTTTGTGGAGGTCAAAGTTCATCTGAGGTTGCCAGAGGTCAAACATTGAAACTCCTGTTAACTTAACATCTCAAGGCAGGAATGATGGATACCTCCCATACTTAGTTTGTGGATTGGTCACATTAAAAGAATGAATTCTAGTTTTTAGTGGAGGTCAAAGGTCATATGAGGTCACTACAGCTCAAACACTGAAAATCTTGTTAACACAATATCTCTAAGTAGGAATGATGGATACCTCTCATACTTAATATGTGGGTTGGTCACATTAAAAGAATGAATCCTATTGTTTATGAGTGTCAAAGGATATGTAAGGTCACCAGAGGTCAAACACTGAAAATCTTGTTAACACAGTATCTTAAGATAGGAATGATGGAAAATTCCCATACATAGTATGTCAGTTGGTCGTATTAAAAGAGAGAACCCTGTTGTTTTGATGGAGGTCAAAGGCCATCTGAGGTCACCACAGGTCAAACACTGAAAATCTTGTTAACGCAATATCTCAAAGTAGGAATGATGGATACCTCTCATACTTAGTTTGTGAGTTGGTCACATAAAAAGAATGAATCCTATTATTTTGGTGGCGGTCAAAGGTCATCTGAGGTCACCACATGTCAAACACTGAAAATTGTATTAACACAATATCTCAAGATAGGAATTATGGATACTTTGCATACTGAATGTGTGGGTATGTCATAAGGAAGAACCTGTTTATTTTGTGGAGGTCAAAGGTCATCTGAGGATACCAGAGGTGAAAAACTGAAAAAATCCTTAACATGTGATATGATATCCTTAACGTGTGATATGTTGTTCTGTATGTAGGTGTGAAGTATTGAACACAGGATGCCTAATGGTTTTGTGGCGGTCAAGGGTTCTTTTGTATCAATAGGGACATAAAGTTTGAATACTCTATCTCAATAAGGAAAACCTGAATGGATATCCTGTTTGACTTGAAGGGTATTCTACTGACTTCAAAAAGCCTGTTGTTTTTGGTAGAGCTCAAGGTCACTCAGGGTCAAATTGTGAAATGTTATGAACAGGATACCTCAAGAAGTGAAGCATGGACAGATCTGATACCGGGTATATAGCTGTGCCTTATTGAGCAGAAATAGCCTACTGCTTTCTGCTGAAGACCAATGGTCATTTCTGGTCAACTGGGGTCGAATTGTGAAAACCTTGGAAACACTTAGAGAATCTTGGACAGGTCTCATACTTTCAGATGAACCTCATTGAGTGCCAGAAGCCTATCGATTTTTTTGGAGGTAAAAAATCATTTGGGGTCAACATATCGTCACCCTCAGCAATATTCCAAATTAAAAAAAAAAAAAGGTTATAATTGAATCATTGGAACCACAATGCCTATTGGCTTTCTGGTTTACAAACTAATGTCATTAGACTTTTCTTCTCCTTTGATTTTCACGTTCATAGTTGTCCTGATGATTACACTGATTTTGTGCACATATTTGCAGGTAGTCTTTGTGAATAGTAAACAAATTTTATGTGTTCGTTTGTGTCTTTCACAGATGTAACATTAATCATTTGCCTTTCTGTGTTCTTTGTCGTATGGTCTCTTTTTGGGGGGGGGGTATGAGAAAGACATTGATTTACTTACTCTAGCACCAGTCCTTCCGCTGTTCTAAAAACGAAGAGAACATGCTCAATATAGTCGGAGTTTCAAAGTAGTATCCTCTTCCTGTTGTCACAATGAATTGAACATAATGCAGCTGCATTGAATATGGAACTATGGTATCTCTCTCATGCTGATGATCAGTGCCCACACTATCCACTTGCCATTGTTAAAGTGAGCGTATTCAACTACAGCAGTACCTTCTTGCCATTGTAAACAGTAAACTGAACAACTTTACTGTAATTGGCATTCCAAACAAGTGTCTTATTGTACTGTCCATGCATGACGTCATGGATGGTACCCAGGCACGCTTTTCTTTCTCAAGAGACAGTTCTTTCGTTCAATGTTTCTTGATTCATGTTGAGTGGTTTGCTCTACAGTTGCGCTCATTGCGTTGCAAGAATCATTTAGGCAGGAGTGAGATTTCATGGTAAATGTTGTTTGGGATATAGATTCATAAGACCAGTTCTTATTTTGGCAGTTTTGTTTTGCAAATAAATGTCTTGAGTAAGTCAAACTGGCAACGGTCTAAATGCAAGCATGATAATCATTTACCTCCGTGTAGCACATAGCCTTTACTACACCCCCTTGCCCCGTATATATGGTCGCTGCTCACCAGGGAGACTACAGACGGTCTGCATACAGTACACACCTCTATACAATACTTCACCACGGCCGCACCGTACCTATGCCAATTGAGCTGCCATGGTAGTCTGCAATTGTACTGTTAACCAGGAATGTGCCATAGAACGTTTGAAAATAAACTGGCACAGGAACAATCATGGGCAGTGAGTGGTTGGGTTGCAATTTTTTATTCCTTGCAGAAGGCAGAAGGACTCTATGTGATTTTGATGTGTGTGTATGTGTGTATTTGACACTCCTTATAACACAATATCTAAAGAAGGGTAACCATGACTGATATCATATTTGGTGTGTGGGCTGTTCATACTGAGTAGATGATCTCTATTGTTTTTGGTGGAGGTCAAAGATCATTTGAGGTCACCAGAGGTTAAAATGTGAAACCTTGTAAACATGATATCTCATGAATGGTAACCATGACTGATCTACAATGACTGGTGTAACTTGTAAACACAATAGCTCCACAAGGGTAACCATGACTGATGTTATACTTGATGTGTGGATTGTATATACTGAGTAGAAGACTTCTTTTGTTTTTGGTGGAGGTCAAAGGTGATATGAGGTCACAAGAGGTCAAACTGTAAAATCCTTGTGAACACAACTCGAGAAGGGTAATGTTGACTGATATCATACTTGATGTATGGGCTGGCCATACTGGGTAGGTGATCTCTGTTGTTTTTGGTGGAGGTCAAAGGTCATTTGAGGTCAACAGATGTCAAACTTGGAAAAGCTTGTAAATGCTATAGCTCAGGAAGGGTAACAGTGGGGGCATATCATATTTTGCATGTGGATTGCCCATGTTGAGCAGATGACAGCTACTGATTTGGTGGAGGTCAAATGTCATTTGGAGTCACCAGAGGTCAGAGAGTCAAAATCATGTAACTTCCTGTATTTCAAAAAGAGAAACTGTAAGTGATCTGATACTTTGCATGTCTGTCACCCGTATTCAGTAATTCAGTTCTGTTTGATGAAAGTAGTGTCCTCTCATTGTTGCAGTGAATTTTAGTTTGTTCTTACATGGCTGGGATGTGGAATTTGTATCCTCTCTCTGTTTCTGTAATTCATTCACTAAACATAATTGTTTATCACCCACATGTATGCATTCTCTTGCTGTTGTCAGAATGAAGTGAACAAAGCAAAGCTGGTGTGTGGAATTGGTATCCTCTTGTTGCTTATACAGTGAGTGAATTTCTCATGTGAACCTAGTACTCCCTTTGGTGTTAGTTCAATGTACTGAATATAATTGACTGGATGTCTACCCTCTGTTGTTTAAAGTAAACTGTACCCTGTATAGCTGTATTCCAATGGTCCTGCAGCTTCTCTCCTACCACAGTCATCAAAATAAAATTGACTGCAGTAACGTAAGCCATGTCAGTAGCATCAGGATCCAAAATGCTCTCTGATATGCCTCAATCATTCCCTTGTCATTTTCGCTTTGAATTAGTCTTGATTGCCTCCCAGTTTTCGCAAAATCGTTTGAAACTATGATTTGGAAGATCAGAGTCAAAGAGACTGACTTCAGGTAAGTTGAAAAGATGCTCTACAGGGTTTTACCAAATTTGGTATCATTAAGCTGGTACTTGCTCTAATAGTATGAAGGGAGTGATTAACAGCAAAATACACATGTGTACACATGCACATGTGTGCCTGCTAATTAACAGTATTGTAAGGGTTAATAGGGGTATTGGTCATCAATTGCTGTTTTATATATAGCTCACTAAAATACGCCTAAAGTATTCAAAAGTTAGTTCCCTTACAGTACTTGCCCCCTCAACTGCAGTTTGTTCTGTGGTGTTTTGAAGGAAAGATAAACAGTTAAATTAGTTTCTGTGCTGCATTATCACGCACATGTGTAAATGCTAAATAGTAATTGTAAGGCAAAAGTCAGCAATTCCCATGTTATCTGCTTTGCATGCTAGAAATGCTAGCAGTATTCAAAAGTTACTGCTCCAGCAGTCCCTTCTTTTACACATTACCAAGGTGACCGTGATCTTGGACAATCAAAATGTTTCAGTTATTTACTGTCTACCATCAGAAAGGAGAAGTGTGAAAATATGACCAAACATGAATGTATTTCTAACATTTTTTTTGCAATTCTGAAAATCATGGCCTGGAATTAAACATGCATTTAATTAGTAGTGTACTATGCCAACCCCACAGAGTGCATACTCTATGTCTGTGCATACTCTAATCATAAAATTCCTTTTCTGTTTTTCTGGATGGATACCAAAGATACTATATACCTTAATTAGGAAACCTTCCAATTCCAAAATGTGCAAGTGCTGTTTTTTATTTTGAATCAATCTGTATAACTTCACCGATTTATTATCATGTTGTTGTTATAACTGACCCCAGTTAAGTTGTTGTCACTCCTGTACGGACCACTGTTCACAACCAAGACACAGGATTGCTTGCATCCTGCATTTGTGTCCTGAATCCTGCACAAAGATTATATAAAGGAAATCCTGCACACTTTTCCCACAGCTGAAGTTGTAGTTGCAATTAAAACTACACACAATAAATTGCAATAGAATCTTTAACAAGTGACAATTCCTTTCTTGATTTTGAATATCCCTCCCCCTAACTTTTTTTTCTTTTTTTTTTAGAGAGCTATTGCCCACCCAGGTTGGATTCCTTAGCACGGACACAGCTGTAGACTCCATTTACCACTTTTTGTTTGTCATTTGTGTATTAATGGAAGTCGTAGTGGACCTGCCGTCATTGAAGGCTTCCATTCTTTTCACTGACAAGTGTTAATATTCATCAGAGAAGTACATGATTCACTTTGCTGTTTCCTACAACATACCATGAATAAATACAATAATCAGAGATAAATTCAAAGCAATAAAAATAATGTCATCAGTGGCACAGATGTTTTCTGTACATTTACCGCAGGAGGAAGTTCTGGTAAAAGTTATTATTTGGCTTAAAAATTCTAGCTGCATGGCCAGTCACAAGGCTGTCTGTGTGTTGGGGTCGGTTTATGGGGTTAGGATTAGGGTGTGGGTTAGGTTAGGGTCAACGACCTTGCGGCAGTGGCACAGGAGTACAGACGCACTTCACAAGTCTGTCCTATGCATACTAATGACACCCACCTAAAAATAAATAATACTGTACATAGCGAGGGGGCCAACATGGTGAAATTCTCAAAGGAAAATTCTTCCCTACAGTTCCACCATCTTTCTCTTCTCCACTTCTCTGGTGCCACCTGCAGTTAAGATGAGCACCATCCATGCAGTGAAAACCAGCAGCAGACAGTGGAAACCTACAGCAGTGTCCAACAAGAAGTAGGTTGTCTGAAGAGAAGGAAACTGTATTTGTATCATCAAAGAGTAGAACTAATTGAGGACTTTGTAGACATGAAAAATCTTTCACATAAATAAATAAAAAAAATGAAAGAAGCATGAACCTTGACAACCCCTACTGTAAAGAGTGGCCAGTTCAAAGTCAGTATTTTTCGAAGTGAGGGTATTTGGTGCCTGGTGGTAAAGTGTTTTTTTTTTCTGTATCCTTTTGAGTGGGGTCCTCATAGTACCATAGTGGAGGGCTTGGCTTCTGAGATTGTTCCGATGGCAATGTCGAAAAGTCTTCAGAAATTCCGTTTTAAATGTTAAATGAAAGCACCTTGAAAAACTGTGTTGCATTGACAGGGAGACAGTTCAAGACATGATACAACCATAGCAAATCATGTATGCCCAGGCTAATTACACCGACAAAACAAGAGGTCTCAAAACACGTGTGGGATTGGAAGGACAACGTCATTTATTCAGTGCAAGGTTCTGAACATAATCACACTCATGCACAGGTGCTGACGCAGGCTTTGCAACCTTTGCAAATGTTAGAAACTTGCTCTCTCGTTCAAAGGCACCAAAGTTTTCATTGCACACAATCACAGCAGCAAGCCCTGGACAGGACAAAAACGAATTCAGTTACAAACAGTTACCCGAAGATTGCTGTGTGACTAATGTGTATGGGGACAGCAACACTCATGTAATCCACACAGATTTACTTTGTGCATGACTGCCCTCATATTTGTTATTGCGGTTTCAGTAAAAAGAGAAATCTATGCGGTCATGATGGCATGTGTATGTTAGCAATGCTTAGGTTGTCCGTACAATGTCTCACAATAGGAATAATTGATGCTTTGCATGTTCGTAGGTGGGTCTGCCATATTGAGTGGAAGAAACCCATTGTTTTTGGGAATGGTCAAAAGTTGTCTGGGGTCACCAGAGGTCAAATGCTACAGATGCTTTACACTGACATTTCAAGAGAGGAATGATGGACACTTTTCATGCTTGATGTATGTATTGAATGTATTAAGAGGAAGACACCAATTATTTCTGGTGGACATCAAGTGCTAATACCTTTGTTCCCACAATATCTCGATTTAGGAATGATGGATATTTTTTGGCTCCAATGATTATCATAACCTTCGTAGTCTTGTAGGCATGTGTGCCCGTAGGAACACTACCTTTGCACGTGTCGGTCACTTGCAAGAGTTCGAGCCTCACACGTCTTTCTTCGCTCACATGGAGCTTGTAACTGGTGCCCTGTGACCTGGACCCCACTCTTTCTTTGAGCATTCATGTGCTGGATGCATTTATTGGCTAAAGGAGAAGTGTCATGACTTCCTTAGAGGGAACTGTTGTCAGTGACCCTGTAAGGCACTGAGTGTGAGTATGTGCTGTGTGTGTGTGTGTATCTTCATGATGCCTGCCTTGTAAGCATGATATCTCAAGAGGGGAATCATGAACAAATCTCATATTGAGTACAAGAACTCTATTGTTTTTGATGGAGGTCAAAGGACATTTGAGGTCAACAGGGGTCAAATTGTGAAAACCTTTTAAACACGATATCTCAAGAAGGGAAGCTTGGAAAAAGGCATACGTAGTGTTGGAGATGAACCACATTGAGTACAAGGAAGCTGCTGTTTTTGGTGGAGGTCAAATGTCATTTGGAGTTAACAGGGTTTAAACTATAAAACCAAATACATCAGATTCAGAAAAAAATCCTCATAATGAAATCATCAAAATCACAATGCATTTTTGCATTCTGGTTATATTATGCATATGGATTCCCCATATTGTGTGGAATAGTGTAATTGTGTGTGGTAAATCTAGGTCATAAGGAGTTGCCAGAGGTCAAACACTAAACAGGTTGTATGCAAAATACATCAAGTAAGAAAATTTAGACACTTTACATACTTGATATGTGGGTTGGTCATATTGTGAAAACAAACCGTACAGTCCTTGGTGTAGGTCAAATGTCATCTGGGGTCACCAGAGGTTAAACACTAAAAGCTAAATGCACAGAGTACTTCAGGTTTGGATTGATGGATCTTTTTGTATTTGGTGAATTGGTTTGCCATATTGAGTGGAAGAACCCTGTTGTATTTGGTGGAGTTCAAACGTCATCAAGGGTCACCAGCAGTCAAACAATAAAATCCTTGTTTACACAATATCCTCAAGTAAGAACTGATGGATACTTTTGGTACTTGGTGTGTATGCTTTTGTCATATATAGAGCTTTTTCTCTGTTGTAGACCAAAGCTCATTTGAGGTCACCAAAGGTCAAATGCCAAAAACATTGTGACCGATTTATTTCAGTAATGGTGACAGTAATAATTCTCCTATTTTACATGAAAGTGGTCCATATTGAGTAGATAAGGCCCATTGTTTTTGACGGAGGTCAAATGTTGCCAACTTGTAACGAAGGTATTTCAAGAAGAGTAATTGTGATGATCATCATACTTGGCATGTAGGCAGTCCATGTAGGGTTAATGACGATGTTTGCGCTAAGGTGTGGGATTGCGTGAATCTTGCACTTGTGTCCTGAATCTCGCACAGAGATATATTTTATGCGGGAAAATCCTGCACACTTTCCCACAGCTGAGTTCATAGCTACAGTTATAAATACACACAATAAATTGAAATAGAATCTTTACCAAGGGACAATTCCCCCTTGATTTTAAAAATCCCTCCCAAACATTTTTTTAGAGACTGATTTCCCTCCCCAGTTCACTTTCTTAGCCCAAACACTGGTTAATTACCACCATTGTTTTGGTGGAGGTCAAGTTCTTCTGAGGTCACCGGAGGTCAAACACTTAAACTCCTGTGATCACAGTCTTAAATTAAGAAAGGACACTTTGATATTTTTATATTTTTATATATATATTTCCTTACTGATTTTACTGAAGCTTAAAGGTTGGCTTTGAAGGCAAAAGGCTTTTAAAGATGCTTATTCTCTGACAAGTAGATTCCAATCTCGGTCTTAAGGGCACTGATGGATGGAGCAGCAGCTGCTCTGTGGGGGAGACTGTTCCAGACGTTTACAACCCCTCTGACTAAAAAAATGTTGGCGGATTTCAAGTCTGAACCCGAGGTTCATGCAATTTGAATCTGCAGCCACATCTACCTGAGACATCCAACATGAAAAAAAACTGCAAGTGTCGTCATGGGAATATCCGTTGAACATTTTAGACAGCATTTTCACAAGGAACCCAGGTACCTGGGTACCCGAATCGCGTTTTATATACTGGATCCAAACGCACTTCCCGATTTCTTCATTAAGTGAAAAATTACACAACTGCTATGTGAACACACTGTGTCAGATTGCCAAATTTCATGTACCATACATAAGCAAATAGCTGAAAATGGAATTTTCTTCTTTCTTGCAAAGAAAATTCATGAGAAGGTGTACTGTAGGTGAGTGTATGTAGTGTACTAGTAAGATTCCCCCACACAAATGTGATGCACAGTACTATGGAAATACCAATGCTAACAATAGCCGCAGCCACTTTGGTCAGGTACCCAATTCTGAGTTTTAGAACTTCATGAAAACACTAACTATGAAGACCTAGAGAAGATTGGACTGTAAATTGTGTTTATTAAGTAGAGGAATCCTCTTGTATTTGGTGTAGGTCAAGTGTCTCCTCAGGAGTATTGGAGTTTAAAAATCGAAAATTGTCCACAATATATGGTGCTATTTATAGCTCCATGGTCTGAACACCATATCTCTAGCAGATAGTTTTCATGTTTGGTATACAGCATTTTTCTCTTCAGTCGACGAAGTCAATTGATATTGGTTGAGGTGAGAGCCCATCTGGAGTCTTTGGGGTTCAGCTCTAAAGTACTCCACTGCCACAATGACCAGGCTGTTTTGCCATGTACTATAGTAGCAGCCAGAACATTGTGTCTTCAAGAGCCAATTGTTTCTGGTCCTTGAGTATTCAAGCTAATTGTTGTATAATGAAATTCATCAAAACCTCAGTGAAATTTTGCATTCTGGTTTACTTCTAGTGTGTGCTATAACCATCTGCTTGTATCAATCATCAAATGGCAAACAGGTTGTAACTTGTATTCCTTGGTTATATGATGCATTAGTCATGGAATTTGCAATCACATTTCTTTCCTAACTTGTTTGTGAAGTGCACTCATGACATGGTTTGTGACTCACAAAGCATCATAAATAAGCACAAAATGCCAGAGAGCGCACTTATGGAATTTTTTGGACTTTCTCAGCTTGCTGAATAGAATATTTGTATCATCATTCATCAAAATATGCAGTTCTCAGCATTTCTGCAAACGTACCATCTTTTGGTCATGACCCTAAAGAGGTGTTTCAGTCCAGCCTGTCTCCAAACTGTTAAACTTTTGAAGTTCAGTTTTCAAGACTTGTTGGTCATCATTTTAGTATTTTTTTTTTCTTGTTTCCATACCAAATTTAACAGATGCTTATTGTCAGGCTGTGTTACTTTGTATTGGAGCCAACCACTGATTGTGCCATGGTATTCAGTGGTGCCAGCTACCAGCAAATGCTATTCCAATCCAGTTTGATGGGCATCACATAAGCTACATTTCTCATAACACTTCCTTCAAGCAGAAAAAAACGATACTCAGTTTCCTGCTTGTCTGAGCTGAGGATAAGTGAAGCTTATTTTTTTTTTTTGCTTTCCTTGTTACCATGGCAATTCAGTAGAATTGGCATTGATTGCTTCCTTGACATATACTTCAGCGTGGTGCAGACGTTAAACAGGATACTCAAAGATTGTAGATATTACTGTAACGGAAGACATGATTGGATGACCCACCATTCCGTGAACATTCCTAGATTGGACTCATAGTAATAGCTACAAGTGTTAATTGTGGTTTGAACTGAACATTTGTCAAATTTGGGGAATTAATTATGCCATTAGGGTTTCTTAGAAGTGGACAACAAAAAAAACATTAGAGTTTGGTAAGTAAGGGCATCGTGAACAGCTGAAAAGGACATGGAAGAACTGGAAGGAAATGTCATCCGTATATCGACCTTTTGCAGCATCTCTTTCCATTTTTTCTTTGAGGAGTGGGGTGGGGTGTGAGACGTTTCACCTTTCCTCTCCACTTACGTTTTGTCTTGATCTCTTGAAATAAAAGGAATCTGTGAAGGTCATACATAAAACAAGCCATTCTGTGAATTATTGGATGTCAAAGGATTACATGTGTCCAATACTTTTTGCTACTTTTTTTGTAACTTTGCACAGCACTGTAACTTTAAAGTAATATTTCCTCTGACAAGTGAAGCTGTTCTTAATATGAAGAGAATAATTTCTGCTACAGCACTTCAAACTCCACACCAATATCTCTTCCATAACTCAAGATATTGCTATTTGAACTACTTACTCTGGTCAAGCGAGATTTTCAGTTACCTCAAGGTCACAAAATGCCACGAAACACCCACAAGTTACTACAAGAAGTTTTTGTTTATCTTTGAATTTTAAGTGCTTATTTAACCTCGAAATATGGAAGGAGTGAAAATTTAGATTGGGTGCTATTATAGTTACCGTAAAAATGTTGTGGCAATCAAAATCAAATCTCAAAAGTTATTGTAATATTTCTTTTAAGACAGTCAAGATTACAAACAAATACAAAGGATATTTAAGTAGGTTAAGTTTGTGTGACATTAAGGAATTCCCACAATGCAATGTGTGATTTTGAAGAGACATTTCTCAAAAAATCCATTTCTTCCAAATGAAACATGCTATTAAGATATGATTTTCACCACTAATGAAAGGGAGAAAATTTTCCCGAATTTTTAAGAGAGATCAATCTCCTTCAGTGGCCAGTCCCTTTAATGAGTATGTAATCTGTCCCCAATGATATTTACAAGAGTGTCGAACAAGAAATGACAATTTGCCAAATTATTTATCACCAGCATGATAGTGAACTTGTGCATGAACTTTTCATCATTGTGTTTTTGTCTTAGTGGGGTGCCTAAATGTTTTTCCTCTCCTTCAACCTTGATTATATGGTTTGTGAAATGTCACTCTACGCGATCTCTATAGAAGCTTGCTTGATCTGCAGGTCAGCATGTTTATGTGCGATGGCCATATTATGTTTGGCTATGTGATACATTAATAGAAAACGGTTGTGCAGCCTCCCAGATAGTCCTGATACTTCAAATATAGTTTTCCAAACAATAAGACACCATTCAGTAGTACAATAAATTCACACCTAAGAAAATATGGAGTTTTATGAATGTACATTTTATTCACTCGCAGGTCGCCATGTTGTTGCAAAATTACTGTGATTCGTGACTTCACACATGAACCTGCACATGTCACGTAGTATTGCCGGTGCATGTGATATGTCATACATTTCCGAAATGGCGATACCCTGTACAACAACGGCGGGATGTTTGAAGTTTTATTTGGAAAGAAGTTATTACGAAAATAAAGCCGATACTGTCGTGACTGTTTGTTAAAAGATTTGAAATTGAAACTCCCACAACGGTTTCTCTTTAAAGGTTAAATCGGTCAGCACAGCAATGAATGTAGTGAACAGAAAAATTTTCCCTTTTCTTAATGATTGTATTATGAATAGTATCAAGATCATGGATATGCAAAACATGATCTGTAGTTGGTGTTATGCTGGTAGGTGGTAAAATATATATATTATTGCTGAAATACTGTGTTAGGGACTGCAAAAATTTAAATTGGGTGTACCATTAACTTTCCAAGTGAATTACCAATTGTTTACCATTATGGAGATCAGGCAACTCACCAAACTCTCAAACAAAAGTGTTTGTCATGGTGAACACACATGCAACATGATGTTGCTACTGTATCAAAAGTTCCCTGAAAATGTTACTGATCTGTCTTAATTTTTAAGGAAATGAAGGGTCTTCATATTAGCTTTCATATTGCCATTGTGTGAGGCTCTTCTTGAAATTAAGTGAGTGGTGGTTTTGTCCAGACTATATACAACCCTTGCATGTGACATCATAGTGATACAGAGAAGCGCCCTCCTCGAGGGCAGACCACTGAATGTGACACGGGTGTTGCATCTCTGCCATTAGATTTTATACGCCCCCAGCATTGCCATTCACTGTACATACTTTTTTTTTTTTTTCTCACAAAGGGCGCCTTTGTCATTATGTGACATCAAGCCAGGGTCTAAAGCTGAGAGGATTTACAAGAACTGTGTACTGATCACTGCCTGATATGGAGCATGTTTGATTAAATTTTCCTCCTGGGATGTCGGTTGTAGCTAGTACAGTAAACACTTTAACATTATTTTCCAAATACACCATAGTTATTGTAACTAAATGCACCATCCCCCCTTCCCCGTGGTACTGTTTCGTAGTACTTCACAGATTCATTGAATCAACATTTGTAACATACCAGATATACATGACAGGTAACATCCAATATTGACCTAAAGAAATAATTTTGTTCACTTTTATGAAGGAATTTATTAGTAATTTTGGAATTTACTAGTATACCTTTAGGTCCTTTACAACATGGTTATGACACAGCCCTCACTGGGCCTTCACACTTTTAAGAGTTTCAGCATGATATTTTGTAAGCCATATACCACATACCAAAACCTGGCATGCCAGAAACTTAGGACTTGTGTGCATGACATTCAATTTGAAAAAAAAAACAAAAAAAAATTACATGTCCTCATTTTGCTTGCATGGCCTGAAGGTGTATCTAAACAAAATATTACCATGCATCCCAATAACTTGTAATGCAGTCAGAAAGTTAGTATACATTTCAGATTCAGAATACTTTGTCATGTTGCAAATACTACACTATATTTTCAGTCTGCAAAGGAACAATTTATTTGGTGTACTTGCTACTATATGCGAATGATATTTGCATGTTTCCTTTCCATGAAGAAAAGGGTACAGTCTAAGGGTAGGAATCTACATTTGGTGAATGCACTTTATTTTACAGATATTACTGTGTTTCATATATAACTTAAAATTGACTTGTGTTTCACTGTTGTGATGGGGGGGGGAGGTGGAGGCTTCCTATTGGTTGAGATGTTCATCAGGATACCTCGTTTGTAGTTTGCAGAGAGCTGTCATAATGTATGTTTTTTTCATTGCTGGCGATATTTTTCCTGACACGACTTTCCCACACATTATCCATGATCGGAATAGGACTTGTGTGTCATGGTTGCGTGTTTTGTCGCTTTTGGTACAAAAGTTCAAACTGCATTACCTTATGAAAGCAAAGAAATATTTCCCATTTGATATCATTGAAGCCGTTCCAGAGCTCATCAGCTATAATCGTTAAGCAAGCAGAAGACCATCTCATCAGCATGTTACAGTTGCCAGCGCACAGTCACGTCCGGATGTTTCAGAACTTTTTTATTTGAAAAAAGGAGTCCAATGGAAACAGGAAGTGGGCTATTAAGTGACATTGAAGTTCAAAAATTTCTTCCTGTGTCTCCGCTAAAGGGACAAAAATTTGAAAGATAGGAAATGGTTGGACCTGGGGAAGTGCTTAAAATGATACACATATTGTTTGATTGTATTTACAAGGCCACACTGAACCAGGAAAACTAGATGTTTTAACTGAGGTTGCTGCTTCCGACATCTTGGAAAGCTTTAGATCTCTGCAGATTTTTTTTTTGTTTGGTTGCAAATTCGTCGTCGCTCTTTTTCATCTCTTTTGATGAAGATCTTTCAATTTTTACTCTCACTTGTGAGTATCAAAAACATCCTCAGTTCTGCAAGTATAATTGTTTAATATATATATGCATTTATTCATGGTTTGAAAAGTTTAATTTTGTCATAGTTTGTGTGTACATTTTATGGTTTTCTCTAGTTGAAGTACTTTATCATATATACCGTTAATGATGTTTGAATTTCCAAGTCATATACAGTATGCATGCTTTATTCTAAACATTTCAACGACCTGAATTTTCTGGTCTTGATGTTAACTGTGACCCTTTAATGCATTCTTGTATTTGAAATGCCTTATATGGTACGTTTGAGTGTTTTTCTAGGGTTTGGAGAATGCCATGTTTTGGGAGTGTGAGATGGAAATTTGACATGCAGTTTTATATCTTAAGTTGTATATCATGTATTTGGATGCTGTTGAAGTTGAATGGTTTTGGCTTTCATGGATCACTGCCAAGCAACAAATAATTAGTGAAATGTTAGCAGGCTGAGGCTACTGGAACAAGTTTACAATTGTGTTATTCATATTTTTATCATTTTGTAATGTTGCATAGTACCAACTTCTTTATTAATTCAGATTTCAGTAAATTTGGATTTAAATCTCATTTGCTTTTGCCTTTCTATCATTTTTTCCATGAAATACTGACACTCAACATAGATACAAAGAAATTGATTGACAGTAACTGTGATAAAACATCAAACATCTGTTGAAACATCTGTTTCATGTAATTTCTGTTGAAAGTAAGAGAGTTGTGTTGTTAACATGAAATCATCAATAACAATAGGAGCAATAGAATTTTTTTCTTTGTCTTTGTTTTTGTTCATAGAAATTTCTTATCTTCCACCTCAATAAAAGAATCTATTTTGTCTGTAGATTTGATGGATGGTTTTAGCCCCGTACATAGTCTCTTGCTTCTAGTATTTGATCAGAGTCACAGTGTATGCACGTGACCTACATAGTAGATGGGATGAATACCTTTGTGAAAGAGGAATTGTCAGTCCATGTTTGAATGATCAGAAAATTTACTTTTGCCCAAACTTTTGACGGAAGTACTTTTGCTGACATTTTATCACAGTCAAGATTTGCTTTGGTATGAGGTAATGGTTAGAAGCACAAACAGTAACAGGAATGCCTGAACTTTACAGAATGCATTTGGTAAAACTTTCCCTTTCTCTCTTCCTTGATAATTGGGGTTAACGAAATCCAATGACTGCAGCCTGGCAGCGCTGCATTGTTTGATTTTCACAGATTCCATTCAAGCTGTCAGTATGTACGCTAGAAGTTGCAGTTTCAAACAGTTCCGCAGAGAGTGTTATTTGTGCCACATCTCCACCTTTCAGAGTTTATTCAATCAATTTGGAAAAAAAAAAAAAATGTCACATGTCAATGTCACATGTCATATGTCCATGGTGGCACTCTGAGGGGCTTGTCATTTGCATGTTCTCTAGAGAACACCTGCGGACCATTTTGCAAAGGTATCAGAGAAGTACTACTAAAATACTAAATGTAGTTGAATACAAGTTGTAGCTGCTTAAAATCTCTTTCTCCATGCATCAAGTCTACTTAATTGCTGTTTTACATGTACCTTAGTTGGATGTGTTTCAGGACATCTGTAATCAATGCGCAGAGGAATTTTGTTCACCTTGAAAGTGTCCGACGTAACACTCAGCAACTTTCTCTTTTTTTTTTGAATTCTCAATTAGTTTAAAATCCAACCTTACATTCAAGGCACTAGGCTTACGTACAAATCCCGTTGTTGTTGTCATCATTTTTGCGGTTAAATTCTATTCTAGAAATCAAGTTGCTGGGGAGGGTTGGTTATAAGATCAAGAGTTTTGTCCAAAACTTCTGAGTTTGGACATAAGGATTAGTATGTTAAATTTTGTTCCACAGACAGTTTGAAATTTGTGAACAATCATCGTGTGTGGCACCATGAGCTAACAATAGAGCTCTACTGATAGACAACTGGATCTGAGCGATTTGCTCTGATACTTCCAGATAATGAGTTCATTGGCCCGAATTTTGTGTGTGCTGCGTGCGTGTGTGTTTTTTTTTTGTTCTTTTAAAAGGTAATTTAAATAGTTTGAGCTTTTTAACCTCCCTTTTATTTTCACTTTATGCAGTGTACAGTAGAAATGACTATAAATTGACTACGTATCCTGTCTACGCTGCAGGTTACAAAATGTTTTTTTCAGACTCTATAAATATTTGCTGTGTTATGTTCTTGACTGTCTGGTACATTTCGTAAAAGTTTGCTCATGTGCATAGATTTCTGTGAAGTACTTTGACTAAAATGTAAATCTGTAGACAATAATACAATTCCCATGTGGTATGACTAAAGTCGGCAAGTAATGTATGTGTCTATTATTTAGACCTTTTGTTCCAAAGTGACTCACCCTAAGAAGTTTTCCTTATGAAAGCATTTGTTTCTGCCACAATTATATGCTGTAATTTGCTAGAACTATTCAAAAGTTATTTCCTGTTGATTTCCTCACCGTCCAGTTTTGCTGGCATACGTACCTCAATCTGGCCATATATGATATGATCGAAAGACTCAATAAGCAAACTAATCATCTCTTGAAAAGCAATAAAAGAGGTTTGAAAAGGTGAAAAATTGTGGCTATAATGTACATTTCTAGCATATCTGGAGCCAATTGGTACAAAGAACCTAAATGAATACGTATGTTGTTGTAACGTTTGTGACAAAGTCAAAGTGTGGAATGACTGGAACCTTTAAATCGACCACGTGTGGCTCAACATCCGTTCATTGCTGTCTTATATCTAACTTTCAACATGTCAACGTTTTAAGTTATCTTCCAAATACTTTAAAATTACAAAAATATGTTAGTGTGTCACAGATGAATGGTGAGATTTTTTTTTTACGATTATAACATATTGACTGAGCATTAATACAAGATAAAAGATGGGATTTAAATAGTTTGCAAATTTCAAGAACTTTGCATGCCCATTTGCAGCTACAGAACTTTAAATCTGCACTAGTTAGTCTGATTCAGCTAGAATATACTGACAGGGTACCTTTTGTGGGGTTTGTCATTATGCTGATGCTTTCCAAGTATACTGACATACATGCCAATGTAGAGAGTAGTATTATATCAAACTTTGACAAAAAAATAGGTTCAAAAAAGAAAAAATTATACATCTAAATTTTGGGGAATTGTTATATCATTAGAAGCAGTATATAACTTAAATACTTTCATCTTTGTATCTTTTTCCTTTGCTGTCTTGGTGGTCCTGGAATAATTTTTGCAACTGTACGTGACAAATTTTGAACCTGTATCTGATGTTTTTGGTCAGTTACAGTCATATAGTACATGTATCAATCCACCTGGCAGTCATTTTCTAGTGTTTAAAACCGGGTCCAAAATTGATATCCAAATACCAGAGTTCCGTAGTGGGGACTTAGTTGGGGACTTGGTCGGGTAGTTCTCAGATACCCCAAAAACATAACTTCTGTCACACTTCAAGTCTGTTATTGAGTCATAATACAACATTTTGCTTTGTAAGTCAATATGGCACCATGTACTGTTAGTTATTCTTAGTTAAAGGGAAACAAGGCATTGGTTCTACAGAAAACAACCATATTTTTAAAACCTATGTTTGAGGACATAGTTCTACAATAAGGAAGGACGGTAGCCTGCTTTTCAAGAAATAAGTTTTTCAAAGATAGAAATTCGGTTATTTGTTGCTCAACACTAATTTGTTCACCTAAACTTGTCAAAATTTGAATGATGCATCTTCTGTTACCCATCACATGCATAATGTTTTGAGGAGATGAGGGTTTTGCAGATGTTTATTGACGTGACTGAATGGTTTAACAATGATTAAAAGCTATTTTCTTTGTATGCCATGTTGGTATATTCCAAATACCCTATTTCCCTTTAAACGCACTGAATTTAGTCGCACTGTACATTGTACGTTGATGAAACTTTGGATCTTGGTAGCAATTTCAGAACCGGGTTACGACATCATCATTGGGGTACCTGGATACGGGATGCAGACTCTATTGTTTTCCTTCTTTCCTGTGCAAGGATTGCATAAAATTCCTCAACATGCATCAACTGTATGTGCAGCTAGATGAGGCAGACAGAATATTGGTTTTACAGATACATATCAGTATGAGATTACTCTATGTGATTATCCATCGACCTGATAGTACTGTCGTTATGGTATTACTATGTAAGTCTTAATTAACGGCTCTGCTTTCTGTGATACAGAGTATTGTTTGTCAGGCAGTCAAATTTGTGAATTCACTTTGACAGTAAAGAACCCATTATTTTGTACAATTTAGATTCCAACTTCCTGCCTGTTGGAAAAGTCACAACCTTTTATTTCGCGGTGGCCAGCATGATTTCAGTCTGCTATTCAGGATGGAAAGGGATCGGCTGCAAATCCATGCCTGATTCATCTACTTAAGATGTAATTGTGGCAAGTGTAAATTTGTCATAGTTACCAGATTGCTGCTATATGTTTTGTATTTCATGTTTGGATAAAAAAAAATAGTTGAACTTTAATATGAAGTGAAAGGAGGGAAATTATGCAGTTTATTTTGAACTTATGTTTAGTTTTGCGTTAGAAATCTGTTATCCTTGCACCCGATATGAAGTGCACCAGTTACTACTTTGTGGTATCTCTACAAATGTTATCTGAGACCTAAGGATTACTGTGTGAGACCATCAAGTATTATAGTGGCATAAAAAATTGGATGGGAGATGAAAAAGGGAACTTTGACACTATCCCTTGCCCAGTGAGGACCAAAGACTATCTTGTGATGTGTTCTAGCGGACCAAGGGACCATGATTAATCATTCCTAAATGTATACATTTTCTTTTAAAAACACATTTGTTGCAGCAGTATCATGTCATTGTCAAGGAAAAAAAGGTTAGTGTACATGTGGTAATAAGATTGTACCCAATGTGACACTAAAACATTTATCGATGTGTTTGTTTTTTCTGCTTTTCATGCTTGTCGAATACAGCTAGCGGTCGACTGACTTGACGTCTTTCGCACTCACCAGTGGAGTCACAGTGCCCCTCAAAAACAAAGAGAAAAACCTTGACACTCATAAATATTCATGATGTGTTATAGTTAATTTCAGCTGTTTAACAAATACTCAACATACTACACAGCTTTAGACTTCAAAGCTGATTTTCAGAATAGTAACAGAGCTGTCGGCCATGTGATCAATATTTGATCTAAGTGTCACATGACGATAGCATCGCTTGATAATGCTTGAAAAAAGATGATATGAATTCATCATGGTGAATTGCATTGTAGGTGCAACGTGTCTTTTCGTAGTCCACATATTTCCTTGTGACTGTTATGTAAAGAGAGGTAAGAAAAGTGACAACTTCCTGTATTTCTAGACCAGAAAAAAAAAAGATAAAATCCTGAGCTGCACGTCATCATCCGCAACCTATTATCTGTTCTGTTTATTGTTGGTTACTACGCCTCAGCAATCAACACCATGCAGGGACATGGACTTATGAAAAGGCTCTGGAAATAAAGGGTGGGTATACAAAGATCCTATATCTTGTGTAAACACTTGGCTTAGAAAATAATATCTCTGTACAAACAGAGTTTACCTTTGGTTTGCTGTGTGTGCTCAGAACTGAAACCCAGTAACGAGAGACGTGGCCATCTATGACTTCAGACTTTGGATTATGACCTTCATCTCCTATGAAAAAGCAAAACCCAACTCTTATGCAAACTGGGAAGCAAATGTCCCAAACATGTTGTGTGATAAGAAAAAGTATTGTGTTTGAATTGGCATTATGATGGATAAAGGTCAAGTAGTTTAGGTCACTTTTAAAGATTTTCTGTCTTGTTTAATTTTTATTTTTTAACAGAGCAGTAATTTTACTGAGTGGCTCAGCAAAGTCCCTCTTATCTCTCTATACAGATAGTATTTGCGAAGGATAGGCTCGTAAATGGTATCAAAGTTCACCTTTTTGATTTTCTGTGATAGCAACATCTGGAAATATATGCCAATAAATTTGTTTTCTTCCCATAAATATATTGCTGGATTTAGCAGCGATTCTCAGGAAGGAATGCTTAAAAGTTTCTGTGTATTTTTTTCCTTTGGAAAAGCTTGATAAACTGTTTTCAAATTTTTTAGGACTTAATCTAGTGGAGGGTTAGCCATTATAATTTCGGACACATGTGCAGGTAGGGTATTAAAACTCTTGTTAAGCAAATGTGACTATGTTCTTTTGTCATGATGAGGGTTGAACCACATCTGTGTATTTCGTTTTTCCTTGGGTCCTTTGGAAAAGCTTGATAAACTGTTTTTAAATTTTTTAGGAATTAATCTAGTAGAGGGTTAGCTGATAATCTAAGACACTTGTGCAGGTAGGTTATTAAAACTGTTATATAAAGCAATGTGACTATGTTCTCTTTTGTCATGATGAGGGTTGAACCTACATCTGTGTATTTTTTTCCCTTGGGTAAGGCTTGATAAACTGTCTTTAAATTTTTCAGGAATTAATCTAGTGGAGAGTTAGCTGATAATCTAAGACACTTGTGCAGGTAGGTTATTAAAACTATCATTAAGCAATGTGACTATGTTCTCTTTTGACATCGTGAAGGTCAGCACCACGTCGTTATCTCCTTGTCTTATGCATCACAGTTTGTAATGAATAGCTGCACTTAAATGCAATTGATCTGTAACGGTACAATTTTGTGTGACATACTTTGTATAATGGTAAGGATATTATTTCTTTATAATGCTAACTGTATTGCACTCTCTGGGATTGGCCCACTTCGGAATATTTTTTGTGCTCAATATTATGCTATCTTTATAACACCTGACATTGACCAGTGAAGTAGCTTTAGACAATTGAAACAAAAGATAGCATCTTTTTGGTATGATTGCGAGCTGAAAATTCCATTTATGACATTTAGTACTCTTCAAATGGATAAGTAGAGGATGGTTTGCCATGATGAAATTTCAAGGAATGCTAACTGTCGAAGTCATGACATCAAGTTTGTGTCAAATCTCCATTGCACCAGATTACCCTAGTCTTGATTGTCACCATGGTACCCAAATCTGCACTAGCTCTGGCAGGTAATCCAAACCTGTACTCCAACAAGGCATCCCAACAAGTCACCCAAATCTGTATTCCATCAAGTTACCCAAGACTGCTATCTATCAGGTCATGAAAGTCTACATTCACCCAAGTTGCACGAGTCTGCATCCCATCATGTCACTCAAGTCTTCTATCTGTCAAGTTATTGTAAGTTTGCACCCGTACCAAGTTATCTAAGTTTACTTTCTACCAGCTCATTATCAAGGTCCTCATTTCACCAGGTTACATTATTTTGCATCCCACCCAGTTACCCAAGACTGCTGTAGATCTATGAGCTTATCAATATCCTGCATCTCATCAAGTTACCCAACTTTCCTTTGGTGTCTACCAGCAGGGTGTCAAAGTTAACTTTACTCCACATTATCCAAGCATGCTAGGTGTCATTGTGCCCCATGCCAAATTGTTGCATGGTTTTGAATGGAAGTATGTTCCACCACAGCACCAGCGCAACTAAGGGCGTTCCTCTGAACTGATCATAGAACCTGCAGTCCCTTACTCCAGATTGATGGACAATCTGTTTGCTCCTTACTAGCCCCTCCCCCTTCCTTCCACATCTTCTCTTTTTTAGATTTATGTCTGTCCTGAAACGGTCTCAACTAAGGTATAGCATGCCAGCTTAGGTGGCATACCTTTTAAATTATATTGCTTAAATGGTATGACTTCTGACCATAAACAAGCTTACCACAGCGCTGCTAGCTGTTTATTTCATGTATTGTCTGAGTATGAGTTTGCTTACTAATGAAGATCTATCCTTGAACCAACCATTCTGAGCACACTGGATGCTGTGCCGTCAACAGTTTGTTAACGCAACTAGAATGCATTAATTGGTTCATATGATGTACTCACTAGGTCAATGACAAGTGATATCATGTCTTGACCATTTTGAGGGTGGGGACAGAGAGGGAAGGAGAGAGAGGGAGAAAAAGTTTCTTTTCTTGTTTTTAAGAGATTAATAGCCACATATCCTCTCTGTTCTCATTGATTGCCCACCCCTCTCCCTCTCCCCATGCCTTGTCTGTCATCCCTCCTCTTATCCACATCAACTGTCAGTATGCCCTGTATTCATGAATACTACACAAATTACATCCAGTTGCCACATATTCTCACAAACTCAACAGATTGGAACATTTTGTGATATGTTCATTAAATTTGTACCTCCCAAATTTTACATTTTGGAGACTTCATATTGGAAAGCTTTACTCGATTCTGCTGTTACTGAAGGAGATGGACGTTAAGTGTATTCAGTAACAGTGATTTTTGTTCTTTGGTTTTTTTTTTTTGTTCTTTTTTGGGGGGGGCTCTGCTGTATTTTCTTTAACATCTCACGGATCTGAAAGGAAAAGTTTTTGAACAGTTTGTTGACATTTTGGGTGGCTTTGCATTTTTTTATTAGGGCAGAACCAGCAAGAGACTATATTTAGTTTCAACAAAACAGCTTGTGAAGTTCACACATTCTGTTCCCAATAAAAGATTCTTGACTAAAATGGTTGAATTTTGAATGTATTGTCCATTTTTTGGTGCCCCTTTCTTCTGCACGACAATTTTAGAATTATTAAGAAAGAGAAACTGTGAAAGCAAATAGACATGCTTGAAATGGTTTACAAACAGCCATTAACGTGTGTCCATGACAACCCACATATTTAACACCTTAAGTTTGCTTTATTTCCAATCAGTACATATATACTGTAGTTCTTTCAGTGGTGGCCAGCTAGATCCACATCACCAATTGTCTCAGTGCACGTGTCACTGCCTTCTTTCCTCTGATGTACTGAACCCCGCAATCAGGGGGGATCTAGCTAGGGGGGTCAGTAAGAGGTCCAGGTAGGGGAAGATGACCAATATGATAGAAACTAGCCTGAGGGTCTGGAAGTAGTTTGAGCATCACTCTATCCTTGGGGTGGTACTGTGAGGTATGGTCGAATTAGTTTCCCAACTTTTTCTCTTTGGTATTTGTTGACTGTTCATGTGACTTTGTTGAGATTTCAGTTCCTCCAAATTCAAATTCGACACTTTTTGATGGATACAATCCTGCTATTTTATTTTGACGGTGTCATTCTGGTTCTGACAGACTTTTTTGATGGCTCCCTCAAAATGAAGACTAACCTTTTCAGTATGTCATGTACAAAATGGTGCTGCTCAAATAGTTGCCCTTCTGTGACTCCCCACATCTCTTTCACTTAAAGGCCTGTAATGCATCATCCCAGACAGTTTCAGTTCTCCCAACCACCTACCTCTAGTCCCTCCCTCAGCCTGTCTTACATTCCTCCACGTGTAATCAAAACAATGGATCCCTGTGTTCGCTGCGTAATACGAGCTGCTCTGCATCTTTCAAATTTGCTGGCAATCTGAGAGTACTGTAACTTAGAACCAGTTGAGAATTTTCCTTTCAGGGAGGTAAAAATATAGCTTAGGGTGATGCAATACAGCCTTTAAAGTACTTTTGATTACTTGCATGTAGTTCACCAGCAAATAGCTGTTGTATTGATGTATTTCTCCTTTTGTAGATAAGGGCTTTGCCTTTGCAAGTTTTTTTTTTTTTGTCAAGATTTGATCGCAAAGTGACATGTGTAGCTGATTAGGATGGGGACGGGAGGGGGGGAAGGTGATTAAACAGAACATGTTCTGTTACGTATGCATCACCATTTACAATGGTATTAGTTAAGGATTATGAATGTTGAATTTGGTTCTTTTTTCCCTGTGCATGATTGCTTTAATGCAAAAGTGTTGGGTATCCATCTCATGAAGAATATATTAAAAGCAGCAGCCTACCTTAAGTACTCTTTGTGTTTTCAATTATCACAAGGAGCTTCCTGCATTGGCCAGACATTGTGTCAACTCAAAAAGAAGAAAAAAACTAGTTTCTTGCCAGAACTACAAAACTTTTGGTGTGCAGCCCCTCCCCCCTTTTTTTTTTCACAGACAAGAACTCAAAAGGTTCATTTCCAACACAGCAAACTTCAACAGTTTATCAATGAGTGCTGTGTTGCGAAGACATCACTGAAGACTCAGAGAGGTGATTTTTACAGTCGAATGAGGACATTTTTTTTTAAAGATTCAACTTTGGATACTTGAAAAAAAATTCACATGTAAGGGAAAAGCAAGCAACTAGAGGGGAAGACTAACTGATTTTCTACTTGACCTTGCCAATCACAACTTAATTATAGTCCTTTTGATCTAGATAGTAGGTTGCCCTTCTTAATCATTTTTTTTCTTATTTTGGTGTCTGTTTAATGACTTTTGACATGAATCACAACCTTGCCAACAGGTATTATATCTCACATAAATGACACCTGTACCTTATTAACTGCTTGAAGTTGTATGATAAAGCAAAGGTATTGAATGCACAGCTGTGTGTGATGTTGCATATTATTCAGAAAAAGTTATTTTGAAAAGTTTTTGCAGTTTCATTACCTTATGTTACAATTGGATGTACTTATTTTGATTGCTTGACATTAATAATTGCATATTTTTTGGTTGATTTTAGGATATTTACACAATGTTCCCGGGCCAGGGTTGTTTTTTTTAAACCATTGTACGATGACACTTGGAAGGCACCCCATCTTAACCACTAGTTTGATCAATCCTTTGTTGTTACTACAAATGTCATAGAAGGTAGCTTGAAGGGAAATTCCCCAAATGCTCCAGGGTAACAAGAATGGAAGTGGAGAAAGGGAATTCCCCATTAGGACTGAAAAATCCCCTCCTTCACCAGATGATTGAATTCTTTGCTATTTTAAATCCAAGCAGCCTGGTATGCCTCTGGCATATCAGTCAAAGAAAAGAAACATACCCTACTCAAAGAAAGGGTTGCTATAGTGCTTGATATAACATGCAGTATATTTAGAATAGTCTGGTAGACATCTATACCTGGATGCATGTGCAGAAGGTCAAACAAGTTGTGATTATTCTGGGCAATGATGCTAGTGTGCGTTATACTCTTGTTTGACATGAGCATGTAGGTAGACAGTTTATGAAACTATGGCTTTTCCAAGGCCTACCTACTGTAGCTGTAGATGCCAAAGCCAGCACTGGGGTTAAATGTGTGCATAAGACAGTGACACTGTCATATGCTGTTAATTAGTGATAGGCTGTGTTGGATGGATGGATGGATGGATGGATGGATGGATGGATGGATGGATGGATGGATGGATGGATGGATGGATGTTTATATGTATGTATTTATATACATGCATACATATGTATGTATTTATGTACATGCATACATATGTATGTATGTATGTATGTATGTATGTATGTATGTATGCATGTATGTTTAGTATGTATGTATATAATGTATAGTATGTATGCATGCATGCATAGCAACCAAAGAGAAAGCACTTAAAAGATGCAGTGTCGAATCATATATGATGCCGGAGGCATAAACTGCAAGTTACAGAATTAATGATGACAAAAAGAACTTAATCAACTGCTCTGCATATCCCAATCCTTTGTTTCAGTGGTGCATCTTCTTTTTTTAAGTGATCATATCCATGCTGATGATGTAGTGATTATGTAATCCTGAAAACTTCTTTGGATATCATAATTGCAACTGCTACTGTCTTTCACTTTACTGTCTTTTCACTCTGTGAATGTTCTCTAAATACCAAATTGAAAACCGTTGTCATACCCTCACAGGTTTCACACTGCCTTTGAGTAAAGAAAAGCCTCCTGAGCGGTACCTGTCTGCTAATGCTGTGCTTAGAATAATGTTAGGATTAGTGGTGGCCACAAAACTACCTAGGAAAATATGCTGAACATGCAAACAGGTGCATGAACTCTGTTGTGTCGCCATCCAAAAAAGGAAAATGAATGATTCCATTCAATTGTTTGCATTTGCTGGTAAAATGAAAAAGCCATCAAGCATCCAAAAGCTCCAATTGCAGATTCCCAACAAGCCAAAACTTGAATCATGTTGGGGAGGGGAAGCACCTTTGAACTATTCTGAGGTGTTTCTTTTATGTACAGTGTAGGGTGATCCACATACATACATGTTGTGTTGTCATCATGTTGAAACATCTACTACATTTAACTGACACATGCTTGAATGTGTGAATTGATAAACATATGAAGTCATCATTTCAGTAACATGCAGTATCTCAGCAATATCCATCTAATGCTATTGTGACTAAGCAAACTTAAAGGATTGGCCGCTGTTGAAAAATGATAATGTCATAAAACATCGGGAATATTTCTCCCTCTTCATTGGTGAAAACTGGTCGCCGCATCTCAGTGGCCTATGTTTGCCGACATGGAAGTTAAAAATTTTACAAAGGGGCTCATTGAGTTGGTTTGCAGAAGTTTGTGATATTTTGACACACCTGTTGAGCATTACTCATATGTTTGTTGGTGTATGGTCAAGCAAAGAGATTCTGAACATCTGACATGCAACAACTGAAGCGACAATAGTGGAGTTATCAATGATTGATATTACTTGTTGCAAATCTTGGACCATACACTTTTTAACATAATGTATCAAACCATAGGCAACTCCTGTTCGTACAGTGTCTAACATTTTCAGTGACTCTTGGAATGGAAACATGACTAATGAGGCTCATTAGAAGTATTAGCATGCTATGGTTTACTTCAAACTTGTCACATATTAAATGATGTCAGCCTTCCCCCCCCCCCCCTTGAAGCAGCCCCTTTAAAGAAATGTCTATTTCAAAATGGTGCATTGCATAGTGGGGAAAGTGTGATGTCACACAAGTACACCTATAGATCCTTTTTATTTTCTTGCAGTTTGTGCTGTCGTAAAAGAAACATATAGTTTCAGTGATGTGATGTTAACTTCCACAACATTTAAAGGTAAGTCTGCAATAAAACCAGTCTAATGTTTTTGCTGGTGGCAAACTTCAAGGTTTAATAAGCTCTTCAATTTCAAAGAACAACAAAGACTTATTACAATAACTTGACAGTGTTACATGGTGTTCTTATCGTATCAGTACCACAACTGGATTTCTTTCTTGATCAGAAATAGCTTTCTTCACACGGCAATATCCTCAGGAACAAGATATTGGCATGGAGGTTGAAATGCCAGCTAAGAAAAAAAAAAAATCTTCCATTTTGATAAAAACCTGTGCTCTCATTTGTGAAATATTCCCTTGATGCTTGTGATAACACATTGAAATTTCATGAATTGTTTGAACAGTGGAAACTTACAACTGCTCATATCATTTCCTTTGTGCTCTATTAACTCTACAAATGACATAAGTAACCCCCTCCCTCATGCCCTTTGGTCATGCGTAGTGCCTTATACTGCATAGCACTGTTTTCTCATCGCATTTGTGAACTGTTAGGATGGTTCTATCAACCTCTCTCTCTTGTTTGACTGAAAGGTAATTTTGTTCACGTTCCAGAGACGACATCTTAAATCTTAACCTAGTTGTTTTCAGTCAGACTCGAGTGGTCAAATAGTGATCACTCCTTTCAGTCATTGATACTTCACTCGCTGTTAGAATTAACACAGTATTCCCCTCGTGTGCTTTGGCACTTCGTTGACAGCATTTCGTCTTGTACTTCTTTGCCTGTAGCTGAAACTGTTTCTTTACCGCATAAATACAAGCACAGGGATGAATCCCTAGTGCCCGATCCATTATTGGAAACTAATTATTGGATCCAGGGAATCGGACTGCCCTCTCCCCTTGATGCCTGTCCCATGTCAGTCAGGGAAATGGCTACACCACAAAATACTGTATGGCCCCATCCTGCAATGAATCCTGTGCACATTACTGCCCCACACTGAACAGCAAATGATTAAAATACAACTTCCGCTCACACGAAAGGCTGTAGCTATTCCATGGCAATTCATTTGTGCTATGAGTTCAAACTAGCATTGTGGCCACCATTGCAACATTTTCAGAGCACATTTGACTTGTGAAATCTGTTTCCTTGTGTGGCTGTACTTAGCCTTCTGAAATTTGTCAGTTAACAGGTAATGAGGTAGCAGACCAATCAGTTAAACAAAAAAAATAAAAACAAAGTTATGCCTCTAAAGACCTCTTCATACTTCATATCTCAAGATCTGTGCAGCTACCCCTGGGCCCTAGCAACAATAAATCAGACTTTATATTGCCACCCCACACTGCTGTATAGCATCCAGTATGAATCAGTTTTATAGTGCAGTAAAGCTCGAGTGTGCTTTACTTTATCCTCGTTATTACAGTGGGTACACTGGAATATGAATCGACACTAATTTATTGGTCATAGGATGCAACCTTTTGTTTTGTCATAGCTATTGAGAACACATGTAAATGAGCATGTTCCTCAGTTAGATTGTGGGGATGTGAAAAAAAATTGTATCTGAACAGTTTCCCAGTTTTTAGTGAGCACATCGTACACAAGTTGATGTCGTTAAGTGACCCCTAAAGTTTAGTTACATCAATTAAAATCATCAGACTTACAAGCCTGATGTCATATCATATTCAGTCACATGTTGAAAAAAAGATTTCACTTTTTGATAAGCCTTAGCAATGTATTAAACTTCAGGGAGATTGTTTACAGCCCCTTCAAATTTTACTGTAATAGCCAATATAAGTACAGTATCAGGTTATCAGACTGCTTGTCAAGACTTGCCATGTAATAGTTTACAGGATGAATGAGAGATTCTGATACTTCGCTTCCCACTCCCAGCAGTGATCACGGCATCCGGCAAATGTAAAGTCGTGATTAGACGGATGCATAGAACTGGAACCTCGTCTCGGTGGTGGTTAGCTGCCTGATTGACTTCAGTTTGGCTTTGCTTTTTGTAAAGCAATCGTTGCAAACAGGAAGCAAGGAGTGACAAGATATTCTTTATCATGTTTAACAAAAGGCAATACATGCACCTCTCAAACATGAAAGCCGATTCTTTGTTGTATATTGCAGTGTTATCAATAAGTGAACTGATCTACTGACCCCACCGCCACTCGAACCAAAAACTGTGTAACTGTAACTCCCACTCTCTATTTGTTTTAGTTTTTGTGTTCATCATTTCTAAGAAATACCAGAATGGATGATGGGAGGAAGCGCCACAAAAGGCAGTTCTCTTTCTTCTACCTGAAGTATTGGTTCATTCTAAATGTGCAAATGTGATACCGTAATTTTCATGGTTGTTCTCCATTGCATATTTCTGCTCCTCATGCGGGCACCCGCCTCTCCCACCCCTTTACATGTTACTCCTTCCCTTGCCTAAATCGTAACACTTTCGGGTAGCCAAATTTGTTCACTGTCCTGCCCTGCATTTGCTTAAAGTTAACAAAAGGAAACCAAGGACTTAGCAAAATGAACTCTGATGTTCACAGATCTAGTTGCTAAGGCCAATCAGGTGCCACCTGAACCTTCCGAAAATTAGCCAGTGTTGTTCTCGTCAATTGTACTCTCCCTTGTTTGATTTGATGCAATTTGGTGTCACCATCCGTAATATACTATAATTATAAAAGAATTTTGAATTCATCTGCTTTTCCTTAAGACTAAAGCGGAAGTGTAATAATAATAGGAGTACATTCCTGTTATCATGTCAGTGACTTCTCTATTGTGAACTCTGATGTGCTTGCCTTTAAACAAATTGCACCATAGCAAAACACAGAAGACCACGGAGAGGGCAAATAGTGACTGGGAGAAGATCTCTCATTCTTTTGCTTCTCGGAGGAGAGTCTTAATTTGCTGTACAGAAGTAGCCTCATATATGTTGAAAGGCATAACCCAGTGCTGGCAAGAGTTTTGAAAAGGGGCATGGCAGATTATAACCTACAGTTTTTCAATGGGGAGAGGGTTAGGGGACAGAAGTGCTGTGAAGAAAATCTGAGTTTCGGATGGCCTTACCTGCAGATGAGCCTTTTCTTGTATGAATATTACTCTTTGATAATTAGAGCTGGTTTTTGTTTGGAGGGATGGCATGTAAATACATTACTGAATGGACTTCTTGGACTGGTCTCTAGTTTCTAACAGCTGACCAAATTTATCGCACTAAATTGTGACAGAATGGTCTGATCTCCCACAGTTTTACTGCTGTTTATGGATATGGCACTGTCCCCAACTACAGCACGATGTATAGCGTAGAAAATATGAGTGCTTGCTCCAGGCGGCCAAATTCGGACCCAGATCTTTGCAGTTCAAAGTCAGTTGGTAATTGTCTGCAGAGTACCAAAAAATGTAACTTCTGTTTCGATACCAGTTTGTTGTGAATTCAAAATGCTGTGTAACATTTTGCTTTGCATGTACCTTATGTACAAGATAATGACAATTAAGTGTTCTTTAATAGTGAGGCAACTAGGCTGAATTTTGTCGACGGTACAGGTGACTTCAAGTTTTTAATCATTAGTACCATATTCCTCCGCAAATTATCTTACATAGCTCTCTCTGTCGTCATTTGTATAATTATCCTCACACATTGAACTGCACTGATTTTAAGGGATATTGAGCCTGCTATGCAAGCTGTTATTTAGATCTGTAAGATATTTGCCTTGCGTTTGCTGCAGCAGTAGGTGAATATGTCTCCATATCACAGCAGCATGAATGTGATCAGTTCCAGTGATGTGAATAATTACTTCTAATACAATAGATTTGCCATCACTGTGCACTCCAGCCAATATTTCTTTAAACTTAAATGTGTGTGCTGTTTATCCCACAATGTCAAAGACTACATCTTCACAGAAGAAAAGCAAAAGGGCCACTTTGATGAAGGCCTAAAAAAAAAGGAAAATCAAGATTAACCCACTTTTGAAGTAAACTCAATGGCTAACCGGGTAATTGGTCTTGGAAGTCAGTGTTTGAGACATTTAAAGTCACATTCACCGTATGTTACCAATGAGAAACATAGGCGATATACTAAAGCGATTTTCTCTTGTTAACCTCTCTCCTATGCACGTCCCCTAGCTACAATTGTGGACAAAATTGTTGGGGCACTTTGTTGTAAGTTGCAAATATAATTCTGAATTTTAGGTGAGAGGATAACATGAAACCCCACGCCCCTTTCAATGTTGCGCCATAGAAGTGAATGTACCCTTTGAACAGCAATCCTATAGCCAACATTGAACGGGGGCGAGGGGTGTCCCAAGGTATTTTGTCCAAGATTGTCTGAGTTTTTTGGGAGCAATTTTGGAGCGGAATTTGGAAAGAAAATTGAACATTTTTGGACAAGGTGCATCATAAAAATTAGTTATCGGGGCCTATAGGTTTGGGGATTTTCAAATGAAAGTATTCTGAATTTCGACTATGAACATAACAAGTTTAATTTTAATTTGGGGGTTTATTTGTATAGTTTTGTTGAAAAGAAGTGATCATGAATGAATAGATTGTTTCATGGTTTTGTATGCAGACAGAAATAGTTGCATTTAGAAATAACATTGGTGGGCAGCTGTTGCATTGCGTTGCAACAGGAGTGTCACTGCAATTGTAGAATGCTGGTAGGAATCCCAGTTATAATATATTCTGAAGTAGCTCCACATTCTACCAAAATGCGTTAAAGTCAGAACTGTAGATTCAGCTTAATATTAAAATAATGGTAGAACGTTAGTAAAGGCTGGTTTTTACATTTTTGACCGCTAAATCAAGATTTGTGACTGCAGTTTTTACATTGCATGAAGCAGGTAATGTAAGTAATCTCCAGTCTTGTAATCTATGCAATTTTCCTACGGGTTGCTTAAATTTTCCTGTCAAAACATTTGGTAGAACGTGGGTTTCATTAACATATACTGTCGCACGCTGCTGTTAGGTCTAAGTCAGCTTGGATGGGGAGGCCGGGGCTCGATTCACGGCATGACCATAGTGTTTTTCACTGTTCAATTATCCATTTATAAACTCAAATGTCTGTCAACTTCTCATTTTTCATTCATTCATATATAACATAAGGTAATATAATGATATAGCTCTAACAACAAATATGTACTCTGAAGTCCGTTGAAACTGCTTAAAATGATTGACATATTACAGTGCACCATGTACGGTACAATAGAATGGGTGCCACAATGTCACTGGTATATGAATATGAGCAAACGTCACATTTTATTAAATTTGCATTTTAGGGGTTTATTTGGTATAATGATAGTACACTTTTTTACCCAGGTTAACCTGCAAGTCAGTCATAAAAGTCATTGAGCGTAGTTACTTTAATACCAGACACCACGTCATCACTGTGAACAATCTGAATAAATAACACATATACATCCATCTTCTTCAACGGACCACTAACATGTTAGTTTTTTTGGGGGGGTGTTTTTTTTTGTTTTTGTTTTTTCTTCGGTACCTGTCTCAATATCATAGTTTGAGCCGAAAGTAGGTCATTTGTATCATACAAAATGTTTTAAAGTAGTTTCCTGGTCGACAAGATGCATTGGAGTTATGATGTTACCTCCCCAATGACTGCATTTAATTTAGCATATTTAGTGCAAATAAATGGATTTGACTGACTTATTCCTCCGTTTACTCCATAATAACATTGACGACATTCACACAATATTATTACAGTAAATCAACTTCACTATAGTCCCCAAACATGCCGAACATGCACTGCTGATGTTTCTTGTTGCAAGGAATATCACCCCCCCCCATTTTGCCTTTTAACTTGTTTCAAATTGACGAGTTTTCCTGTGCCCCGCGCATACTTCTAACCCGTCAAAATTCTCAGACAATCTTAGACAAAATTGTTGGGGCACTTCGTTGTATGTTGCAAATATAATTCTGAATTTTAGGTGAGAGGATAACATGAAACCCCGCGCTCCCTTTCAATGTTGCGCTATAGAAGTGAACGTACCCTTTGAACAGCAATCCTATAGCCAACATTGAACGGGGGCGAGGGGTGTCCCAAGGTATTTTGTCCAAGATTGTAGCTACCACCATTTCTCTTCCTAACTGACTCTTATCCAATTAGCTATAAGATAGATCCAATTTGTTTATTTAAGAACAGATAATTCAAGATAGGCATAATACACACAAACATACACACACACACACATGGTGCTTGAGGGTGGTTATTGTTCCTTCAGTGCTATTTTTTGCAGATTGATAGAGTTGTAAGTAATGTATCAGTAGTCGCAAACTGAGTTAGTAGTTATAGCTGTTTGCATTGAATGGACTCTGTGGAGTACAGCATGCCAGCCTTTAATATTGACATCAACTATGAATGTCCTGTAACTTCATTAATATACAGCCCCACACATCAGTGCAATATGTTGCAATTATAGGTTACCCATGCCTTCAACTTCACTGGAAATAAAGACCATTTATGGACCCATAAATTTCCCTGATTATGAAAGTTTCAGTTCCAAGGATTTCCATTCTCTTTTGTGCATCAATTTAGTATTTGTCGGGTGTCATAGGGACTTCCCCTCATATAGGCCGTGTGCTATTTAAGTTCGTACTGCATGGGAAAATCCCTTATTTTTATTTTCCTCTTTTTTTTCTGCTGATATTGTTCCCAGGTCAGCACAGCTTTTTGCTTTCTAAATAAAAAAATATTTTAAAACTTTTCAGTCCAAAACCAGCTATTGCCAGTTCCTCCTCTTTCCGGCTAGGTTGTGGATGATTCGTGCACTTTTCCTTCATACATGGGACAAACCCACATTGCCTCAGTTTGTTCGTACTGACCTGTATGACCCAAAGACCGATGTGACAAAAAGAATGCAAACTACATCGGCTAATCATCCCAAGGTTTCAGTGGCATAACAAAATGAAATTTTGTGGGATATTCATGATCGCACAGCTGGAATTATCTCTAATTCATGGATGTAAGGTTGGATGGGAGGTATTAATCATTAATCTCTGTTCACTAATGAATTTTAGAAGGAAAAACCTACAAAAAGGACAACATTTTAAATTACAGATGTCTGAAGTAATGGTGCTAATGGAGAAACCTGTCACAATGAAGGTAATTCTATTCTTTGCTGCCCTTATAACATGATCAAATACACTGTATGATAAATAGGGTTACAAATTTCCACAAATTGTGGATTAACTCACAGACGGATTAGCTGTTCAACATCTCAGCATGCTCTCTACTAGTCATAACAGTTCTGGCAAACAATCAAAGATGTGATTAGCATATTCTGTTGGTGGGGCTTTAATGTTTGACAGTCATATCTCCATGGAACAAATGGCAAATTCAATTCCAACTTATATCTCAATTAAGAAAATGGTTGCTGATTTTGGATTTACACAGAAAGGTGTAAAATGTTTTGTACACTCAGTTTCAGAGGAGACGGTTCCGGTGGGTTACCTGATTCTACCAAGTTCAGAGTCACCACCCTTGTCTGGGAGTCAATCACGACTTGACCCAAACGGAAGTCTTAGAACCATAAAGGACCATTAATAAAGTTCTTTTTTTATGTGTGCTTAACAGTCTGAATCAATGTTATTTTGCAAGTTTTGTGTAAATTAGAAACAGTCTGTCCCTGTATATGATCTTTACTTGTAAAGTTGTCTGTTGTCATCACCTACTACAGACAAACATTTGCCACATTTCCACCTTTTACAGTCCTTGTTTCCCATTTAGGCCTAGCTTTTGTCTAACAACTTTGATTATTAACAAGAATTAGTCCAATTCTAACCCACCAAGACTGTATGGAACCCTACATTGTCTATGTGATAATTCCTGCTCAAAATATATGTGGAGGTATCGGTTAAGATGTCATTGAAACGAATAGCAGGGTAGGAAGTCGCAGCTACCTTAGCTTCTAGAGCTGTGACTATTCAGGTCCTGGGTACTGGACTTCAAAAATATCGGAGCTGCCCAAGCCTGGTGATGAAGAAACTATAAACATACTGTGAATTGACACATTCTTCCATACACTAGTTACTGCAATTTAGAGCTCTTCAAATGAGTTTGTATCGTAAGCTTTTGAGAAGTGAAGAATTTATCTGTTTTACAATGTGGGTGTATTATTTGGAATACTATACTTTTGTTTACATACCCGTCTGCATCAGTATGGGCTTTAGTCGTCCCCGATTCGATTTTCAGTCATACATGCAGAGATGCCCTTTGCTGCCCACAAAGCAATGAGCTTTATTCAGTTTTAAGGAAAAAGAAGAAACAAAACAAGGTTATTGTTTGAGTTCCACAATGCCTAGAATTTTGTTGCTTTTGTTTGTCTTAATGAAAAACAAAATTTGTTTTCCACTTTGTATAAACATTTGTTGTACTGATCCAACAATTATTCTTTTGTTCACGGTTGAATTATCTCATTTTATTTTCCTTTTTCTATTGAAACCATCTTTATCACAAATTCTATTGAAATACATTCTATTAAGTCTTTATCTGGTAAAAATGGAACAACACCAGCAAGAAGGAAATTTTAGTTTTGAATACGCCAACCATGCACTCCAGGTTTTTTTTTTGTCATCGGTAGTTGTCTATAGTATTACTCTGTTACTTTACTGGAGTATTGTCTCATTCTCCCAAATCTTTAAATTTATGTCTGGTAATCATGACAACCCTACCATCTTCTTCTAATTCATTAATTTTTTCATCTTCTTGTAACGTATGTGGTGGAAATTGTGACAATTTAAATTAGACCACTTTGCAAGAGTACTGCAAATGTAGCTCAAGCAGAGTGAGGAGTGAACGTGGGGGCTTTTCCCCCTAGTTGCTCCAGTGTTGTGTCATAATTGCCAGGAACCCACCAATCAATGCCAACAGCCCCTGCCCCTTCTCATTTGTTCTCTGTAGCACCCACCTTAGGCCTCCCAACACCCACTGGGGGCGTTAGGGATCTTTTTGAAAACTACTGATCCAAAGGTACAGATGTGTGTGAAAGTGACATTGTCGACGTTGTCAACTACTCAAATATTCAAATAAGACATTATCAGCTTTGCAAGCAAAAGATATGTAGACAGATATGATTTGTTTGTGATATTCACTAGCTGGGAAATCTGAGTTATAAGAGTGATGAGGTTGAAGTCTACCTGCTTTTTTCTTTTTAATTTTTCTTTTGAACAAAACTTTTTTCGTGTGTATGTAGGTTTGACAAAGGTGTGGTCTCTGTTTGTGGTTTACACAGTAACTCTGGAGTATGGTGTGTGTTGTTCTATCCATGTCTTCAGATATATATGCAATTAATAACTCTTTGGCAAACACATAAACTGCACTTTGGTCCCCCCATAAAAAAGAGACAACTGGCGTGAGCTCCCGCATTCTGAAATTCCCGGTTGAAGTTTGCTACAATGTTTTCTCTCTCTCGAATTTTCAGAATCTTCCCCACAGATTCCAAAGTTTTGAGAGATCATTGGAGACATGATCTCTGGATTTTGACAACTGAGATACACTCATGATCTATTAAAATTTAAAGGTAGGTTAAATTATTAACATCAAAAAGAAGCAAAAATCCTGTCATTTTGTGGATTACCTTTGTAAGGTCTCTCAAATATACTTGAGTTTAGTTATACAAGTATATTTAATGTCACTCAAAGGAAGATTGATAGTTCCTAGAATAACTGTACCAGGAGGGAAGGTAGCCTATGAGAAAGACTTTAAATACCAGGAGGATAGGTAGTTATAAGGAAGACAGACTTTTGATACCAGAAGGATATGTAGCGACTTTGAATACGTGGAGGGCAGGTAGTTATGAGAAAGACAGACTTTAAATACCAGGAAGATAGGTTAAGACTTTGAATACAAGGAGAAAAGGTAGTTATGAGAAAGTCTTTAATTACCAAAAAGATAGGTAGATGTGAGAAAGTCTAAAAATACCAGGAAGAAATTTAGTTATGAGAAAGATTTACATGCCAGTATCTGTACAGACACCCTCCAAATTAGCCATCTTCTTGTACCTCGCTGCAATCGAGCAGAAATAGTGACTTCACTGCCAAAATTGGGAGAATATTCTGTATGCTGTGACAGAAATCCACTTTCAAAATGTGATATTTCTGTTGCTATGGGTTTCATATTTTTTTTTTATTTTTTATTTTTTAATTCAAAAGCGCAGAATGCGTTTGTATTGCTCACTAGAATGTTTACTCATGTGAAGTGTTTATACATCGACCTGCACCCCCTCTCCCTCCCCCTCGTGTCTTGCTATGAGGTGATCCTGCAGTGATGTGCAAAATCATCAAGACTTAATTTATGAGAATAGTTTAATTATTCTCTAGCAAACCATTTACGTCCATTGAGACATGAAATGTTAATGACTCCTGATCTTCGTTGATTTGTGTGCTTCTCTTTAACTATACTTAATGTACAATGTTGTGACTCTCTAGTCCCAGTGTTAGCTTTTATCAATTTCATAGCACCTGGAGGAGCGATTTACCTCTCTTGATTTTGATACCTTTCCTCGTTTGCTGCTGCTTGTTCAAAGTTCTGATATTGGGCCCCTTCAATCATGTGTGAGAGTTCTAGTTGCTACTTCTTTTGTTCATGCATTAAGCACTGGGATTATCAAGCTTTGTTTGCATTTTCTGAGATGGTGAATATTGAATTATTCCTGTAAGAGCCTTGGTCCCTACCTATTTATTCAGAAAAGCTCAAATTATTTTTAATTTTCATTTGCACCAATATAGTGCTTCTTTGATGATAGTGAAGATGATGACCATGATGATTATGATCATGATGATGATTGTGATGATGATGGTGATGATGATGATGGTGATGATGATGGTGATAATGATGATTGTGATGAAACAATGTATATCCTAACTCATAAAATGTACAACATGGTATATTTAAGAAATAATTTGAAGAATGTACTCATCATAAGTGAGTCACAATGTTTGGGTTTTTTTTCTATTCTCTTGAGGCAGGGAATGGACAAAACTCTGGAATAAAACCTGTCAACAGTTACTTCTTTATCCTTTTTTTATGGATTGTATGTATATTGGAGGTTTTATGCTTCAGTCTCACATTCCCTTGTCACAGCATAACAATGTGTTACCTTGTGCTTGAGTAATGTGAGGACATAGGCTAAAACAGGATCTGTGTTCTTCTTCCCAATCCACCTTCGTGCTTGGTTATGTAGTAAAATTTGTGTTTGTGTTAGCTGCGGTCTGCCTACTATGTGTAATGTCACCCATTTCCCGCTTGGTGACACAAAACATATACTGTGCTGTATTGTTAGGGGTTGTTTTTTGTGTTGACTCTGAGTATTGAGATTGTTACACTGTGAAAGAATGAGCTGGCTAAATGTTTGCCAAATGCAGAATCTTAAGAAGAATTTCTTAAGTATGTTCAAGACATTTGGGACTAGTATTAATCAATACAATCTAAAAAGACAATGGTAGTGTTTTTGTAGTATCTTCCAATTCTTTAATTATTCTTCTAGAAATCTTTTTAAAATTGGAAGCTGACATTCCCATCCAAATATCACAACTGATTTGAATCTAAACCAAAAGATTTAAACAAAGCTCTCTCGCTTCCTGTAACTTAATTCTTGTCACAAAAACATTAGATTTGAAATAATATTCCATTAATTTGTTAGACTCTGGCTCTCTCGAATACATGAGAGCTGGTAACACAAGTTTTCATTATACCACCATACATACAGTGGATTCACGTTAAATTACTGGTGGACAAAGCTCACATAATCAGAAGTAGAGATTTACTTGCAACTTCCAAGGTGAAAGCTTGCATCAGCTTATAAACATAGAATTTGTCGTTAAATATTTCAGGTATTGGACAAGTTTATAAGAGCTTTTCAAAAAAAGTTTAAAAAAAGAAAATTAGGAAGCTCATCGTTTAGAGAACAAAGATTAGAAATATACACAAGAGAGTTATTATATGGTTAAGGTGAAAGTTTGCTCCTCTTCATACATGTAGAACTTGTAACTTTTTACAAGTAAGAGAAATATGTGAAGTTAATACGAACTAAACAGAATCTCTCATCTTTAGGGTCCTTTCCCTGGAAGCTCTGCTGTCAGCACAACAGTAAATCAAGATTTCAAAAGAAGGAAGACTGTTCAACAGCCAGTAGCAGATTTTATGAAATGCACTTTTAACTGCACTCTGAGACTGAACTTGTCATATTTGCATAGAAGAGCTTTTTTTTCCCATCTGGCATATTTGAACATCATTCTGGCTTCTTAATCAGCTGAAGTACTCTTGGCTCCTTAGAATGGTCTTGTAATGGAGAGTTACAGTGTTTTGGTACCTAACCGACTATGGACTGTGGGTCACCTGGATATATATCCAAGCTTATATCCCAAATGTTTGCACATCCTACATTCTGATGACTACGGATAGGGCCCTCTATAGTATGAACTGCCCTGAATGTGAAGTGGACATTGTCAACCGTAAAAAAGTTCCTGTGGATGTACGTACTGTACTGGTGGGTGTAAAATGTGTAATGTTATACCACCATGTCCAATATAACATAGTAAAATGCTATGCAACGTATCTGGATGTCCATAGAAACAGAGAAATGCAGAATGTAAAATTATTGCATACAGTGCAGGTAAGAATATGTTTATCATAATTCATGATCAGTATGTGTCTGTTTTAAGCGAATGCTCACATTGCCTACAACATGCAAGCTTATATCCACTTTTTGTCTTGCATGAGCTTACTCTGGAACCAGGCAGTGTTGATCATGCTGTTGTTATCGGTGCTGTGTGGGTGTCTTGGTTCAGTCATGCAAAAAAAGAAATGAAATTAGTAGAAAATGGTGAAATTCAAAGAATGAAAGCACTGAGTCATGTTACAGTTAATTGTAAAAATTTTTTTTTTTTGCTTCCTTTATTTGCACCCACTTAAAAAAATTTTTCAGTAGAAACCAAATCAGTGACGCTCAGGAACTTCTCATTATTTTGAAGGAAAATTTGTGGCAACTTTATTGAAACAGAATTTATGGCTTGTGGGTGCTTTGTTTTGTCGTGTTGCAGCAGCAGCCTGTGCAGGTTTGGGCTCTATTATTTGTACCAGGCGGAGTTAACAATTTCTTTCAATGTTTTGTTATTTGTCTCTGCCTGTTCATTGACAGGCTATTGCAAACCACCCAAATGTGACTGAGTACACCAGCTATGCCTTTCATAAACCCCAATATTTTCTGTTCCACTGAGCTCGGCCCTTTTGTAAATGGTCTCCTCGCACCAGCAGTCATGTATAGACAAAGTGCAAAAAGGCTCGTTATTATTCTCGCTCACTCGAGTTTGAGATGATAGCAGATACGTGAATCAAGGGCAAAAAAAGGAAGAAAAAAAAAAGAAGAAAAAGAAAATGAGAAAAAGGAAAAAATTGAAAATATTCTGACAGGTTTTTAACACCTCTGTAATTTACATAAAAGTATTATGAAAAGGAAAGAAAATATTGTCTGAGGTCAAATATATGCTATTAATGAAGCATGCCTGCCTGCCTGCCTGTGATGGTATCTTCCTGGTTAGATTGTGTGATTTGGCCTGAAATTCCACAGAATCATAAAGATTGACTGAACAACGGAGGCATATTTTTGGGAAAAAAAATATATCTTTGGATGATTTTGGGTAAGTCATGCACACTGCAAACCAGCAGAAAAAAAAGCAAAAGATATGGATATTGTGCACAATATTTTGTATTCTATTTTGCTTTTTGCATTTTGGTTTAATATTTAACCTACTGGTTTGCAATTTGATTAGTATATTTTAAAAGTGTTTTTTTTCATGGTCCCCGACAATGCATGGATGACTTACTCAATTTAAGGCGATAGCTTTGGTTGTAGGCCTGTAAATTTGGCATCATGACCATCAAATAATAATTCAGTAGATAGTAATGATTGTATCAATCAAGATAAGGTGAAGTAGTTTGCATGTATCAGATCTGCCTGCTTGCCTGCCTACCCAGCTGGCAGCTAATAACATGTCTGCAAGAAAAACAGACAAATGTTGTCAGATAAGGCCAGAATAGAGCGGCAGCTCTGCAAACCTTTGTTTTTTTATTAGCTTTTTTTTTATAGTCGAGATGACATTGAGGAAAACATTATCACATAAAACCATGAAACAGTTTTTGGTGATTATGGAAAGAGACAATGCTTTGATGATTTTTATCTATTAATTAGTGCAAATCAGTTCTTATCTAGACGGAAGAATAAAGAGAATTTCATGGCAATATCCATACGAGAAAACAGTAAACAACTCTAGTAGTATTTGCATACATGTACGTTTTTGGCCAAAGCAACTGTCACACAGACTAATGATTTGATAGTGTTAATAATTGCATATATGTGGGTCTTGTTTTCTACTCCGAAGCTTAGGGCTTATCCTTTTTGTTGGAAAATGCAATAACAAATGAAATTGTTGCTGCCTGTTATTAAAATTGTGGTTAGAATAAATATAGTCAAAATGGCCACAGCTATACTGCATCTACAGAGTACTGTATCTACTGAGTACCAATGTTGAAAACTCAACTGGAATGTAGGAATACATGTAAGTGAAAGTTTATATTCCACTATGCATTGCTTTATGTCTTGTCCTTTTGGATGTTCGATTGACATGCCATATTCTGAAGTTGCAATCTGCTGTTTTGGCAACCGCAATGTTAGCGATGGTAATTTTACCGTGGCAACAAAAAATTTCAGCTGTTAGTTTGGAATTTGGAAGAGAGAATCCAGTGTCATAGTTGAGCCAACGTACTGTTCGTTAGAATTTGGTGAGTGTTAAATTTAATGGTCCATTTATATAAAGCATGACTACATTTGAGGCTTACAGTAGTTACCTAATCCCTCAGTTTTGACTTGCAGGCTGTTACAGCAGAAACGTACAGGGCCGGCACAACTGTCGTAAAGTTGGTGGGGGGGGAGGGGAAGAAAGAGGTATGTCTGAAAGGGCATAACCCTAGCTCTTAAAATTGGGGGAAATCTCCAAAAATAAATATCTGAGAAGGCACTGAATCTAAAAAGCAATTCAGATTTAGCAGTGAAACATCCTTCTGCCAAGCGTTGTTCCTAAATATTTTGAATTTGAAAGTTGAGTATCAGGAAGCCCCATATGGGCTCACCCAGGAGCCTATATCATGTTGTTCATAGATGAACACCGGCGAGATTCCCCCACTCTTTTTTAATAAGTGTCCAGAGGATATCGAGGTAGGGGTGAAATCAGACAATCGCCAATGCGAAAACCCCAAGCCAAATTTGAATGCCCATTAAATTTCCAAGTGGTCCAGCAGGGATTTGATCCGGGGACCCAAAGATTGCAGGATGGACACTCCTAACCACCAAGTTAGCTCTCCTTTCTCTCTCCAATATATAACACACTAAAGATGAGTAGGTTTCACTACAAAGTACCTTAAAAATACGTTTGTAATGTGAGTTACATATACATAGCAATTAACAGGCCACTTGAAGATGGATTTACAGTTGTACAGTACATCAGTGAATGCTTGGAAGAGTTAATCTGGCTACACACTAACTTACATTAGTTCTTTCAAATCCTAGGTCTTTGCTGAAGACATGGTTAACCCCAATTATTTTTGGACTGCATGTAGATGATGACTTGGTGTTATCCCACATTGCTGCTTTTAAATACTTTATTCTATGCACAGTACTGTATTGTGTTGCCTTGTGTTAATGGCAATTGCATTGTAGGCCTACTCTTTTTGTCTTTCAGAATACTATAGGCACTTGAACAGTGGAAGTTGTATTTGTGACTTGTTCACTTGCTGCAGAAGAATTCTCTATAACTGTTGAGTTATACAAAACCAAAAACTCTCTTAACTTTCAAAATAGTTCAGACTTCTTACCGTACGTACAAGACAAAGTTGCAATGAACTTGCTGAATGTTTAGTTTTGACCACAACAGCTCAAATACAGACCGACAAATGTTGGCTGAACCCCAAGTCACTATTTATCAGTACAAACAATCTGCGATAAAAGTTGTTTAGCAGTTTATGTCAAATTAGCTGTTTAGAAAGGTTGTAGGGTGATCAATATGGTCATGACATTTTAAGCTAAATTTACAATGAATTGGATGTAAGTTTTCCCTGGTGTAAAACTTTAAGGGTTAGAAAATATGCACTTCGGATTAAATGAAAATATTAATGCAGTAATGTGCCAGTGTTATCAGTGTCAAATAACATTTTGTAAGCTTGAGGTGATTGGAAATCTTTCTTGACCAGGGTAGTCTAACCTTCAAACACAATATCTTGAGTAACTGAGCAAGGTGTTGGAAGTGAGGTTTAAAGTGTCTAGCAGTGAAAAAAAAAAATATTCCCTTTTATTATCCCATTAGTTGTCACTAAAATATTCCCTGAAGTAGTTTTTTATTTTTGTGTGTATGGTCTTCAAATAGCAGAAGTGATATTTAGCCTTCAGTTATGCAACAAATATATCAGTGAAAAGACCAAAAGGGTAATGTAGAACATGAATCATGTGTTAGATCAGGACCAAAAGGTGCAGTCATGCATATCAGTTCCTTTCGTGTTTGGAAACATTAAGCACTTACAACATAGTATAAGATATAAGTTGATGTTGATGTCAATCAACTGCTTTTGAAGTTCTTTGTTTGCTTATCGGTCTGTTCACTCCTTCATAAATTTGCGTGTTACAGGGTCCATAGAACCTGTCCTGGAAAATCATGGAAAATGATCTCTTCCCCAAAAATCTTAGAAAAATCACAGAACTTTAAGGAAGTGTGTCTTTTTTTGACTGTTTATTCAGTTTAGGAATCAACAAATATGTTTTAGGAAAATCAGCAGCATATATCTTGCCCAAGTGCATATTTCTATGACTCATACACTGTAGTTTAGGTACCCAAATGAAGGAATGCCCCAGACTAGAGAGCAGTCAGTATAGTGTACTGTAGTCATAGAGCAAACTTCTTATGTAAAGCTATATCATTGCAATTGACATTTTTAAAAAAAAGAAAGCATCATGTGTATTTTTTTGGCTATGGATGAACTGTAATGATCTTTTTTTAAGGTTCTGGAATTTTTAGTTGAGCTCTTTGAACGTCATGGAAAAGTCAGGGAATTCTGCCAATTGAAATGTGTGACAAAAGTACAACAGGACTAATTTGCATGACAATATGTACACTTAATTAATTGTAAAATCATGGAATAAAAAGTATTGTAGATGAAGTTGTAAAACCATGGTCGTTGCCAGTTAAGAGCACACCTTCTGTATAAGACAGTAAACAAACCTGCTAAAAAATATGCACTAATGATTCTAATCTGTTGTTGTTTTTGGTCAAATAGTATGCCGCTTTGTGACTGAGCTTTTAATTGGTATTTTGATCACTGCATTTGTGGCGCTCAGCACGATATTCGATGAATACATCTCTATTATTCAAAAAATAAGAAATCCTTGGCCCATTGCAGACGGTAGGTGATGTTGGTTTATCGTTTGTGTAACCTCGTGGTGCAAGGACAAGACACTCAGTCATTTGGTGGTGTGGTGTCAATAAAAATGTGGTTATTTACCAACAAAGTATTCTCTCTTTCCTTTATTGTTGTGTATGAATGAACACGGTTGATCAAGAAACTGGACCTGTGCATTAAATGCAGGATAATGCACCTGCAGGAGTGTACAGTAATGCTATTGCTTGGTCTGCTCGGGATGCATGCTCATTAACACTGATCATGCATTATCCTATGGTTAATGCACAGCATTGATTAACCTCTAAATGTTTAGATAATGACCAGTGGCATGTAATTGCAAGAGTGACAGCAGTATTTATCGAACCATAACTGAAAAGCACATCTTTCAGAAAAAGTGAGGAGATTCTTCACGAATGTTTTTCTCAAAAGACTCTAACCAATTTATGGCTCAGAAGCAAGTAAATCTTGACCTTCATATGACTGACCCCTTATCCTTCTTCCTCTTACTTCTTTGAAGTCAATCCTACTTTTTAATTTTTTTTTTTTCACAAATTGTGCATTATCTTACTTTATCCTACATTTTTGAGTTGCCCTAAGTTAAAAGAAGCAAGGAGAAGAACAATTGTATGTTGCGTTTTAGTACATTATTGTGAATTAACTCAATGGAAGGGTGAAGATGGGTGATGGTGATCAAGTATGTGTTAATGGGAAAATGCCATAACATAATAAAAGTGTCATAACACGTGGTCAGCACTGGTGATACACCAAAACTACTTATACTCCTGTAAGTCTGAAAAAGAAAACAATTAGAAGTATTTTTGGACTTCATACAATATGTCTCACTTTTCTCCTGTTTAATTAAGAATTACCATTCTGCTTGTTTCCTACCTTTTTTTTTTTTTTTTGGTTGGGTTTTTCCTGAAAGTCTGAAATCTGATGGTATTTTTATCTCTTTCATGTAAAAGGAATCCATCACCAACAGGCACCAGGACCAAGACATGAGTGAAATGTAAACAACAAAGGACAAGTAAGAAATCTACACAGGTGAGCCGATTTACATAATACATGGGGTTGCAGTATAGTTGAGTGTTTTCTGCTGCATTGTGGAAGGCATGACATTTTGTAATTATCCTGAAGTTTCTTTACAATATTAACAAAATTCTTACTTCATGAAAGAAACATGTTAAAGCAGCAAAGGTCTGGTATTAAACTCAGTGGCTCTTTCCCTTCCGTTAAAATCACCCTATCACCACTGATCAGTATGAGGATTAGCATTCTGTAAGTATGCAGCAACGTGGGTTAGGTGGTAACATATATGCACCACATGCACCGCATGAGCCTGCGCTGCAATGCACATGACACCAATCTTCTTCTGTCAAAGTATTCAATTGATATAATAATAGATTCAGGAAGCTCTACTGAAGGCTCGCATTCTTAATTGATCCAGAGTAGAGTGATGACATGGAGGATGGTGAATACTTTTGTACTGCATCTTCATTGGTTGATAACAAGTCAATTGTAATATGCTTTGAACTTGTAGCCAATACACCAGATTGTCAATAAACGAGGCTTTTAATCAGATACCCTTTGTAATGATGGTCTGGATGATGGCCAGTACTAAGCAAAATAAGTTACACAGTGCTGCTGTCCAAGATGCATGAACAGTTTTCAGTGACAAAAATGATTGCACGCTCAAACTAAAAGCTGCATGCTTCCAAGTTTTAAAAATACCTCCACAAAGATTTCCAAATTCCAATCTTTCAGGATGGGAAAACACATTAATGCACATTTATTTTGGTAATTGCTGTATAAGTCTACTTTTCTCAGTGATTTTACATTATATTCAAGTTATGGTTACATGATAACATCACAGATTTATCCCGTTAATATTGACTAACTTCAAAAATAGTTTCTGACCTTCCGTGAACTTTATGACGCACTGGTACTCTAGGCACAGATTTTGACCAGTCAGTTGACGTGAGCAGAAGAACAAACGCTCTGTGCCAAATGTAGTGTATGTGACAAATGTGAGCACAAAAATCCTCACACACAGTAAAATTAGATTAGGCTGCAGATAGGATCACACAGAATACACTATATTCATAGCGGCCTAACTTTTGTCAAGTTTTTTGTCCGTGCTTCTGAGTTGATGATAAACTTAAACTGCGTTCTCGTTTTACAAAACGTTACCAAAGTTGTGGTCACTTAACAATTATTGGGCACACCCCAGCGTTGCTAACAAACTAAACCTGATTAACTAGGGACTGCAAAAAGGATGGAGAAAAGTTGCTGCAAGGCTAGATATGTCTGACAGCAATGTAAAAATTGTCAGCATTGAGGGAGGCGGCAGTCACAAGGCGATGTTGAACCATACTAATGAAACACTATAGTCACTGGAGTGGAGTGGCTACAATACAGAGGATGTTTTGTGTTGAGAAACGCTACCAGAAGTATATCGTAAATAGCAGTGCTGATGTGGATATCTTGTACATTTGTGAGTTAATATAAGAGGTTTAGATAGCTCTTAGAATTGTAGCATGCTTATTGGTGTGACTATATTTAAAATTGTATCCATTGGGCAGAATAGTTGGATCTGTCAGTCATGGTAACGAGTTAGAAGTGTTAGAACATCTGATGCAGCACAATAATGACAATTTTCCGTCAGTGATAGCTGATGCCGATGGAGGAAATTCTTACCAAAATAAAATCAAGTTCACAAAGAAAAGATTGCGTGTTGATTTGGTGTATTTTGCAAGCTACGTGTGAAAACAATTACAAGGGATGAATTTGATCACAGTGTTCATGTTTTCAGCTTCTTTGTTTATTTTTTGGCAATTTACTTAATTTGAGAAAGGTTAATTTTAAGGGACCAAATGAAAAACTGTCTGGTTGGCAAATCTTATCTGAATATCACAGGTACTTCTCTTGCTAATTTAGGTTTAATTTGGTGGAAACACACTTAATCTCAGCTTGGATGCTACACACAAGCCTGTCAAGCCAAGATCTTGCTGGCACTGGAGCTAGCTAAGGAGTTTGCATGCAGTATGATTATGTCTGTATAACAGCAAAGGTAGCAAAGTAAAAGCTGCAAACAACTGTATTTGCTGTCGTTGTTTGTGGCTTTAGAGATCAATAAAATAGGAACTGGCACCACAATGAGAACCTGGAAATTGTGGTAAAGTCATTCCCTTTTTACTATTTTTCAATATTTCAGTGAAATTCTCTTCTACAGAAAAAGATTGTCTGCTCAAAAAGAGTACATTCCACAGTTTTGCTGGAATTATAACCCACAAAGTTAGTAAAGGCTGAATTAGAGTCTACATCCCTTTTTGTGTGTGTGTGTGATTATTTTTTGTGCATTTTCTACTGTGGTGGCGACTTAAATTTGTCCATCGGCTTAACTCTGTTGTAGATCAGCATGCCTGAATGCATAAGTTAGTTACGCATGGACTGGAACCTGTGAATTCACAAGCAATAAACTGTAATATGAAAGAGGAAAGGAAGAAGAGAGTGAAACAAAATGAGTGGGGTTAGTTTAGGAATTTGATAGTCTCACTAAGGACACATTCAGCTTTAGGTGATAGGGGGGTAGGGATTAGGGAAGGAATGTGACTTAGGATATGCTCGCTAAATTACCAAATATTGTAATTTCAAGACTGTTGGGAGTGCATGTCTAACATGCACTAACAACATGTTGCCCCCCCTCCTCCCTTTTACATTATTTGACATAACCCCTTAGTAAGTGTTGTGTCAAATGCTGTAAAGAGGGGGACACTGACAACATTACTAAAGTGTTGTATCCAATACTGTAAACGAGGGGAGGGGGACACTGACAACAGTACTACGTGTCATGGCCAATAGTGTGGGGGGAGGGAGAGGGGTCACTGACAACATTATTAAAGTGTTGTGTTCAATGTGGTATGGAGATTGGGGAGTAGGAGTGCATGTGGTAAATTGCCTTGAAATTCAGTAGCATGGGTTGTAAAGCTTGCAGCATCTGTCACTTCACTCTGGTTCAGAAAGTTGATTAACATTTTCAATTTCAAATTTATCACTATCATCACTAACAGTGGTAGAATATACGCCAGAGTAGAATATTAAATCCATATAAGGTCTTAAGCTATTTGCTCTGTTAATTTTCTTTTGAGGAAGTAGGATGGAGGCATCTGGGACTGGCCATCAAAAGTGGAGAATGGGAGGGAGTACATCAGACCTGACAATTATGGTGATGACAGCTGGTGGCTTTCTATTCTTTTCTTGGTCAGGCTCCCATGTGATCCAAATTGTTGAAGCCCATTTTCCAGTCTGGCTGAGGATATATAGTTGATCAAAACAAAATGGTGCACTGATCCTCCCACAGTGGTCAAAGGTTATCAGAATGATGCTCAGTGCTGTTTATGCAGCAATTCAACTGAAGATGAATTTACAGCTGTAACCTTCATGTTGATATATGAACAGTTACAATGTACTAGCAGCAGATTCACATCCATGTGAATGCAAAAAGTGAGACTTCTGTAATGAACAATGTCGTAGTCATTTGATCTTCACATAACATTCTCATTCACAAGTCAATAATTGTAAGTTAGGCATTCTTGTGAACAATTCGGAAAGTGCAGTTGGCGTATTGAAAATTGGTCTACAGCTATCCAAAACAAACTTACAAAAACAAGGCTACATTATTGATTCACATTGCCATGTGCTTCCTATACAACGTTTTTCCTGTGTGGTTTTATTTGTTTACAATGTGTTTTTTTTTGTTTCCTTTATGTATTTGTTCATATTGTCTTTCTTCTTTTTTTTTCCAGCCCTAAAGTGCATTTTTGAAGTCTTACGATAAAGCAATATTCTCCATCCCTTCATCGGCTTCTTTGATCGAATATGTGTCTGACAGTGTCTGACCGAAGATCATTCTACGTGGAGAGAAGATCAAAAGGGCTAATGGATCCAGCAATCCAACAGCTGCACCACCACAAGATAAGAAAGACCCTCAAAGTTAAACTTCGAAGTCTCCAAAAGGAGCTCAAACTAGGTGTGAAAATTGACAGGACATTGATTCGTTTACCAGAGGAGCTAGGGTTTGATCCCATAAAAGGAGAAGACCACAAAAAAGGACGCAAACTCCATAAGGACTCGCAAAGCATCGTGCATCAGCCATTGAATCTTTACAGGAGGAACCAGCGGGGTACTCTCACTTGTCGACCTGTCGATGCTACCCTGCTCATTGATTTGGCCAAGTATGCTCAGGATGATGAGCCCTTGAACAAGACACAGGCCAGCTGCCTCCTGCCGTCATCTACACCATCTGCTCTCTTGGTCTCACCTGTTGCAAAGGGTTTATCACAAGACTGGTCAGAAGAAGAAAAAAGTCTTGAAAATCAGTTTGAAACTTCTATCTTAGAGGCAAATAGAGACATTGAGAAACAAGCAATTGTCTCAAAACATTATCCACGAAGTAGTCCACATTACTTGTCGAAGATGGAAAACAAAAATCTTGACTCCAAGTCAAGACAGGATAACTTGGTTTCTGGTGATATCTTGAACCTGACCTCTGAAGGTAACATGATTTTGGCATCAAACATCACTAACAACAATCAGTCTAATACCAAGGAGGATAGCAGTCAGTGCAAATCCAAAACAGAGAGTACAATGCAAGCGGAATTATTGAATTTAAGTCAAAGCGATGAATGCATTAAAGGAGAAGAAAAGATCCAAATTCTGTCTTCTGATAGAAAATCTGAAGAGGAGAGTACACAGAGAAAAAGCCAGAGAGAGAATGATTCTGACCAGATGGTACCACAAGTACCACTGAAGGAACTTAATGTAATGAATGGAAGCTCTGTTGGAAAAACTGAAAGTGTGAATTCCATCCATGAGGACAGTTATCACCAACAGGTGAAAAGAAATCACGTAATCGAACCACAAAGTTCTCATGGCATTTCTATTTACAATGGATGCAACAGAGAAGAAAAAGAAAGAGAGTTCACTGATGGCAACTCTCTCGTTAACCAGAGTGAGCTTAAAGGTGACGTTTCCTTTTCCCCCTCAAGATGCTCTCAGGGGTTGCAACCAGAGAAGGTTGACAGTGAGCAGTCTGAGAGTGGTACATCGATTGGCCAAAAGGTAGATGAAGAAATAAAGGCTTTACTGGACGGTAGTGACCTCAGAAATAGGTCATTCAAAGATGAACAGAACCCAACATATGAGAGCAAGGAAAACATGAAAGAAGATTACAGGGAAGATGCTCCCATGAAAGATGAGCATACAGAAGAAGATGATAGAGAGAGGATGGAAACAAATAATGGTAGTAACAACACTGAAATAGAATCTCAGGATTGCGTTCAGAGCGAGCAAAGTTTGAATGGAAATGCCACAGCCAAAGGGGATGAACCAAGGAGAGAAATCACTCCTGAGGAAGATTGGAAGAAGGTTGATCTGGAACAAGGAAAGGATGGAGACAGTCTGTGGACCCGAGAGTCACAACCCATTGCCCTGAAGGCCTCAGCTTGCACAGCAGAGGAAAACATATCAAAGGATGTGTCAGGTAGTACATCAGTTGAGATTGACCAACGTGGAGAGAGCATCGGGTTTAAGACTGCCAAGAAAATTGAAAAGGTTACCGTTAGTGAAAACAGTCCAGATAAATCTGCTGGTGATGGTCATGATAGCAATCATACTTCAAATATTATGCAGTTGTCTTCTCAGACAGATCCAGGTGAAAGGTCATTTTCAAATGAAATTCAGCATTCTGAAATTTCTACCATGTCTCCTCCCAAGAAGACTGAATTGGGTGATGGTTCGTGTGATGTAGCTGACCAAATTTCTTCTGCAAGTTCAGACGAATGTAAGGTTGGAAGAAAAGGATTGAAGCAACAACAGTCTCAGTCATTACTGGAGGCAGAGGTCACAGCAGAGCAGACAGTTGTCACGTCTACAGGCAACGAAGAGTTTACCATCAGCAGCGAATCTGCCAAGGTATCTGCAAATGAAACCAGATCCCAAAGTGTAATTGTGACTAATCCAAGAAGTGCCTCTGACACAGAAGGTAGACAGATTGGAGAAAACAGTCAGCTAATTAGTCAAAGTCATGTTGCAGCATCAAGAGAAGATGGACATAATGCCATTGAGGAGAAATATCTTTCAGCAGATAGTGAACCACTTGCCATAAATCATACTAAGTCAGGTAGCACAGAGCATCCTGAACTATTTCAAGCTTTAACGCCTCCACCCCAATCTCTTTCTCTGCAGATTCCCAGTAGTCAGTCAGTAGTGCGCTTCAAAATGGCAGAGATGCCATCGGGAGAGAACGGGCAAGCCCTGGGACAGCATCCGGCTATCCAGATCACTTCCATCAGAACTCTTGCACCATTGACAAATGCTAGTTTGGCTCACTCAGTGCAAACATCGCAATACATACAACAGCCTAACATCATTTGCCCAGGTCATCTGGTTGTGACCAGGCCGCCACCTCCTGATTCTTTGTTGAATCATAAAGAAATTATGAAGCATAATGTTATTTTACAAGGTCCTCCAGTTTCAAGACTGCAAGCACCAGATGGGCTGGCAAGAGTCTCAAAAGTGCCCAACAAAGAAAATGAGCCTAACCATCTAAAACTTCTGAACCTTTCAGTGAGAGGGAGCATATCAGGAGGACCTCCAGTGTCAGAGGAGCAGCTAGCGTTTCAACATGGCAACCCCAGAACACCCAGTTCTGTGGGTCAGTACATCCCAATCATGCAAGATGGCAAAATTGTTCACACTCAAGGAATGGTCATTGAGGAAGAGAAGAAGCCATCTTCTATTCCTTACAATCCTGAAGAACAACAACAGCATTTTCTGGAAATCAAGCGGCACCTTCTTACCTCAAAGGCTAACGTGACTGGAAAGAAGTTAGGTCCTATCCCGAGGATTGTCCCAGTTTCAGTCAATGGATTCAACAATCGTCCTGTCATTTCTGTGGCCCCTGTCACCAAGCAGGAGACCATAACAACAGGAGGCTCAGAAAAACTCTGCAAAGATTCCAAAACACCCTCACCAATAGGTAAATTCAGTGGTGCAATGATGGAACATGTGAGACACTGGAAGGAACAAAATGAACTCAACCATCAGCCACAGAATCTGTCCAGCATGACCAAGGTGGGACCAAATTTGGTTCCTGTCGATACGAGTGGTCATCCCATGGTCTACCCGTCCATGGTGCCTTCCCATCCTGTTGCCCCTCTTGTCGCAGTAGAGCATCCAGCAGGCTTAGAAAAGAGGGAAAAGGGCATTGAAAACCCTAATGATATAAATCATGGTCTGCTTGAAAATTTACAAGCTCTTCATAAGATGTACTTCAAAACAATGCAAGGAACAGATAAAGTCATTTTCCCAAAGATGTCACCCAAGAAACCAGGGATGTCTGTACCAGGGGCAATCCCTGAGATGGTCCAGGTTGTCAAACCATTTATGACTCCACCCATTCAACCACAAATGATACCAAGGTTGCCACCAGAAAGCCAGATTCCACCTGAGCTGTTGAATTACCACATGAATGTTGTCGCCAGAAACATACCTGCACCTGGGCCAATGTCACCGTCTGTAAGAAAAGCATTCCAGCCACGAATGATTCCTCCAAATATTATCCCAAATAGGCATCATCTCAGCTTTGCGGATATGAGTGGACGATTTCCTCGAGCTTTACCCATTTCTGATATAGACCAGATCCCAAAGAGCAGAGATGGTATGACAGAAGTTTTTATGGTGCCTCCAAAACCATCCAGCCAATTCCTACTTTCACCACATTTGCAGTTGCCTGGCAAATCTCATGATCTCCCCAGAGAACTGCCAAACCCTGACTTGGTGGCAGCAGCAGGGACACAGGGTATGCCAATGATGCTTCTTCCACCAGGAGCTAAATTTATAGCTGAAAAGAACCTTGCAGTCAGTGAGGCTGTTAGGACACCAGATGCTGACTCCATATCACCAGGAGTCAAGAGAAAAGCAGAGGATGGGGCTCCCTTAGATCTTTCCACGTCTGCATCCAAAGTTAGGCGAGTTAATAGCAGCGAAGGTGTGACATCTGGTGATCAGCCAATTGACTTGAGTGTCAAAAGTAAACCACTCGCAGATGCTGCAAGTGAGAGTAACTCCTCGTCACTTCATCCATCCACTAAAGATGGAAAAACAATTCCAGTCTCCAAGATGGTTGCATACCCTGGACTTTCCCTCACACAACATGCAAGTTTAGTCGGCAGTAACCAGTCACCACCTAACTGCCCTCAGAGGTTTTTAGTCCCTCCTCAGTTCCTGGGAGTACATGGACCACGAGGAGTTCATAGTATTCAGACGTTGATTCCCCAAAGAATTCCTCAACCAAGAATGAGTGGTGCTCAACCTCAGTTGGTTTCATCTGCTGGAAGTGCTCCGCTTCCTCCAAGGGTACCTCTGATCGAGTCACAACGGCATCTACCTTCAGGCGTTAACAGGTTTCAAATCCCAGATCAAGTGGAAATGATGAAGTTAGTGTCCGGAAACACGAGTCAGCTCATTTCACATAACCTGATATCTACCGGCAAGCATTCGGCAGTCTTACCTAATAGCTTCAGCAGCCAACTGCTGGCACATGCGCCTTCCAACGGCCCATCTGCTGGGGAGGTGGTGCAATCCATCTCTGATGTCAAACTGGATCAAGGATCTCTCGTGAAACGGAAAAGAGGACGCCCAAAGGGTAGCACTAACAAGAGACGTTTCCCAGCAGTGATACCTCCTCCTTTGCAAGTAATAGAGCCTGCTACAAATACAGTTTCAACATCAGTGAGCATTCCTTCTGAAACAGCTGAATGCCAGTTTTGTGATTTTAAAGCAGCTTCCAGGGGAGATGTCCGTCAGCACGTCAAAGTGGTCCACTTTGCCAAGTTCCGAAGAAATTCCAACAAAAGTACCAGCAGCTGTGATGCCCTGACTCCGACTTCGGAATATACATCAATTGAACAGCAGCTGCCGGTGTCGTCACCGGCAGATAAAGTTGGGGAGTGGACGACCGTCTCAGAATCTTCAGAACAGAGTCAGATGGTAACAGTTAGCCAGGTCAGTCCACACAATGCTGGTACTAAAGTGCCCTTTGATTCGGAACGGTCAAACTTGGTGATCGATGTTTCATCTGCTACCCGAAATGGGATAGGTGAAGAGGGGTTCACAACCCAAGGTGGAGAAGATTCCAGACCATCCTCATCTTCAGACATTGCTCAGGATAATAATTCCAGTTCCACAGAGCACGAGAGCGATAGGGAGGTGAACAGTGAGAGCACAGGAAAACCGCCTCTAAAAATCACTCTTCGAAGAATTTCTGCTCCTTACACAGCTGGTGGAACGTTTAGTCCACAGCCTCAGGAAAAGTCCCCTCCAGACAAGAAGCCAAAGTTCATTTGTCAGACCTGTGGTGCTAGTTACAACTATGTGAATGGCTTGCGTGAGCACGAGTCGAGGCACAGGGTTGACTTACCGTTTGAGTGTGGAGTATGTCACCTGAAGTACAAGACACAAGGCATGCTGAGTAGGCACCAAGCACAGAAGAACCACCAGGTATCTCCAGAGTAGGTGAGTCAATAATTTGTTACAACTGCCATTCCTTTCATCTTTTGGTTAATTTGTCCTCGTATGCATTGGCAGAGATATACCAGCATTGTTTTGTGTCTTATACATCTTCAAGTTATCCATTAGAACAGTGTGTATGCATATGTGATGGAATTACACAATGATGCTACATGTTGAAGGAAAGTGGAGGACAAAACAATGGTCGGAGGACAATGCCATTACAACAATCAGGATGTAGAAAAAAGGTATGCACACATGCTTGGTGTATGTACACATACTTGGACAATAGAGGACAAACAACGGAGGACAAAACAATGGAGGACAATGCCATTACAATCAACAGGATGTAGAAAAAAATGTATGTAAATGCACTTGGTGTTTGTACACATACTTGGACAATAGAGGACAAACAACGGAGGACAAAACAATGGAGGACAATGCCATTACAATCAACAGGATGTAGAAAAAAATGTATGTAAATGTACTTGGTGTATGTACACATACTTGGACAATGGATGACAAAAAAATGGAGGGCAATGACATCACAACCAACAGGATGTGGAAAAGAAAATGTATGTGCACATACTTGGTGCCATGTTCCTTTTTTTCTGCCAGTCATGGTTGAAAAGCAAGAGTTTAGCCTGTGCCTTTATAAAAATGCAACTTGAGTAAAATCCAAGGTCACTGTTAAGACCACATTCATGTGATCCCATCCAAAGAGTAACTAAAGATTCTCTTAAAAGTTTTCTTGTAATAGTTGGGTAGGTTTCCACAGATAGTAGCAATTGTTGTCACAATATATAGCCTTGAGTTTCACTTTCACCAGAAAGTTTGTGCTTTTGTTATGGCTCACTGGTACATGTGTACGTAGGAAGTAATGGATGTATGACAGTACATTCCTCTGTTTGATGTTTATGCTGACCGATTTGGTAATTAGAAAGAAATTTGACAAGATCATGACATACCTCTCATGCTATCAGTACAGATTCACTGTTTGCCTTACTTCTGATTCTTTTAAGTTACCCTTGAAATTTATACAAAGTTATGACCACAGTTTATATTCCGACTTAAAATAGTCCTGATCATCATACTTTCCTAAGGATTTTTTTTGTCAAACGAAAACACTTCTTTTCATGTGCGAGTCAAGCGTAAAAAATGTTTCTTTCTCTATGTGAGAGTAGACATTCTACCGTTGTCAGATATAGATCTCTTTTCCTCAGTGATATTGAAGCAAGCTCTCAACTCAAGTTTTTCTTTCACCTCTGAGAATGGAGGACCTTTTGGTCGAAGAGCATTCCTGTGGTGCTGTCCCTCGGAATTACGCATCAGAAACTGGGAAGTCTTGCGTGAAATGTTTCGCTTGCTTTGTTGAAGGTTCATGTACACCAACACTGTCATTGAGGGTTTGACAGTCACTTGACAATTGGGCATCTGTTCATTCTGTGCACTATATATCTATCATATCAGGTTAAAATATTCATACTTGATTCTATTTGAACATTGTGGGCTTCCTGAAAATGTAAGTATAAGTTGTATTTGATGCAGTCTGATACAATACTGGATGAAGTGTTTCTCGGAACTTTGCGAAGTGTAAATGATAAGTGCTTCTGCTTTTGTTTCTATCTTTCAGGTGAACCAGGACTGGGCTATCTTTCAAACTCAGGTGAGGTTCCAGGCGTCAGAGGGATACTCAGAGCTGTTCAGGTCACTGATCCTTTTCTCAGGACTTCTTTTGGTTGCTAGGTGGGTTGAAGCTGCTAGATCTTGCAGATGGATGTCTGGTTTATCCTGCCATAAGCGTTGATCAAATGAGGTGACACTGTCTATTCCAATATCTCCAGCCAGTTGACTGAAGAGGATGTTGATCTGTGATGCAACATATTTATTGAAAAATCTTCCTTTAACCGAGACTGATGTGAAGAATTCACTAGGTGACTGAGGTTGCAGGGGTTGTTAGGTGGTACTTCAAGGCTGTGAATATTTGATTAGTTCATCAGCAATAGCAAGGAGTAATGGATAATCTGAGAGAAGATAAAATTACATTGTGAAGTACACTATCTCCCTTAGATCATGATGCTGCTTAAGGTCTCATGCACTGTTCAGCTTTGATGGTACAACATCAGTCACCTAAGTCCTGCTGCCTTGAGCATTGCAAGCACCATACAACAGATCTATATGGGATGAATTGAAGGTATATGCAGTGAAGCTATGTTCGCCTGCACGATCAGAGAATGCCAGTACCTAGAACAGAAACCTGCTCATCCTCCACTTGCCTGTGTTTCCCGATCTTGAAGACCTGTGATCCTCCGTGACTCCACCGCAACATGCGACGCACGTACAAGCCTGTACGATAAACTGCACCGAGCTTCCATGATTTGGAAGCTCTTATAGGTGCCAGCTTTCACACCAAAAGCATTTGAAGTTTTTTTTTTTCATTTCCAGTGTCCATTGCTCTAGCCATTTGAATGCTGGGTAGATTTCATTTTAACAGCGAATACTAGCGAGCGAGCGAATGGAGTGTATCATTTTAGTTTTCAGATTGGCACACATAAATAGTACATGGATGTGTTTGTGTGAAGCCTGTTTGCCAATGGTTTCAAGCAAATTAAGTGACCCAAGATTAGACCGAGCAACACACTAGCAAAGTGCTCAAGTTGTTTTACTTTACTCACCTGAGGCGTGAAAGCTCCATGCATTTGACAGTGGTTTACACTATGTCATATAAAAAATGCTCACAAACTTTGCTTTGCCTTACTTCCCTTAACAGAGTGAAACCACCTTAAAGGTTTATCATATAGGACTGTTCCCACTTATGCCAGCACTCTACAGGCTTTAGAGGCATCCTTAAATGCTCGCATGGTGCCTTTGTGGTAAACCCTGTTTGCTTAAATATTAATCTGTAAACTATCCAGACACCTACTTGAGTGCAACCCTCATGTGTTTTATCACGGAAGAAATCACTTAGCATCTTTGAAAATGGTACCCAAAACGTACGACTTCATAGTCCTCATCAGGGCTACAGGGCTAGGCATTAGGAAGGCCTTCCTATATAACATCAACTAATGGAAGATTTAGGGTTATTTAATCGAACTGTCTCTTTCCAGTGGTATACATGCACAATATGGGTTCTGACAGGAAGCTTATGATAGGTAACACAGTTGTGTTATTATTGTGCATGTATGTTATTATGTCATTAATCTATCCTACATTTTTTACACTCTGTTGCTTACATTGTACCAGCAATTCCAACGGTATGCGAACAGACAATGAGCCTAGCTGGCTAAAGAAAACACAAAAACATTCCATCTGTTATCATTAAAGGATTTCTTTATAAATTTGTTAGGTTGTTCCAGTCGTAAAACAATTTGATTGTGAAGTAATATCTCCTAGTAGTTGTGACTGTTGAAGATAAGCATAACTTCTCAGATGCCAGATTGTGTGCAAATTTAAAGTTTGAATATATACAAGTGAATTACTCCTGGTGTGAACAGCAAATCCATTGTACACAATTAGAATGAATACAAGAATGATCCCTAAATGCACGTTTAGTAAGGTACCATGTAAGTCCATGTTTTGGCCCAGTTATCTCTCTGGGTGCCAAGCTTGAGTTTGTACCGAACCACAATCGTAGGAATCGTTAGATGTTACAGTAGAAATCTGAATCACGCGACATTGAGACAATATCTCAGGTTTGTCAGGTTTGAAGGATACTACAAGGAATGCTAAACAGAGTGGAACATGTTATGGAGAAGTACCACATGACGTCAAAACCACGGTAAAAATGTTCGATGGAGAATTTTGGTGATAGAAATCCCATACTTCCACAGAGGAGTTGTGCAGCCCTTCTTGTTTGTTGACTCCTCTAAATGACATAGAAAGCTAAGTGGGATTATTAATATCTAATAAAAGACAGATATTTCTTGATTGGATTTATTAGAGGCAGAAACAGGTGAACCTCCAAGACTTCAGTACTGACCTCCCACTTTAGAAGAACTACTTTCTGTTACAAGTCAGTGATGATTAGGGGGGGGTGGGGGAATGACTCTGCTTCACAACAATTTTATTTTTCTAACGTTCTTTTCACGATGGGCATTATACTACACACCATAGCGACCAAACTGCCATTTCCACACTATTTATTGCAAGCTCCTCAGACTGCCACTGTCAACCATTTTACTCTTTCTATAAAGCTCCAAGGTACTTTTCAGGGGTTTGTTTAAATCATTTCTAAAACTGAGTGAAATCTTTATCTCAGCTTTTGACACAGTTTTGCAAGGATATCCTTGTTGGGTTCATGAAAGCACATTCACATGTAGCGCTATGTAACATAGTCACAAGGAAGTTTTCATATCAGCAATTGTCCTTACCACAAAAAGTAGCATCCTGGTATGATACGGATTTGGTTTCATTTATTCCGAAGAGAAGAAAAGCCTCCCTGATGATAACGGAGTTGCAACATTGTGGTTAACGAAGTTGACAATTTTAAGGTTTCAGTGAATTAAAAACACTGGAGTCAGTGGTTTTGAATCAGCCTCAAGAACACCCAACAAATTGGTATGCACAATATTTCAGAAAATTATTACTACTTTTGTCGTATTTAAATGACATTACTCACGGTAATACTGCCATCATTTAAATGACAGCTGATCATGGAAACAAGAAAAAAGTATCACAAAATTTATGAAGAAGGACATTATTTTCAGTGCTAAGGATAGTGATGCTTTTTGGGGCAACGCAAATGTCAACAACTTTTAAGCTGCAAGCATTATTTTGGTATTTTATCAATTAAGCTGCAGTGCAGTCACACAGAAGAAACTTGTCGATCTCTGAAACAGAATAAAAACAAATTCCCCTCTGTTTTAGTGTTGATTTTAGTCTATGGAATGGAAACAAACTTCTCTAGTTATATTTGCCCTAAAGGAGAACAGGTTGTGAACTTTACTTGTAATATACATCTTAGGTAACTTTTTCCCTCCTCTTTTCTTCCAAACCTTTACAAATTTGTGGCAAAACAAAATTTGCCAATGACAAATTTGTTCAGAAAGTGCCCCAGTAGACAGAAAAGGGAAAATTAAGGATATGCTACCTTATCCTTGATCATGGAATTTTGTTTGGTTAAAGGTCATCATCAATGTATACTCAAACTCTTCTGGTAAACATTGATGACCCTTTGACTAACAAAAATTTCATGTTCAAACCTAGGGAGAGGCATATAACACATCCTCATGAATATGTGTGAGGCATCAATGCTAGAAAAATTGTAAAATTTAGTATATTTTTTTTATGTCTAATGGGGGAGGGCACTTTTTTTACTGCATTTGCCATGGGCAGATCATTTCTTTTTTATGCCACAAATCTGTAAAGGAGATATTATTACACCTGATTTGGAAGAAGAAAGTGCAAAAAATTATGTAAGATGTATATCACAACTACATATCCCCCTTTAAGGAAACCGGACTTCATGACAAAAAATTTTCAAGACAGAGTGCAATGCCCACCGTATGAAATTCTAAATAGATGTTTTGTTAGATGAGTTTCTAAATCATTCTCTATATGTACCTCTGTGCACTGCCAACCCACAAGAAGAGGTGACCAAATGAGTTGCTTTTTTTTTTTTCAATTGAATTGACGAGTGTCCTATGAACATGGGTAATTTAAATTTAATTTATATCAATGTAAATTTGGAATATCATTTATGCCAATATTCAAACTGCCTGAAATTACTTTTCATTCCTCTATTTCTTCGTAACTGAATCGATACAGTAACTTGTACATACAGTATACAACATCGGTGAGGGAGTCCTGGGCGGGAGATAGGTGTTTGGCTGAAGATGGCTGAGGCATCCTCACTGGTAGGATGTTTTGTAATTGGTAGAATTATGCCAAACAGACCATCTTTATGCTATTGCCAGATCTGTACCCCTCTACCCAGACCTATGCACAGTCAGTCAGTGGTAACCAGCCATTCTTCCCTCCCCGTAATTGTATAGTTTAGTATTTCATTACAACAACATTGTTTTTTAGTCTGTGTATGTAATATGTGTATGAAAAAAATACATTTTATTTCTGGCCAGTATGTTTGTAATCACTTGCAACATATTTAGGTATAAAAAAAACTAAATTTTGTTGCCATCTACAATATTCCACCAACTTGTACATTGTCAGCTGATAACAATAAAGAGATCAGTAATGATGACAATATATAACATTATCCCAAAATAAGTGAAGCCAGTAACCTCAAATTAGAAATCAAAAATGGATATTATATATTTTGTTTCCAGTTCTTTCAGAGTTTGTTTCTGATTCTTGTTATCGTTCATTTTCTGTTTTTGTGAAATAACTTTGCAAATCTGCAAAGCCTCCGTTTGTGTTTTTATAAATAATTTTTTCATGTAAAATGTTGCTGACAATGGTAAGAGAATGGAGTGAGGAGACTGTGCTATTTCCTGAACCTGTCATTACTGCATATGTGATCTTTGAATCTCAGTTGTGAACAATTTCATAAATCCTCGGTATGGTCATTTATTGTATACAGACAAATGGGTAACTGAAGCCTTTATTGTTTGGAATGCTACAAACCGAAAATTCTCACTGGTGACAAATATAAAGTTGGAATACAAATGGCTCTGCTTGTTAGTTTGACTGCCATTTTATTCTGCAAAATATGGATAGAATTTTTCAATCCAGTTTAATCACATGCTTATGTTGTGTGGCATTTTCTCCAGTTTTGCCTCCAGGTATCTGAAATGACTAGAATAAAAAAGAAGGATAGTATAATATCTACTCTGTGATTTAAAATGTCACTGAAATTGGCTCCAGGTCAAGCATTTAAGTTTGATCTGTTATCATCATTAAAAGGGCCTCTGACTGAAAATTAGGACCTCATTGCATGTTCTTTGCATCTTAAGGAACACCTTGGCACTGACAAAACTGTGTTCTTAATACAACTGGAGCTTCAAGATCTTGATGCTTCCTTGGAATCATCACGGCGGAGATGTACGAGTGGATTGGTTATAAGTATCATAATCACAGTGGCTGTTTGTCACGCATGAGTCGATTCTGTGTTGGAGGCATGGTCGCCCTACTACTTTGAGAAGAGGAGAAACTAACATCCCCCCCGCCCACTTTCTGTAGTGTGTAATTTAAAAAGAAAAAAAAGTTCATCATTTTTAGTGGGAGTGCAAATTTTCAAACCTGATTGCTTTTAAAAATTTTGAAGAAAATTTATCTGACATTTACAAGGCCAGAGAGACTGGAAAGTGGCATTTACTGCAGTCTGAGGCATTTCTATCAAACAAAATTCTCAGTACACCGTCTGCCAACCGACGGCGGCACATCATTTTGATGGAGTCCAGAGAAAATATACCACTATGATGGAGTTACGAGTGCTTCTCCCCCCCCCCCCCCCCACTTCAATCCTTTGCCCCAATCCTCATTCTCCCAATATAAAAGTCTGGTACATTGTGCCAGTTTTAGACATTTCATGTCAGGAGGCGTTCCCCTCCACTTACCTCCCCCCTCCTCTTTCAATTCCAACGTGTCAAGAGTCATGTGACCTAACTGTCATCTCCCGTATCCGGCATTGCTTTTGTTTCATTTTATGTTCTTAATGATGTTATCCTTATGATAGAGATCGACTGCTTTTGTTTTCATTCCTTACCTATGTTAAAGTTTTCAAACCCTCCTTGTGTATTTTCTAACCTGTAAAGTACTTGTATTTTTCTTTCTTCAAAATATTTCAAACATTTTTTAAAAAAAAATTAAATCAGGGATTGCTATTGCTTCCTCTTTTCTGGATCATATCAGTATCAGTCAATTGCATGCTCTTTAATAAGTTTTGCCTCTGTTCGCATATGTTCATTTTATCACTTTTCACAAATATTTTGAAGTAATATTGAGCTAAGTGGCCCATTTCTTCCAGATGTTGTAAATTGGTTCCTTATTAAAGAAGACTTTGCATTTACATTCAGGTATTTTATGTAATAAATATATCGGTATTGACTTAAATTGAAACATTCTCAAGCTGTTTTAGATAAGTTTCTACCTGTCGATGTGGCATCTTATATGATGCTGTATTATAGTTTCTCTCATCTGAGAAATGTGAAGACATTCGTCAGGAAACCAGAAATTGACATTACAATGATTGGTATCATCTGTGATGCAAGAGAGGTCACATTGTGTTCACATGTCAGTACTTCTATTGTTACCGTTGCACTTTTCTCCTAAAATATCATTTGCATTATGGTCTCAAGGAGAGAGTGATGTAGCTACAAACGTGTCCTGATGATGATGCAGTCAACCTTGCCATGTCTGTAAGAATGACCTCAGCCTTGTCCAACAAATCAGTGTGCATGACTCTCTAATTGCTTGAGTATCTTTCCTATGGAATTTTTTTTAGAGAGAAGTGTGTCTTTAAGCAAGGGCTTAGGTGTCAAGCGTGTTTTTCCTGGTTGGCATGTGCTCCATCTCAACCAATTATACTGCAACATACTAACTTAGACCCAATACCATGTAGAAGAAAAGGGGACAAAACCAAGACCAGTTCATCCTTAATGATGTTACAGGTCTGCAGATGTCATGGTGTCGAAAAATACTACTCCATGTTGGAATGGTTTAATTTTACTCTTTAACTCTCTGTAACCTACACATACATTTCAAATGTATTATTCATATCATGTTTCATATAGCCGCTTGTAATGTTGTTTCCTTCATAAGCATTTTCCATGTGGTAATTTGCTGATGATGAGAGCAGGTTCCTGGTGATCTTTGAACCATGAGATTCCGACCTCTACTGGGGCCATGTTATGTGACCAGTGTCCATGAAGACAATAAAAAAAATATATTTTTTCTTTGAAATACCTGCACAAGTTCAGAGCTCCAGGTACGAGGAGAGGCTGAGAATAGCCGATCGATCAAATACTCTGAAGGCTTTTATATTAAGTACTCTCCTCTTTTTTTTCTTGTTTTTCTACGTGTATTTTAAGGAAAAAGAGTTTTAAATCATGAATGAAATATTGGTTTGTTAGTCCCTCCTCATCCCTCCCAGATTCCACCTCTGACATATCTTAACACCATAAAGACTTTTATCGAAGGACAGTTCAAACACCTCACACTATAAGAAAGACAATGGTATGTATTTATAGTAATTAATAATTGATTGAATTCAATGTTATTTATCAAGGTTTTCTCTATCATCTCTTCCCCAGCTAACAAACATGCATGATACTTCTGTGTACCACAATCACTACTAGAGTAGTCCAAACTACTGTGAAATTTCAAAGACAAAGATAATTTCAAAGTAAAGATTGTATAAAATGGACCTTGCATAAATGTCATGTGATGCTTTTTCTATTTGAAGGTAATCTCTGCAGAGATCATGAGCAGCAACTGATGCTGCCCTCTGTAGAGATCATGAGCAGCAACTGATGCTGTTCTCTACAGAGATCATGAGCAGCAACTGATGCTGCTCTCTGTAGAGATCATGAGCAGCAACTGATGCTGCTCTCTGTAGAGATCATGAGCAGCAACTGATGCTGCTCTCTGTAGAGATCATGAGCAGAAACTGATGCTGCTCTCTGTAGAGATCATGAGCAGCAACTGATGCTGTTCTCTACAGAGATCATGAGCAGCAACTGATGCTGCTCTCTGTAGAGATCATGAGCAGCAACTGATGCTGCTCTCTGTAGAGATCATGAGCAGCAACTGATGCTGCTCTCTGCAGAGATCATGAGCAGCAACTGATGCTGCTCTCTGCAGAGATCATGAGCAACAACTGATGCTGGTTTCTGTAGTGGTCATAAGCAGCAACTACTGAAAATTTCCTCAAACTTCCAACTCCGTTTTCAGTTGATCAGGTGACTTCATAATTTTCACTGACTGGATGATTTTTGTTTGTTTGGAATAAGACTGATACAAAATTATCTAACCTCTAAATTTCAGCAATCAATGTAGATAAGTGAATACATGTAGTGGAATTGAAGACAAATCCACACTTTAAATATATATATGTATTTACATATATATATCTATATATTAAACACTTTGCACTATGAATGCAAGTTATTTTAACACAAATTAGAAATATACAGGTGAAGATAATTTTGATATTGTAAGTTAAATCTGCAAAGCTTTCAAGCAAATTTGCAAACAAATTTTTAGGACTTTACTGAGGTTGTTTATGGTTAAATTAAACTCATTCAGTGATGCCCTGTCAAATATAAAAAAAATACAGACATTGTAAAGTGCAGTTAACTTTGGTCTTCCATTTGATCTCAGATTCTCTCTCTGCTTCATCACTGTGGTGAAAGTTAGGGCTTAATTAAGCAATAGATCCATCTCTGAGAGATTTTTATCTTTGTTTTTTTTTCATTTTATTTTATTTTTTAGTTATGAACCATTTGTAGTAAATTCCAATTTTGATTGAAATAATATGCCATGTTATTGTGGTGGCTCTCTATAATACAGTACTATTATTATTTTTTTTCTTTTGGTATGAAATATTTTGATACATGAAACAAAAATGAATGCATCTCATCATTATTGTTATTATTTTTACTTTTTAAGTTTTGGCATTCCATTGTAGTTACCTGAAATATATGATATGAATGAAAACATTTCCTACATTTCTTTCAGTCTGCCTTATTTCCCCTTTATTGTGAGTTAATAACCATGGCACTCAATGTCTGCAGTTACTGGTTACTGCATTTCAGTGTTCAGGAAGGCTATATGTACATGCACTTGTGTTGAAAGCATTACTGTCATTGGTTAAGACCCAACTGCCATTTCAAATACAAGCTCTAAACGGTGAGAACACTTGGCTCCACTGACGCTGTGAATGAAGTCCCAATTGTTTCCAAAGTGACAATTGTACCCTAAAGCAATAATAATGCTTTTCATCATGAAGAACATTATTAGTTGAAAATAGATATTTCTCTAGAACCCAGGAAAAAATCAACTGGCTGGATTTCCAGAACTACATTCCGAGGCTCTGCACCATTTTCTCTGCGTGGTGGTATATGATGGACCTCATGATCAACTGGATTGTTCAGTGTTACATCAATATTTGATAATCATTGAAAAGCATTTGCTTAAAGGTGTAGGCCTAATACAGTCATATGAAATGATTAGCCGGATAATTGGGCTTGGTTTACCCCTTCCAAAGTAAAATACTTCCGTGCCATCAGCTCTCCACCACAAAAAGTTCGAGTCAATTCATTTCATTGGGTCTCAGCAGAAATACCAAACTGTAGCAAGAAATAGTTGCACCCATAATGGTAAATCCCAGTGAACATTTACAAAAGTTTTGTTGATGGAGAGTGACATTGAGGTAATATTAGTTCCACCTCTCAGTGCAACCATGAGGGCCCTTCATGCAGACTGTCCAAGATCAAAATCCTTTCTTTGGGAGGATCACAATGATAAGTTGGGGGATCTAAGGTGGGGGGTGTCTTTCTCCTGTTTGGAAAATATGTAACTGCATGCCCTCAGATGTGACTGGGTGCCATAAATCTATGATTGTCAAGTTGATTTTCTTCCAAAGTATTTCATTTTCACACCAATAAATTCTGTAGACCAACTTTACTTTTGATCCACCTGTGAGTGCATGTGGACCAGTGCACACTTAGATCCGTCTCACCCCCCCCCCCCCCCCCGTACATGCAAGGTACTGTAGGGCTTCATTTTATCAAGCATTTCCTATCACCTGTCACATGATAGAATATCATCCTTCATGTGCTGAACTTTCAGATTTTGAGCCAGAAGGGGTTAGGGCCCACAAACCGAAATATCACATCATCTTCAATTTTCTGAAAAATCTAAAACTCTTTTAATCATCCTAATTTCACATCATCTGCACATAAATTGTTGCACAAAGGAAATGCAAAACAGATCTCTACGGCTCACTTTAGGCATTGTTTATCCCCTAGAGTGAACTTACTCGGCAAATGCGCATTATGGCCATGCATCTATGTATCTAAAAGGAAGTACCATAAAAGGTACCATACCACCATTAATCTCTTCATTGACTTAAACACTAAAATGCCGCCCTTCGAGGGTCCCTAGTGCACGCAACGTACGTCATATCAGGGATTTCCTACCTATCATGTGTTTTCTTTTAGCCTGGCCTTTCATGGCATTTATAGAATTTCCGTACATCGACCATTCAGATTTTGAGCTTAAAGGGGTGCAAGTCGTGACAAGTGCTCCCGCCCCTTTGACAAGGTTTACAGACCTAAATATTACTACGACACCTTCAGTTTTCTAAAAGCAATCTAAATCTCCTTCAATAGTCCTGATTTTCACATCATATGTACTTTCAACATCCAAAAAAAAAAAAAATAATAATGATGATGATGATGATGACTGAAAACATGATGAAAAAGTGATTGCCGTAGGTCATTTTAGGCACTTTTCACGAGGCATAGCGTGATTCTGTCCCCAGTAGTCATGGGGCAAGATTTTTTTTTCACTCCAACCTACCTTCACTGTGATAACATCTTTCCAGTTCATGGACAATTAGGCAATAACCATCATTGCTAGCCTTCTCCCTACAGGGGTAAAATGGTGTGAAACATTATCTTCTAAGCTCTAAGCTAACTGTAATTGTGTGCCTAGTCAACACTCACTTAAGCTGGGCCATGTATTCTTTTCTTTGTTTTGACAAATTCCTTGTTCTGCTTCTCTTATCAGTTTATTGTCTTATTTCTGCACAGAAAGTAAGGAAAGTTTGCCAAAATTAATTAAAAAACATGCAGAACACAAAATAGGATGTAGTCTATAAACATCCTAGAAACAGACCTACTTGTGTGTTGATGGAGTAACCAATATCCCAGCTAAGATTGCAAAGGTAATTGACCAAAGTTACTGGGCCAGCCCAAGCGTGTAATTTCTGCCTGAGGCAGTCAATCTCTGTGTAAGTGGTGAAAGAATCCAGACCCGGAAATTCCCATACATAGGTCGGGTTCTCCACACAAAAATTCTGCCCCACCATTACAGGGACCAAAATCACCCTATGGGTTAACAAATTTCTCGGATGTGCAAAATCTAATGGGTTAGTATAGTTACGGAAGCCGAGAGGTGTGATGGGAGGAAGTAATCGAAATGCTCGTAAACCATCGATTCTTCTATCCCGTTTGTCGAAAACAAGTGAAAGGCATTTCAAGAAATAACGATCTCATCTTTAACATTTCATGCCATCCTCCCAATAAATGGACGTGACCAAAACCTTCAAACAGAAGTCAAATAGGGACAAAATGTAATAGATGTCGCTCTTTTATTGTGGTTTGTCACAACCAAGATAGTTATTATGGTATGAACAGAATGAGGGCGTATACTATACTAACAATTTTAGCTCCGTAACTAGTCTGTAACTACATATAGTAAGCAGTCTGAGACCGACTAAAACGTCTTTTGGTCAATCCGTGACATGATAGGTAATTAACATCGGAAACGGAAAATGTTCTATTGATGACGCACCGAACTGTTTGAGGATGTTGAAGCGTATGGGTTATGTTAGTTATGCTAGTACAGGCTTAGGCCCAGCGATGTAACGACTGACGCCCATTTATCAGGATGTCACAAAATTTTTATGATGAGAGCATTATTTCTTGAAATACCCCCTCACTACTTTTGGATTCCTCCTTTCACATGTTTTCGGAAAATGGGACAGGAAACTCGACGGTTTTCAAGAATGTCGATATCTCCACCCCACCCAACCTCTTCGCTCCCTTATATACAGTAAAACCCCACTTATCCGAACCCCGTTTATCCGAACCCCGTTTATCCGAACTTGCCGTTCGGTTTCGCAAAACTGGCATCAGTACATCGTGTAGTATCTAAGTTAGCAAACCCTACATAGAAGTTGGAGATTCCTGCGCATTTTGTTCTTCTGTGTCGGTGAAAGTTCCTATCAGGGACATTTGGACAACTTCTTTGGTATTTTATCCTTTGTTGAGATGGGTTCTTTTGTGGATTGACTATTGAAGTAAGCGAGTTGAGGTATACAAGGTGTGAAAACGGTGCCAATTGAAGTACCGGTAACTATGGAAACGTTATGAACTTTTAGCTGGCGGAGCAGTATCATTCGAGGCGATGTATGATTTGCCCCAGTGACAAGGTATGGCAACTCGGACAGCCTCAAGCAGAAGATCTGACCACTTAAGGTACGAAAAATTGAAAAAGCCATGAATGGCCAACGTGTCATCTTTCTAAAGAGTGTTAGCTTATATCTGTCGAAAACTTTTTCAAGGATTCAGAGACCACATTACTTTTGTGATTAAATGTGTAAGTCAATCGGGAAATTAATAGGGGTATGCGACCCTAACAGATTGGTTTAAATTACGAATTGAAAGTGGGGCGCTCTCCTGAAATTGGTAGTCTAGGTTGTACTTCATTAGTGTTAAATGATGTGAGGGATCATATCACTCTTACATCACACAAACTCAGGGAAATATATGTAACCCTACCTCAAATCTCAGGTGAAGAGACATTAGAAGGGAAAAGAATAGACTGAATATCTTCTACTGAATCGGAACTGTACAAGTTACCTCTTCTTGGAAGCTGACACATGTTGTCAATTTCATGGTAATGTCAATTTTGGGGCGTGTAGGTGACAGGAAGCCGAATAGGTCTCTTAATTATCGTGATTTGCTTTCCATGCAAAAGACTGAGCAGAGCCTAAGAAGAAACTCGGCTGGCAAGTTTGCTTATCGCCCCTGGAAGTACAAGTGAACAAGACAGAAGCCGAAAGTAATAAAAAACGAAAGTAGTGATTGTTTGCCGAGAAGATTATCTGCATGTTTACTTTTACATGTTTTGAGAAATATTTGAAACTATGGAAGGAACGATCGATAATTAGGAGTAGTTGGGATTTTCCTAACTACTTATGTTCTTATGTTTCAAACTTTGTTGCTTTGCCGTCGTATTATTCCTATAATTAAAGGAACTTAAAGTGAAATACGTCTGAGATTCTGTCACATCATATGCATGCATGAAAAGAGTCACGTGGGATCATTCTCAGTGCTTTTAACGCTTCTCTGGAAACTTCAGCAATATACACAGAATTTCAGTGCCAATAAATTCCAGCAACTACGATTACCAATCCAAGCAGAAAACGATGAGAGCAGACAAAACAAGGACTACGGCTTACAGGTAGGAAGACTGTTGAATAACGATATACAAAGCGGTTTACGTCTTTCAAAGATCGTTTGAAAATCATGGAGCTATTCAGTGGCTATATCATATACTTTTCCAGACGGTGCAAACACCTATCTTTTCCCATTATTTTACTTCTGAACATTACTGCTTTAGAGAATCTTTTACATCATGCAAGGTAATTTTCAAAAATATGAAAACATGATTTTCCTAGCAATTTCCGATTTCCAATTTCAGAAAATGAGCACCCCATCCGACCACAATACAGAAATCTATAGGCCTAGCTTAAACTCAATTTCCGATATTATGAAAAATACATCTCTGAAAAGTGGAACGGAACATATAGGACATATACCTGCTCCCGCCGTAGACTGACGATCAAACTCATAGACCAGGGAGATGCTACTCTAACGTAGCAGCTCCCTGCATAGACTAGTGGCACCTCCAAATACGCATTTTCTAACTACTAACCTTATCATTACGTAACATATGGTATCATGCCATCGGATCATGAATGCAGCGGGAAACGACGGTGACACGAAAACTCAGACTGTTGAATGACTACTTACCAAACAAATAGAAATGCTTCGCCAGTTTTTTCAAAGAAATGTGGTATTGTTGTGTGTTTTCATTTGCGTTTGGCTCTGATTTAGAATTTGGTTTTCCGTGTTGAAAAGTGCTTGTTTGGTTTTGATGTATGCAAGTAACACGGCCCAACAGTGCTACACGGGCATAACTTTAGTGCTAGCCTAACTTGACTGCCTGGATTCTGATGTAGGCCTGACCTCGCTGGGTTTCTGTTACAGTGTTAGTGTTACGTGGCTACCCTATATTCTGTAACTCCACTAAAGTTAGGTGTTACTGTGAATAACCATTCAATGAATATATCTAGATTGTCTGTGGAGGTGCCATGTGGACAAGGCCTATGTATTATATAAACACTAAACAAATCTGCAATTGAATTGTATTGACTATTGTGCTAGGCCTAATGAATGTCATGGATGAGATTGAAGAATGTATTTGAGTGTACAAGGGCACCAAGATTGATCCCCTCATAACATTGACACCCCCTAGCAATTATTGAAGTGGAATGCCAACCCAATCTTTGCATTTTGTTAGCAGAGTGACAATTTTGTGGAAATTACTATAGTCCATTGAAGAGGACTGACCCCATGCAACCCTCTCACAGTTAGAGGGACAGATACCAAATACAGTTTGGTGGGTATCTAAAAGGGCACTCTGACAAAATTCCATTAAGTGTAAGGAGGGCACTTTTATGTCAAAAAGTTCACATAACTAGAATTTTTTGTTTGTAAAATAGGCTCTTGCCACTCATGGACATGCTTGCTTGTTGCATTTACCTGTTGGATGTGCCTGCCCAGGTCTGAGTTGTGTGAAAAATTCTAATTTGTCTTTTGGACAACATGCTTAACTCCCACATTTGATTGCCTTAGCTAGATTTTGGTTGTCTGAACAGATAATGCAAAAGCAAGCGATGAAAGACAACACTTACTTTTTGGCAATAGTATTGGACAGTGCTTTGCTTGAAAATGAATCATAATTTTGTTTCCCACTCACCCTTAATTGTCATGTGCTCATACCATTCTATTGTTAATCTATATAAATGAAGTGCAATGTCAATAAAGAAAGTTACTACTTTGATGGGGGGGGGGGGAGAGTATTCTTTAGAAAAATTGCCCCATGATTATTTTCTCTCCTTATTGCAATACCGATGAATATTTTGTTTTGCCACCACGACACACCAGTATCAGTTTGATTTCCATGGCTGTCATTTTTCATATCTGAATGAACTAAATGCAGACTGTATTGGTATATACATCATATAATGCAAACCAGGAGGGGAGGGATCAAAAGCAGTGGGCCCTCTTATCAAAGTATAAATAAGAAAGTTATTATTAGTAGAACTTTGCTAACCAACAGACTTTTTGGAACTATCTGCACAAAGTTAAATAAATCAGCAATTGCACATATTGAAAGAAAAAACAACCTCACCATAAGCACGTTGTTTAGTTTGATGCTCATCTAGTTAGTGAACAATTGGGAATTTTGATCGGCACAAGTGTACTTGAAATTGTGTTTTACTGTGGCCAGTGTCTGTGTACGCATGGCTTTGCACTCTTCTGACAAATTTCCTGTCATTTTCTCCAGTATCCCCTGCTCCGGACAAGATGATTATCAGCCAATACGAACGGCACGGAGGGAGAGCTCAAGCTCACAAAAGTTCTTCGAAGAAAAGTTTCCGAATGCCACTGCAATAAATGTGGAAGACGTTTCAGGTAGACAGTAATTGTCTAGATGCATGTGAGACTTCAGGGTACTGTAAACATTTGGCTGTACAGTATTAGCATCAAATGTCACATGCTGTACTGTGATAGTAACAGGACTATGGTAACTTATGTGTATGGAGTCAAAATGTAGCATGCTTCACTTTTTAGGGCATTTCTCGCTGAGAGTCACTCATTTAAAATACTATACATCGTAGTGAACTATACTAGTTACTGTTGTTTACGTTATACACCCAGCCTATTTGAGGGCACAATGCCCTTTTCTGAAGGGCACAATGCCCTTTTTCTTGAGGGCACAATGCTCTCCCAGGTTGCACTGCTCACATAACAAATTCTGAAGCATAGAAGCTGTGAATGATTGCTGAGCCATAGGTCCCTGTTAAGTCTAATTACCCATTTTTGTCAATGAATTTGAGGAGGCAAGCTTAAAGTAAATTTCTCCAAAATTTCTCTGAAAAGGTGATCTCCATTAAAGAAATGCTGGTACAATAAAGAAGTATTGTCTTTAGTTACCCTTGTGGCACAAATTATCCACCTTGGGAACCCTACAACCTCTGATATCAACGTTAACCAGTCACTTGCAAAGGAGTCTACATAGTTCTTGCAAATAAAATGTAAATATTCTGGTAGTTGGACTTCGCAGGTTTTAAAGGAAGATTCTAATAGAACCTTACCGTACAGAGTCTCTAATAAAAAATCTGGCAAATTTAATTCAGTTAAGACACATTTTGTTCACAGTAGTGTGAGAAAAGAATATGAGACACAGTTGTGTACCAGTCTTCATGGTTTTCATCAGCCAGCTATTAATAGATTGTATTTGTTGCGTATTTTTGTGAGTGGGGCTTGCAGGTTTGAATGGAGTTCAGAGAGTGTGAATTTGTTTTAAATACTGACAAATTTAGGAATTTTCATTGAGAAATCTCAATGAAGAAAGTGACTGTTGCCATGAAAGGCACAATTTTGGTAAATGTTTATGAAATATCAAGATGAAATCGCCATTTTAATCCAACGGTTTGCACATCCTGAATGGATGTAGGTTTCACTGTACAAACAATTAGTGAGGCGTTAAGACCGTGGCAGGTCAGGTATGTAATGGGTAGACTCTCCTACTTACAGCATTTCAAATTAGAGACAGTTCAGCCAACCTTTAAAATTACTTTTCTTAGGGTATTCGTACTTGAATTTTTTATCTCAATACATACGTGTGTAGCGATATTGTCATACTAGCTGGATGTATGGTATTCAGGGTCAGGGTCTCAATCAATTGTCAATGTTTTGCATACTTTCTCATCATGCCTCTTTGCATCTAAGCGAAAGATGGTACTAGTTTAGGTGGGCAAAAATGTGTGTAATGAGTCTTTTTTGCAAATTATTGACGACCAAAAAGTACCTAAAACCTGTAAAGGTAGATCTTCTCCCATCGTTTTGCACCTGATACTTGCATAGTTATAGATATTTTGATCCTTTGTTTGGGTTGGTGGGCCCTGGGCAGCAGTATTTAAGCTCCTCCTTTGATTTACTGTGATTGAAGTGTGTAGTTGTAGGCTTTGAGGTTTTCAATTCAATTGTGTGTATTCACAACTTCACTGTTAAGTACAAAAAGGAGAATGTTGGGACGCCACGTGTGGGTTTAATCACTGCTAATACTTTAAGACCCACCAAGTCGAGCGAAGATAAGCTGCTCATTCAGCTTAAAGGTATTTCATTCCTCTATTTCAGTCACCTACAGTGGCAACAGCAATTAAGCCAACTAATCCTTACACATTCAGCTCGTTCAAAACAATGCTTTGATTTAGGTGTTCAGCAGCTCACATTTTCAGAGAAGCGCTAAAGTCCAAACAAAACTCCAAACAACCAGAATTATTGAGATTCAGTGGTGTTGCAGCTCTAGTCTGTATGTATGTGTGATATTTTTCTTGTCTTATGCAGGAGGCTGTGGTGCGATGTTCAGCATTCATGTGGAGTCTTCCGACTTCAGAGGAAAGAGACTTGTGGCCCAGCATAGGCTGGTTACAGAGGTAAGAATCCCGAACAGCCTAGAGTGATTAATTAGGTAACCTGGTTAAACAAGTTCACCCACTAGCTTGCCATTGGCGAGTTGATGCCAACATAGCTTTTTAGTTTTGCAAGTTGCTTCGCTGACTAGTGGAAAGAGTGCTCTGTGTGGGTGCCTTCTTTTGTAGTCTTAAAACAATTAAGTGGTTGAAAGTGATTTTAGCAGTAGGTAAGCTTTGATGCCATTCTTAATTCCGAGCTGATACCGTCATGTAAAAATGCTGGACGAGGTGGGGTGTTGTGGTGTCATGGAGAAGGAATAGTGCTGAAGTGATGCAATTTGAGATGGTAGGCTAGGATTCTACCACTTGAGGTGAAACTTAGTTCAAAGTCAATTCCCTCAAGTTGCATGCTGTATCAAAAACCCTTGACAATATGGAGACAGCTTAGAGAGCATAGTGAATATCTGGGCTCAAAATTTGGGACTATATTGCAGTCTATCTTAAAATATTACCCAAAGAACTCAGTAATGTGAAGTTATCTGACTTTGTCATTTCACAAAATGAAACATTCTTCTCGTTAAGAGTTTTTTCATTGTTTTATCAGCAATGCAAACTTCCAAAGCAAAATAATATTTAACGACATGTTTTGTTGTTTCCTTCTGGCAGGCATTAGCAGAAGAAGTGAAACAGATGCACGGCCTGAGGATATCAACCAAAGTTCCAGCAGATGACAGCAATGGTTGACGAAAGTAAGACCAGACACTCAACCAGATGTAATCCCGTCAAAAGAATTGCCATGGAGATTCTCTGGCAGCCTGAAATCTCTTCAACACCATTTGCAAATCATGGTTTTGATCCTAATCCGGTAGATGACCGATTAGTTGCAGATCTCAGCTTATCAGGAAGCTCTGCAACTCACAGTGAGGTATTTTATACTGGTGCTTAAAAAATGGGAACAAGAACATTAGCGATGATTCAAGAAAGATTTTTTGTTTTTAATACAATTGCATCAATGGCATATATCCACGAGCAACCTTTTACACAAATTTGATACAGAGCTTCTTTAATTGGTTTGATGATTCCTTTGAAAGTGGCAGAAATCAGTTTAGGGTGATTGGAAGTTTGGAACAGGAATTCGTCTTTACCTCCGAATATGTGGCTTTTGCATTCCTCATTTTTAGGATGGTCAATAAAATGAATGAAATTGAACTCTTGAAGGGATTTACCAGTAACCAAAGATTCAGGGAAATTTTCCTCTCGTAATTGGTGAAAACCATATTTCGGTACTATGTCGTTTTAACAAAAAAATTTCAGTTGCATCGCAGGGGAACAATGTAGAATGAGTCTGTGGGCTATCCTGTATCAAAGCACTACAGCGATGAACCAATCATTCATTATCTAACTTAAGATGTATTTTATTTAGTTGTAATTACTCCTTTGTCACCCAAAGACTAAAAGCTGAGAGTAAATGGGTAATAAAATCAGTCACCGGGTTGCTATGCCCATTTTGCACCGTTGCTTACATCAAGATAATTGGATTACGTAACACTGCAACACACATAGCGGATCTTCCTTGGGGCTAACCAAGAAAGAGCAAAAATTTAACATTTTGAAATCATCCGAATCTCACAATTTATAGCAAATTATCTCTTAAAACTCACTCAGAACATTGGGAACACATTATCCAAGAGGTATGGCCCGATATAATTGTTCCAAAAGAGATAAATCGCACAAATATTTGGACCAAACGAAGGTTGCACATCTCAACACAGTCTCGAAAATTTTCCCTCGTGATCGTCACAGAAAATGTCGAAAATATCCGCAATGGGAATCCCGAACGGTTTCATACTTCACTTTCACAAAGTTAATTGAGTTTTTCACATGAAAATGACAAAAATGATAACCGAGGTGCGGTGATGCACTTCCGTGACAAGTTTTAAAATCTTTTTCTGGTTGCTAGGGGCTACACTGTTTCTTTTCTACTCCATATACTTACTGTTTCTGTACTACTGATACGTAGGCGCACACGCAAGACATACGCTACCCACAATGCAATACTGTAAACTAGTTTGGACTTGTTTGGATTTCGACATCGTGTGACGTCATTACACGTTATTATCATATGACGAAACAAGAGTTGGCGTGGTTTGTATATAGAGCAACCAACTGCGAAGGCAAGTGAAAGTGATGGGAGTTGTTTAGTATGTAAATATCACTAAAATGTCTTTCAAACAAGGGAAGATTATAACCGTATATGGAAACAAGTGTCATGATTGACATGGAGTAGCTTTGGAGATTGACGGAGTGGTGATGCGGTTCCCTGTCATGTTTTACTGAAGGTTGTTTGAAGGCGTGGTCAAAAGCTAAAATCATCGATATCTCTGCCGGATGATCGTGTATTTTTGCAAAATTTGGAAGGGGAGTTGGGGAGTGTACAGAGTATGTGCTGTGAAAATATTAGCGTGATCGAATGCACAGGGGCGAAGATATCATCGTTTGAAAATTTGACCGCGCAATTGCGTAAGATGGGCAACCGTAGCATTTTCAAGGTCACTTTTCAAATAGAACTGTGTGAAGCGTCGTAGTTAATTGCATAGCAACGAGGTGACTGAAATTGTCAAATGGTTCCCATGGCTTAAACAACGACCATGGCATTGTGAGTGCAGAATGGGAAGTCTGTAATGTGTTAACAAATGCAATAGTTGAATATCCTTTATTTTTCTTTTGCCAAATTTCAAGTTTTAAATGTACACAGCCATTTGAAAACGTTTTGAATGCAAATCTGCCTGTGTTACATAACATTTTGTATCCTTGAGGCAACTGGAAATCTTGATGAGAAATAGTGCTGCTTGATGCAATGTTATTAGTTATGAACAAGGTATTGTTGAAGAATAAACCTCTTGTATGAAAAGATATCACTATTCAGGAAGTTGAGTTGTTTTGTTGTTTTCATTAGAAATGTATGACAAAGGGCTCATTAAATGAATAGTTTGAACGGATCTTGTGTGGTGGGTGGCATGCTTTCATCCACAATTTTTTGAAGCCAGTTTATGGGTTAAAGACAGTATGTTGAAATTAACATGAACTCAGTGTAGTACATCCTTGATAGATTTTGATCAAATCTAATCTAAATTTAATCTTGTTTTGCATTTGCATATGAGAAAGACCAATATTATTACCAGGCTTGAAAACTGTTTCCTCGATTCAAACTGAAGTCGGACCTAGCCTCCTAGAAATCAAACCCATAAGTTTACTTCACCACCTTGGCAAAGGTCAAGTGCTAAACTCCAAAGAATTGAAGAGGAATTTTCTGTATTGATTCACCTTTATAAAAAAAATGGACAAAACTTGCCAAATATTCCATCTTTGCTTTTTGTAACAAACCAGGTTGACTATCAACAAAAGAGAGGACTCCTTTGGTGTTTACACACCACTTTAGAAATAGATTCTTCTTTGTACCTTCTTTTAGTCATCTTATATTTTATGTGACAGCAGTCTCTGCTTGATATCTGTTACTACACATAGCGGATGAGTTTTTGTTTTTTGTCTTCTCGCTACGAAAAACTAACGTCCGCTTTTAATTAAAAGAGAAACACTGCTACCATCACACATAGCTGTGTAGATCGACTGTGAATAAACATGTAACTGGACACCCTCCTGGTACTCCGTGGTATCATGTGTACAGTGGCCATTATTAAGTTCATCAAATTTTGGGCTCTGTGAAATGAATGATCGACCATCACGGCACCGGTAGGCTCTTAGGGATAGCTGCAAAAGAGGGCGCTAAGCAGGCAAGATATCTGCTTGATACCTCTCTGCAAAGGTCACTAGTTTACAGTCACTCTTTGCACGAAACAGCAATGAAACATGGGCAAGGCATGTTTGTTTGGTCTTATAAAAGTACTATTTTCTTACATGAGTTTGTGCAAAGAATGAAGGTAGACTCTAAAAGGAGCTCACTGGGTTGATATCAAGGAGTTTGTGGGGATTTTGAAAGGTACAAACACATGACTATATTTACAATTTGCATACTTAGTCAAGTTTCACACCAATAATTATGAAAACTGTCAAGCGTTTTTTCTTTTTTATCGAGTTCATATGAATTAGTACTGATGTGAAAAGTGTCTGGTCACAAATTTTCATAAATGAAATTGAATCATTAATCACTCATTTATGTTCCCTTTGTATGTAACACATGGGGGGTCCTCTAACTTTGACCATTTGTCGTTGGTATGTGAAGAAAACTTGACAGGTCTAGGACAATTTAGTGAATTTAACGAGACAACTCCATGAGCCTCTTTCATGTTTGCAGGGAACTGTTAAGAATACACTGGCATTACAAGATATTAATAAGATGATCAATCGCCTTTATTATGGACTTCAAAATTAACAAAATACTTGAATTTACAAAATCAGTTTTCAATCTCCCATCTGATTTGCAGACAGTTTACACAAAATCACCTCATTTTGAATGTATCACAAAATGCCCTCAACGATTAAATTTCATAACTGGTCTGCTACAGTTGCATACAAGAGGTTGGATAAATACAAGTTGAGCTGTAAATATCGATTTTTGCAACATCTTAACTGAACTAAAAATGATGAGGTTGCACCTCATTACAGAACTGAACTTGTAAATTTTTAATGAGGCATCAAAGCTGTCAGAGCATACACAGTCTAAGCATATAGATTGATTTCCAGCAGAACCTTCTAAGCATGGGGCCACCGTCGACCAGCGTCAAGTGTTCAAGAAAATCTTTAGATCCATATACCGTTAGATTACAGGGGATGGCACTCTTTGGGTCTGGTGAGATGCATCCAAATTTTGAGACATCTGCTTGACGATATGAATTTCTAGTAAAAAGTCCCATTGGCTGTGACACTTTTACCACTGTTAATGGCTATTTTATCTGACTGGTTGTTTAAACATACTGCCGGTGGGAAAATTCGGTGGTAGGCAATTTTTCAGATGGTGTACAATTTTCAATCCTAGGCTGACCGACCAGTGCAGACCGACATTTACAGATCAATGACTAGACGTTCAGAAGTTCAGTGGATACAAATGTGATAGATGGTAGATGCCACTGCATGCCAATGACTTCACATGTGAGAATTCTCTTACTTTAATGCCTTTAAGGTTGCCTTTAAGGTTTTGAAAACTGTTCAAACAGGACTATTCCTTCCTTATGACATGAGATAAGCTTTTCATGAATATAAGGCAACAGTTGTTTCGATATCTATACCAGAAAAATGTCAACAAGTGAAACATCTAGTGTTCTTAATTGGAGTTTGTTCATCATATCAAGCAAAAATTACAGCTTAAAGCACCCTTTGTCATGTGTAGCACATGGTGTAAACATTGAGTCAATAGTTGATGTACATAAGATGGGTATATTAAGGCAGTGCAGCAGGAGAGGTACAGGAAATCGGATACATAATACTGCCACAGGGAATGTGATTACAATAGCACATTTTACAGTATGTTGTTAGAAAGTGAACCATGTCACCTAACTTTTCTGATTTAATACTTGGGTTGCAAGCAGCTGCTTATTTCTACTTCTCGATGCCAAACACGTCCCTCACGAGGGATTTTTTGTTCACTTTCCCCATCGCATTCTTCGGAATTTCGGGAAGCACTTTCATCTCAGTTGGCACAATATACGGTGCCATTTTGTCCTTCGCCCATTCACGCAACTTTCGGATGTCAAAGTTTTGTGAGCCGCGGGTGAGCACTACCACTGCAGCCACTCTCTGACCCCAGGTCATGTCAGGTAACCCCACGATGGCACACTGGCTGATTGCAGGATGTGACAGGATGCGGCGCTCAACATCCAGAGCACTGATCTTGTAGCCACCACTTTTGATGATGTCGACCGAAGTCCGTCCCATGATGCGGTAAACACCATTCTCATACACAGCTGTGTCACCTGTCAAATGAAAGAGGACTATTATCAGATTTGATGATTCATTTTCAAATGAAACATTTTCAATTTGTGAAAATCATGAACATATGGAATCTCAAGGAAAAATCATGGACAAATCTCTTTTAAAGTATGCAGATGATCATATTGAGTGCATGATGTCTGTCAGTCATTAACTTAGGTCAACAGCTAGTCATTGAGTGTATAGCGGTTGTTACATCTTAACTGGTGACATAATAATATTACAGTGACCAAGTTTGTTACACAACCTCAGTTTATAGTGCCAGATTCAGAAAAAAAGAAGTGCTCATAATTGCATCATCAAAACCACAAGGCATCTGTGCATTCTGGTTTAAGATAGAAGTTTACAAGCTATGAAGGTTTCTTTGCCATTGTGAAAGACAAGCTAGGTCACACCTACCTCTGCACCAATCAACTCTTCCCCAGTCCTTCAAAATGCAAATCACAAAAATCATGAGCTAACACAACACACAAAGTACATCTTGGTTGCACTTTCTCACTCCTCCCTTTGGTATCCAATACCCAGACTGACTTTTACATTTCATCTCTTATCTGAATTCACCTGTTTTGAACCAGCCATCTGCAGTGAAACTCTCTCCGGTAGCCTCAGGTCTCCTCCAGTATTCTTTGAAGACAGAAGGACCTTTGACTTCCAGCTCACCTGACTTTCCCTCATGACCTTCTTTAACTTTAGATTGGTTACTGTTACCTCTCACAAGAGTTTGACCTTCTTCGGAGGTGATGCGAACCTCTACTGTTGGTAGAGGCTTTCCAACTGCTCCTGTTTTGCATATTTGAAAGATAAAAATACTCAAAATCAAAGATAAAAGAAAAGCCAAAGGAACCAAAATTTTGTCATTATATCAAATGTGTTCAAACCATCAAAAAGACAAAGGAATAAAATGACATACTACAAAACAGTAGCAACAGTTACCAGAGATTCTAAAAGCAGTCCATTTGCTTCCTAGAAGGCAAGAAGGCTAAACTGAGTGACTGGCAATAGTTAACAGGAAACACAATGTTTGAGAAGGCTCAGATTTGATCATGAAGTTACTGTGTTTCATCCTCAAGTACCCTGGCTTTGTTTTATAATGAGTCGGCATCACCCTAATGCTAAATCATCACAGCTTCAGTGCTTACTGAAAATTTCGAATTTTGAATAAAGGAAATATACTGAGAGTGTATCCCCCATATTAAGGGATATGATGAAATAAAATCTGTTTAAGAAGCTGTTTAAAAAGCAAGACTTACAAACTTCTGTGACTAATGTTCAATGGTAGTCAAACGAAAGTGGAATTTATTGTAACTTTCTGCTTTTTAAACCTGTAGAAAAGCTTCCATGCAATTTCCTAACCTGGAATTCGAGGTCCTTCCAAGGGATTTGAGAGCGCCATTCCCAGCTCTGTCATTCCATAACGTTCAAGCAGTTTGTGTCCTGTAATATCCTCCCACCTTTCCATAATTGGTTGGGGCAAGGCAGCTGATCCTGACACCATCAACCTAAAGAACAAACACATTTACAGGGAGTTTTTTTTTTTGTTGCCAATTTATAAATATCACACTTTTGTCTGTGTACTTTTTACACCCGAAGTATTAAAAGAAGATTGTGTTAACAGCTGTGGTGGATCCAGAGTGGGTGCAGTGAGTGCATGTGAATCTTCCAAACTTGCCACGACTAAAACTTTCAGGAACCAAGGGTGGATCACATCTGACAATTCAACTAGCACCAACTAATCAAAACACCCATCTTTTGTGGTAATCTTGGGAATGATTCATTGTCATATGACTGTGTTAAAACAAATTTGTATCATGTTTATTTTACCAACTTTTGAGGTTAAATTCACCCATTGTGCTTTACTAACCTATCAGAGACGTCTCTCTGTTGCTCTCCTGTTGAGCGTTGATGTACAAACACATACATCATACTGAGACCATTTTTGGATTCCTTGCAAAAGGCAGACAAGGAATCTATCTGATCATGATGACGCGCGAATGTGCATGTGTGTGCATATGTGACACCTTGACTTGTAAAAATGATATCTCAATAACATAAAAGTTTAACTCCAAAATGGGTGTATAGGTTGAAATGACCAGAACGGAATGTCGTGTTTCATTCATGTTGAAACGCAAAACTTCAAGGAAACAACAGCAAACATTGCAAGTTGCAAACAATGGTGCTTAAAAAAAATACTTACCTTATTTTCTGACTGCATGTGGCCTTTAGGAAGGCTTGCACTTTTGGGGTTGTAAACTTGTGGTTGTAGTACTCTATTAGCTTGGCATAGATTGTTGGAACGGCCATGTAAATGTTGACTCTGGGTTGGACATCGGATAAAAGATGATCCCAGACCTTTGAAGTAATATCAAAAGAAAAATGATACAAAAGTTAAATACACTAGTCAAGAAGATCACAAAATGTTTGTTTTAATAGTAATTAGACAATAGAAACTGTATATGAATGATCTGAATCCATAGTGGCATGATGCATTTACTTAAAACAGTTTTACTTAATTGACACTTTGCTGTAAGAAATGAAAATGTCAAGGAGAATGGCAATGATGCCATCAACTCTTTCTTGTTACAGAGACAGAATTACAGGACCTACTATACTACTGTATGTAAAACCTTATTCAAGATGGTAATAATGCCTCTCAACATTTGTGTCAAAATTATGAAAAGTGTAAAAAGAAGTCTGTGTTCACATTTTATTATGACAGAAGAAGCAAATAATGTGCCAATTCATGTGAAACTTATGCACACAGTGGGTGTGAACACACTAACACCACTACCAGGGAATTCTGTAGCAACTCCCATCGCTTCTTATAATATTTGCCCTTTATAAGATAAAGGGAGTCTAGTTTGGTCCAGAAATGTATCTGTATGGTTTGCTGTACAAGGAAGCAGTGAAGCACTCTGTTTTCCTTTTCTCAATTTAACTTGGTAAACATTATGTCAGCATTCTTTCTTACTTTTTTTTTTAATGGATGGAACAATCTTAGACCTTTACATTCACACACTGAGAAACACCCTGCTTCTACATCACAACTCAACAACATTTATTACAAAAACAAAGAACGCTTGGAGAGTTTGCTACAGTATGAGGTGCAGTGTCATCGAGTAGTCAACTCACTTCCTCTGGGTCGAATGATGGCAGCATAACACACGTTGCTCCACACCACAGAGGGCAGGCTAGCACATTAACGACACCGTGCGTATGATGCAGAGGCAATGTGTGGAGGATCACATCGCTAGAGTTCCATCCCCAACTATCTAAGAGGCAAGTAACTTGAGCCTGTGAAATGCATTTAAGAAAAAAACCAAAGCAAGAAAAATGAGCTGCATGATGACATATTGGTCTAAATAATAAATACAAGTCATCATCTGAGGATTAGCAAGATTTTGTTTCTCCAGAGTGCATATATTTTAAGTTGCACAATAGTATTAAACATGCATGCCTATACATTACCTGAATGTTCCCAAATGTAGAGACTACACCCTTTGGCCTACCAGTTGTTCCACTGGTGTAGAGTAACATTGCATTTCTGTTCCTCCATTTTACTTGACTCCACCTTTGCATTATCATTTGTGTATCCAATGCTTCTGTATCTTTCTCACTGGATGAATCACTCTCTGATGTTTGCAGGCTTCTTTCATTGTCAGTCAATTGGAGCCAGTCACTGTTTCTGAGGTTTGCTTCTGAAGCACCTGCACTTCCTAGTATTCTCTCAGTGGCTAGAAATTTCTCATCCAGGACAAGGTGTTTTATCTTCAAATTCCTGGCTATGGGAGATATTTTATCTGCAAACTCCTTCGTTGATACGACCATGGAACAGTCAGAGTCTGTCATGACATACTCCATCTCCGAGCTAGGGTGAACTTTGCACAGTGGGACAGCTACACATCCACTCATCCAGGTTCCCCATTGTGAGATGACATATGCAGCATTGTTGTTACACAAAAATGCAATCCTTTCCTCATTTAGTAGAATGCCAGAGTTGTACTTATTGGTACTGACTGTTTTCTTCTCTGCATGTTGAATGATGTGCTGAGAAATGGTGATACTTTTATTGAGTAGATCAGCGTAGGTATGTTGCCCAAGATTATCTACAAGGGCAAGTTTCTCCTGATGATCTGCTTTCAGAGCCTGAAGAAACACAGGTCTGCAATTAGCTAATGTTGTCCTATTTCTTGAAAACGTTTTGCAGAACACATGGTGGAGATGAAGAATCGAAATGGGATTCCTGATAGTTGCTGAATGTATTTTACAGAGAACCATCCTAGCAAACAAAACAATACACAAAGTTTATTAATATTACTTTTAGTTTTACTTCTATGCACCATTTGTGTTGTTCCATAATTGTAGCATGCGCCCTATGGTGTCAACATGCTATGTAATTACATTCATCCTGCCTTGATTATGAAATTGCCGTTAGTTTTGACAAATGAGCGAAAGTGTGTGTGCTGAAACATGTCAGGAGAGCATCCCTTTGGTAACAGCTGCATAGCTCAAAGAACCATTCACTGGTAAATATGCAGGCTGATGAAACTCGCAGCAACCTGATTTCTGATATTCACCACTTCATACATTAAGCAGTATAGAAAATATTCAAGGAGCAATTGACTTCTCCAAACTGAAACAAAGTCCTTCACAGCAATGTCTGAGCTGCCTCTGCTGATGGCCAAGTATGTACATCTTAAAAGTTGTGTACCTTATACCAAAACTAAAAGTTAACCTGCCACCACAAACTTTTGTTCATAGCTATCAGTATCAGTCTTCTTTTTTGATTGATAAATCTGATAAAGATCATAAGTTCTTAAAGGATGCTTGGAAACCAAAAAAAATCCAATAAATCCAACCCTAAGTGTAACCCTGAAGCCCTGATATCTATCGCCAATTAGCTAAAATCCGTTAAGGGTTGCACAAAGAATTCATTTTGTTGCATGAATTTGTTCAGAAAATGGCGAGAATCAAATTAGAAAATGGGTAGACTAAGGGATTATCTTTTCGCCACATGAAAGCCTAGTTTTATCTCATCAGCTTATGTGCTGTCAAACCTCCAACTTCTTGCTGACAAATTAGTCAAGTTCACAAAATATAAGTGGGATTAGGTTGAGACTATTTGCATGAACTACTGGCGAATTACAAAGGATTATCTCCATTATTTACACAAACCAATTATGACTAACGTTACAGTCTCGCTGATTGGCTAAAATCTCGTCGGTGAATTCATTTTATTTTAAATTTATTTTATTTTTTTCAAGAAAATAGTCACAATCAGTGGATTATCTTTCTAGAATTACTTATGCTGTGGCCACGCAAACTGAACTTATAATTTTGTGTTGCGATAACGTTGCCATATCACAGCACAATGTCGCCTAACTGGTACATGTATTATGCCTACGTAGAATTAAGATAATGAATTTGATAGCAAAGAATCTAAAAAAAGGGTTACGGTATTTGAAGAATACTTCAAACAGAAACGCAGGTCACAACAAATGGAATCTACTTTAATACCTGAAGTACGAACAGAGACACCTCTAAAATCAAAATTCCTTTTAGCAAACCCCTTTATCGACCAATTGTTCCGCAGGTCGCCGGTAATGAGGTGTCATACAGCTATATCTGTTAAGCTTGAGTTATGCAGCTTTCAATTCGATAGCCAGCAGCTAGAACCTTGAACACAACTCAGACTGTAGTAGTTTAGTTTAGTTTAGTTCAGTTCAGTTCAGTTCAGTTCCGTTCCGTTCCGTTCAGTTCAGTTCAGTTTAGTTTAGTTAAAAAAAAAGGATCAGGAGTAACAAGGAACGGGAAGGGCCATGGGCATCAGTCCTGTGGGACGGGACATGTCCTCCATTTTCTATGGGTGGGGGACACAATATCAAATGGGGAACATTATAACAGAATGTCAAATCCCCCTCCCCCCCCCCCACATTTCGTAAACAGAGATGTTGTGACTCACTGACGGGGCCGGGGGATTCTAACAAATGGCAGTCCACACATTTGGTGAGTGGCTCATGTAGGCTTGGTTTGTTAATGCTCATATCGAAGCTCTGCATGACGAATATAGGTGCTCATATTCCAACGTTAGACTAAAATACATCCCAAATACCCACATCTTTTGCGCAGTTTCTTGCTTTCCGCATTATGTTAATTTACAAAACAAGGTAATGGATTGACTGACCTTGCCAGCCCAGGCTAGTCTTTTAAGTTACGATCGGGATACATCCCTTAATTGTGGCCTTGTTGTGCCTGACTCCACCTTTGCATTATTATTTGTGTATCATTTGTGATGTTTCAGTCGCATGTGCAATCAGGTGGGTCGGCGGACGAAACCTCTCACCCGGCCACCCCCACCCAACAAACACACACGCACAAGATCTGGAGTTCCGGAGCTGGCAGGCTGTGACAGAAGGCTTACGTTAGTAACATATATAATGAGTTTTAATTTTGTTGGTCATAATTGTCGAGTAAAATATTCCTTTTGCGGTAAAATCGACCCCCTCCACTGAAAAGCTGCTTACTGGTCTAGCAATTATCAAGTTAAAGAATTTTCAGTTTGTAAAGTCTTATTTTCGTACCAACCGTGACTGATTTTAAGATTACTTTTCGTCCTAACATTCCTCAAAAGTTGATTTCTGAAACATTATATTTCGGAATGAAGAATTTCTAGCCGAGACGGAATCCAGGCAACAAAGCTGAAACGTCCTCAGCTCACTAATGGTTAACAAAAGATTGTGGCACGTACTACGTTCCAGCCCCCCCCCCCCCCCCCCCCGAAACACCAGCAAAATTACCGCATATGTATATCCTTAAAGGGAGAAGTGAGGTCAAAATTCTGATGGTGCCATGTGAGGGTGGCCGTATATTTGATTGTGGATATTCACTTACTGGGTTTTTGCTACATATCTTCTAAAATATTACTTTTTTTCTCTTCATGGCTTCTTCCCCCGATTGCAAACAGTTTTCGACAAATTTCATCCCAAAAGGATATTATTATACAACAGAAAGCGATTTATTTTTCCTCCTGGCTTTTTGCTTTGATGATCATTGGCGTAGCAGGAATGGGACCAGTAGGGTGATCTGCCCATAATTTCGCTGTCTAAGCCCTTCCTCTCTTTCATACTTAAGTTTTCTATGGTTTTAACGGTCATACCAGACAACCCCCCCCCCCTTCCCTACCCCTCTACTTTCATGTCCAAACTTAAAAGGGCCAGTAACATTTTGCTCAGTACTTAGAGCTTTAAAAGGGTACCACGGAGATTATGACGCTGTGACGTCGTGAAGTAATGATTGAAAACGTTGTGAATTTCAGATACAACTCTACTTTGAATTACCCTCATGCGTAGTAACGCAGGGGGTTACCTCATTTCGTTGTAGATGATGAAGACCCGTTCATTCTGTCTAAAGCTCCATAGAATTGCGATACTAATGCCTCCATTTCATTCAGGCAGCATATTGACATATTTTCATGAGATGTGGATACGCTGGACAAGCGCCAAAATTGGTATGTGGTTTCCATAAAGTGCTTACCTGTTCAAACTGGTAGGGTTGCCAAATTTTGTGCAACATCCATAACTCAAAGTGGGCGGTTTTTTCTTCAAAATGGCCGACATTTATCAAGGTGTGTGTGCACTGTGAACTGTAGGAAGGAAACCATCGTTCAGAGTACGGAAAGGGTACTTTAGGGACACACTATACACGTCAAAATCATCAGCATCATTGTAAGGTGGGAGCTCGAGTGGTTTGATTGTGAATTTAAGGTTCCCGATGGGGAAGGGGGAAGGATCAGGGAATAACTCATGAATTTCTATTTTATCCTTTTTTGAGAGTGAATATAGTCACTTCAATCTAAAAGGAAATAAATATACGCTCTTTTGCTACCAAAATGTGTCTTCCCGCATCGGAAATAAAGTTTGCAACGATTTAGGAGCTATAGCGCCCTCTAAATGTATAACTTTGACTAAATCACGTGGTCTAGTCACATGAGTTTCTTCATACACAGCAATTTCAAAACAATGTACCTCTGTTCAGAAGAAAGGCATTGGATTCACCACACCGAGGAGGTACCTTTTCTAAATTTTAATAACTTTTGGAGTATTATCAAGACAGGTCATCTCTTTGGATGTAGTAGCCTGACCTAACACTCCTCTAGCGTTAGCCTACGCCCTTCCTTACCATGTTCCTCAAGGAGTGCAAGGTTCAACGGATAATAAGGTAGTAAGAAATCAAACACAAGAATGAGTTATCTGTGGATGGAGAATTCAAAATGTTAAGATGTGATGTTGTCGTAAGAGGAGGGGGAAAACTTTTTAAAGCTAAGTTGCATAATAGTCTTGATCCAACTGATGTTCAAAACCAAATTAATTGGAGGAGCATTTACACTTAAGTCACCACACCTCAAAGATCTCTGTCTGCCTTGTCCCTAAGACATGTTACTGAATAAGTTCAAGGGGTTTCGTGGATTTTTAACGTTGGCGTATTCTCTCTACTCAACTTGCAAATGCCTTGGGCGCAGTCTTGAGACTCTGTTTTGCACCAGACTATCCCGTGTTTAAGTCCGTTGATGACACGATACTCCACTTTCACACCAATGCTATCATTAAATTCTAATCTGAATTCAGTAAGTATGCCTAAGTCTATGGCAGGTACATATCACACTTTACCTGAAAACTACAGGCTCATGTCAGCTGTTGCTGTAAGCAGAACATGCCAGAAGTAATACAACAATAAACAGACACATAATGCAGGAAGCAACAAAAAAAAAATAAATAAATAAAAAAACAGAGGATGTGGTTGGAACACTGTATGCTTATATTTGGAAAGTCAAAAGTTGACAAAAGGGACAATGGCCAGATGGTGAGAACCCTTCTGATATGAAAAGGTCGGATACACTATAGTATTCGCTTTAGAAAATTCTGTTCTGTGGCAGCGGCCCAATTTCCTTTATGACAATAATCACTTGAATGTTTGGGACTTTTATATTGAGATGACGATGTGGAATATATTTGAGTGACTATTTAGAAAACGTTGGGTATACCACTGCACGTATACAAATGCTGGATATTACTTCATTGCGTACAGCTAATACGTTCCTCAAAGTATCCCATCTCACTAAGACTAGACACAGTGGCCAAGTCTGTGCTCTTATTCAAACTAAGCTCCAACTGGCTGGATTCATGCAGAGTGGAGAATGTCACCGTGACGAGATCAAATTAAACTGAAAAAAAAAGACGCTTAAGAAGAGTCCAGCATTTCAGTACTGGAATACCGTTCTAAATATATTCTAAACATGAGAAAAATTATATCCCTCATTTCCCTCATATTTCGTCACGACGTGGAAGCCATTAACAGTTACCCTGTACTTTTTTGCATTAGGCCACCAGACCTCTGCCAGATTGATGCCAATTTAAATTTGTGACATGGAGTCCGTACTCCCCTTTCCCCCACCACTAAACATCTGATAAATATGAAAGAAATGATACTGCTGGTGACCCTTGTAGACATACTGCTGGTGACCCTTAGACATTACCGTACTTTTCTTTTAAACGGAAGACGGTACTGCTTGATGGACGAGTTAGTTTATTATTCAAGTGTTATGCAATTACATGTGAAATATTACATGTGAAACAATGTTAAATGTGAAACGTTTTCAATAGAAATTAATCTACTAAACGCTGACCTCTGCACTCAGTCATGAAAACAGTTTCCAGTTCATCTACCTCCACACCGTCACCACGTCACCTCATCAGCACTAGTCATAATCACATTTTTCTTTTGTTTGAAATTCATCCGGAAAGCTTAAAGGGAAAATGCAGTCATCCCAAACTGTGTTAGCATAGCCGTCTATTTTAGTACATGTATAGGTGTTTTGAATCATTTGACAATATGTTTGTCACTGGATTGTAACTTATGCAAATTATTTGTTAACCTTGAATAAACAACAGTTTGAAACATCCAGGAAGATACTTGTGAAGAACAGAAGAGGAGATTTGTAAGACTTAGCTGATCTTCAGAATAATGATGGTTTGACTGTTTATTTCATTTAACTGACAGAAACCACATATTCTACAGGCCACCGGCCGTACTTCCCCACACGACCAACTTTTTAAAGGGGCTCATTGAGTTGATATCATTAAAGATTGTGATGACTTTGAATCGTATAACCACGCGACAATACTTACAATTAGCATAATTAGTCAAGTTTCACATCAAGTAGTTACATAAACTGTCAAAATTTCAGAATTTTTTTACTTGTACTTGTGTGTATGTGAATATAGTTCTTCTGAAACGTGTCTGGTCACACCTTTTCAAAACCAAATGAAATCGTTGATTACTAACTCATTAATATTTCTTCATCATATGTCAAACATTGCGATCCTCTTAGTTTGACTATTTGCCGTTAGTATGTGAAGAAAACTTGACAGGTTTAGAAAAATTTAGTGAATTTCACAAAACAACTCAGCGATCTTCTTTAACATGAAAAAACCGCGGTTACAGTTTTCAGTCAGTACACAAAATCCGGGGTCTGCCGTGCTCTAATGTTCGGTGAAGGTGCATTTGGTTTCCATGGAATTCAATTGGAAACAGAAATGGAGAGCAAGAACTTATGGTCGGGGAGTATTTAGTTTAAAAAAACTTGAATCTAACTGACCCTGTATGATTTCGAGGAACATGTTCTCACAACGAAGTCTATCTTTTGCCCCGGTTACCTCAGTTTATTGACTAAAAGAACGACTTCATGTTATGTATAACTTTTGTATTTCTTTCATTTTGATTCATCCCCTCCCAACACGAACATTATCAGTGATGAGTGCTTACGTTTGTCAGCCTGCTAGAGCCACGTGACTTAAAGTAGACCCAGAAAGGAAGAAAAAAATAAAGAAACTGAGCATTTGGCTATTTTGCTTCATCCTGCTAACAAATACGTGTGAGCATATGTAACATTGATTCGTATATCTATTCCGTATGGCCGTACAGCTGTAAAGCGCTGGCGATCCCTTGCAAACTTTACGCCGGATGCTCCCTAAATTTGATATCAAACGTTTCCGCTGTTTGTTCCACAAACATAACATAAACGAACAAATTATTAAAAAAAATAAATAAATCTGTATCACAATATCCTATAACTTTTATTTTTACTGTATATGAACCCATCATCTTGGTTTAGACGGTGTCGAAGTGTAATAGAACCTAAATTCCTAATCCAAAAGTTTCTCTCCCGTCTGTTTAGTAATTGGTAAAGTTGTTGTCTACTGTTGCAAGTCGGAACTAGATTCTACAATACGCACATGAAAATAATTAAGCAATCATGTAACAGTTTATTGTCTACTTTAGAAAGTATTCCAGCAGCATAGAGAGAGATAGTAACACTTTGCATATTCAAACAAGCTCTAAAGTTTCTTTGACCTACGTATTGCAGATTGCACGTCGGATATTGAATACCAAAACAATCCATTCTGATTCCGACCATCCTTGCTCTACATTAACATTTTTAGGTTTATTATTTATCCGTACTGGCAATAAAGTCGGCGCAAATAAGAAAAATTAATAAATTAAAGAAAAGACGACATCAGGTGGATGTATTTTTTCCCCAGGAGGCCGGACAGTGCCTCTGCCTGTCAAAAAGCGGCAGCAGGCTTGTCATATACGCTGTGATAAAGCAATACTGCAATTCACACACACCCTCTGCCAGTCAGAAACAAATCCCCCGAAAGATCAGACTTGTACACACACCGAGCGACCAGCTGTGGGATTTCGTCCACGGTAAATTTTCGTCAGGTTTCACCATCATCAAATACCACAACCAGGTACACACACTTCGAGGGCATTTTTTACTGACACGTACAGAGGGTTCTCTTTGAGTTAAAACGCGAAACGTTAGTCTCTATTGGTGGAATATACCGACGAATGGAATTGCTCTGTATTTCTGTCTTTTCAATCATCTACAAGGACATTCATGTGAGATACATTTGTGATTAGCCTACTTCGTGACATTCCTGTACAGCTGTATTCACCAGTGTGGAGAAGTCACCATACGACTGATACTATGGCTTATCAGGTAAATCGGCATGTTTCGTACTATTGTTCATGTTTAGTCTCGCTCATTACGTCACATGTATGTTGTTAGTTCGTTAAGGTACTACGGTTTAAGGTACCAACGTACTCATTGTTTAGTAATAAAGCATAGTAGTAAATAAGTAACCAATTAGGGGTATCACACGGTCGCCTCGGCGTAGTTCTGTTGTTGTAGAGAGGTCAATGTTGATGCTGTGACGACAGGCCCTGTAGTGTACCCCCGCATAACCGTGGCATTATTGATGTGTATTACCCATACATCAACTGGATGCATTCCTGAGAAAAAGGGCACAACATACCCAGCACTCTGCGTCGAAGGTCATTCAATGTGTTGATGTTGAGATGGAGAAAACTAATGCACATTTGTCTATTGACAAACTTTCCTCAACCCTCTATTTGCCTTGCACGTGTGTGTTGTGTATCTCACAGCAGTTACGCTGGAGTGCACACCAGGCGCTTTTGTACAATCCGTGATGACGGCTATGATACTGCTACTTTCGACAGGCTGTACAATGCTGCATACGTGCCCAGAGTTAGTGATCACGTAAATGTATGAAAGTTCCAGCTGTCAATTAATGCATGAAAGGCACGTCAAATTTACCAGACAAGACTGAAGACACTTTAATGTATATCCCCTACAAAACATACACCTATTGCTTACTTCTAAACTGAACCACTGACTGAAGTTTTTTTTTTTTACTTTTATTTTACATATTGCACTGGGTTTGGTTGACTATAAGCTCCCTGGTTGAAACACAGATACGCCAACGTGGAGAAAAGTCCGTCCAAGCAGGGGGTTGAACTCCCTGGTGCAAGCATGGAGCAATATCCCCATGGATTAAACCCTAAGCCATGGCTCCACGCGTCACATATCAGCTGTCTTGCTGTAGACACTGACGAATCCAGGTCCTTGGTTCATGGAAGTATTTACCCGTCCGCGTAATACTTCCATGCATTGTTTGGGAGGGACCAAACTGGTTGCACAGTGATATGGGGGAAGGATTCGAGGGGAATAGAACACCGGCCGATTCTTGTAAAACTTTCTATGAAACTAAATGTGACAGAAAACCAATCCGAAAGGGAGAAAGTATCAAGCACGCCCTTAAACAGTGATGGCGTGCGTGGTTGCATCTTTTCTGGGAAGGGGAGGGGATGGGGTAACAGGTGCTCATCATTACTTACTTGATAGCTGGAACTGTGGGAGGACGATTTAGGTGGAATGTCACTATTATAGTTGACAGAGAACGTTTTCTAATTTATTTCTGAAAAATTGCACTTTATCAATTAATTATTCAGAAAATTTTCGGACACTATTTTTATCCCGCCGAAGAAGGGGGGGGGGGGATGACCCCGTTGTCTTCCCCTGCCTTCGATCTGCAAGTGGCTGTAGACGGTCTGCCAAAACGGTAATTAGGTAGTTTCAGGGTATAAGTATGTATCTTCATCTTACCAGAGTTTATCTGGTTATGTCATGAACTGCTCGGGTCGTAATATACTGCTTCTTAGGGAATGAATGTAAAATGTCAGTGAACTTTTCTTGTTACTGAAGGACGTCGTACACCTATTCGTGTTTAGGAAGTTTTTTTTTAAATATAAATTGAAATTGTATTGCTTACACAGATAATGCCTATCAATTTGTCATTAATTAATTAACAAATACCGGTATGCTTTTGTACAGAAAGAAGCATGTTTGGTATCATGCATCATAATTATTATTTTGAGACAATACAGCACACTTTTAGCAGCTTCTCTGTGGTGTTATTCAAGAGTCCCAAAGCCCTTGATCCATTCACGGCTTCACCATCCCGTGATCGTATTAAACGACTACGGAAGCCTAGAAAGGACATGCGATTGAACAAAGAAGTATCTCGTCAAAATGACAATTTTTGTAAAATTGTCATCTCGATGACTTAAATGAGCTCTTCGAAATGACAAAAATCTGAAATTTGGCAATTTCAGAAATTTGTCAAAATTGGGACATTCAGAAAAATTGAAAATTGATATTTTTCGGAGTTAGAACATCTCGTCAAAATTGCAGACTTTGGAACTTTGATATTTTGCCAATTTAGACCAACTCGTCAGAACTCGAAAAAATGTCATTTTGCCAAGATTTAAGTAGACAAACGACAATTTCCTAAATTTTGGGTTTTTGACGAGATGCTCAAACGTGCCAAAGTGTCAGTTTTCCTAGTTTTGTCATTTTGACGAGATTTTCTAACTCGGAAAAATGGAAACTTTCCGAATTTTGTCATTTTGATCAGTTGGTCTAACTTGGCGTATTGGCAAGTTTCCTTAATTTTTTGAAAAGATGCAGAAGAACGTCAAAATGACAAATGTTAGATTTTTGTCATTCAGACGAGTATTCATAATGTTAAAAAAAAAATTATAAATTTGCCTAGATGGTTCTTTTTTTTTTTGCACGTTCCTTCTACGCTCCCGTAAACGACTAACCGATAACACGTTACATTTATCCAGCGATATCATAAAATAAAATATGAAATAGCTTTAATAACTTTAAAGTCAGTAGTGCTAGGAATGGATACTTTGGAAATAAACGTAACGACATAAAGGAACTTATGAGTGGGCAGAGCTCAAATTCCTCCATCCAACATTTCCATACCACTCGGTTTCCACCACCACCCCCCCCCCCCCCCCCCATAGCTCCGTTTATGGTTTTGAGGAAAACAGTGATATTTGTAATAACTGAACCACTTACATCATCGCTGATTTGAAATGTGCACATCATAGGTCTAGATAACTTTGTGTTGTCCTTAGCCCAGTAAAAATGGCCTGAAACGAGGAACCAAAACCTAAATAAGATCCTCTATTTCCCTTTCAGAAGGGCCCACAAGGACAACGTCTTGATGTCATAGATCCACAGTCATGAAAAGGAAATATGTTGTCAACACTGTATATTTTATCATGTAAACTTAAGAATCGTCTTTTAAAATACACACTTTTTCGAGAAGGAAGTTTGGATCCTCTTAGGCACTATCACCTCATGTCAGAGTTGTCTCGCACTCGATTTCAGCATTTGGTGGACGCACTCGTGTCGTAGCACTGGGCCAACACTCTCATGCAGAAGAAAACACAGTAAACTTTACTTATTCCAATGATTGATCGAGCGTGTAATCTAAACTGTGTCCCTGCGCGAGAACGAAAAATTATAAGTAATATTTTGGATGGTTGCATGTCATTCATGAGCCGATGAGAATAAAATTTAAATCGTCTCAAAAAGGTTTCCTCCATCATTGACAGCAAAGTTTATTTAGGTATCACACACTGACGGATCCAAGTCCTTTGTTTGGGAGGGCCGAAGTGGTGGTAGAGTGACATGGGAAGGGAAGCAAGAGGGATGTGGAATGTGGAATGTTCTATAACTGAATGTGGTCAGAGGCATTTGGGGCGACAAAAGTGTGCAATATCGTAAACCAACATCGTTTCCTATAGCTATGCATTCTGTAAACATTTTTTGTTTGCCCTCCTTCGTTTGGGACCATGGTTCCTCTCGGTTGCTGACCCCCCCCCCCCTGTTGGGTCCAATAGTATTGTCACAAAATATCATGAATGACAGAAAATAGAAGAAATGTTTAATTATCATAATTCAAATCTCAAGGTGATGAATGGATATCACAGTTTGTACTCACGAACGATATGAGCTTAATAATAGAAACTGTTGAATAAATCATAGGAAATTATGTTTTGATGCAGCTGGTCGGTGTTGAAGACCCACACATTCCTACATGCTGGTAGGCGTGCCGACTAAATCTTTGGTCGTTAATCTGGTTAATCTGAGTATGCCTTGGTCTGTTCCCATGACAAATGGCATCCGGGAAGCATCCAGTAACGTCATTGCACAACAACAGTAACAGGAAGAACGAAAAAAAAAAAAAACCCTCTGAAGATCTGTATATGGGGTGGGGGTGGAGAGTTAACTTCCTCTAAGTGGTGTGGTTCATGGTCGCTTTGCAGATACCAACCTCAATTATTCATAATTAAAAAATTCATAATTAAAAAAAATGTTTCTCAAAATAGAGATGCCTTTGTTCTATGACGAAGCAGTGACGCTCTTCATTTGCTATATTCTTTAAATCTGCATATCCAGTGTTCACTGCCCCCCCCCCCCACCACCACATTCTTAGTGAGCTATCGGTTTGACTCGGTTTGATATGTTCCAAATTGACGAACGGCTCATCAACTTTTCTCTTGTTTAAATTACTTTAGGATATACCCCCCACACTACTTCCCCGTGGTGTGCACCCATGGGTCCCGGGGGAGACAATACAGTCTGTTGAACCTGGGTTAGGTAGGTCACCGAATCTTTCGGTGAACCGAAGAACCTCTTTAACTTTACCGGTAAGTGGGGGCTGAAGCTGCAGACCTAGTTCAGTATTTTACAATTCTTCCATCCCCGCTCCAGTCAGGTTTGACACTCCACCGTTTTATGTCGCCTCATCCACAGACCCATTAATTTATACTCAGCAGGGTAATTCGGAAAGGTCAAGACCCCATTAGGAGAATTCTTATGACGTTGATCGCCTCATTTGTGGGTCGTATAAGAGAGCAAACTCTTTCAACTGTAACGCTCTCGTTGTTTTAATTAACGTTTTAAGTTTCAAGTGTCTAAGATAACAATAGAAGAATGATTAAAATTTGAGATATCCCAAAATGGCGACCTGCATTTTTACAGTGTTTTGACAGCTACTTATCAAGATAAAATACTTCAGTGTAACTCAGCCTCTACAACTGTCAATTGAGTTCCCAAGTTCTTCTCCCAGTGAATTGAGGTTAAATTTGATGGAAACCTTCCTTTCTTTTCTATACGTTGTATCTCTGTAATACGTTTTCCTATCTAAACCGACTTACAGCTGTGCAACATTACCATGATTACGAACGTGTGAAGTGAACCAAACTTTAGATAGGACTTTATCATTAACATGTGCGAAGTGAACACAACAACAGTAAGACAATATCTTGACATGACCATGGAATATCTTTTTTCAAGATTTTGCCTCTGTCGATGGCATAAGCGTCGTCATTGCGTAAGTGGAATTACATGGGATCAATGGGATTAGACACGGTGCACACACTTGAGTCTTACTGATGTGCTAATATTAAAACCGAGCCGCCCGTCAATGGCTGACGCACTGTTACATAGTCTAATAACTAGTGTAGTATGGATTGGTAGGCTATTCTATTTCGTGGCCCTCCAGAAAATACGTCTCAGTCAAATGGGTCAAAATTGCATGTACGTCAGTACTCATTGCAAATATGTACATGATTTTTGAAGACACTTAATATTACGTAATTCAGTCGTCTGTGGCTTTGCGGATACAGGACATACACCCTGACGTTCATTCTGCCTAGCATGTTCTCAACCAGTATGTCGTTATACCTCACCCTACCATCAATATCACTGGAGGGCTATGTAACAAACACAAGCAGCACAGTGATATGCAGGGAATATGAACAGCCGGACGTAGCTATTCGTATATAGTATAGCCTTTGTCCAATTAGGTTAATATACATCCCGGATCACAGGAGTCCAATTACCGGAGCTGACAGTCATCCGCCAGTTCCGCCATGTTCTCTTCTTGAGGGTAAAATGCAGAATTCAAGAGTAAAAATAAACCATACATTCACAAACAACGATGGCGACTCTCCGGTATGGTTGCCATGGTAACCGATTCAAACTTTGAGCGAGTTTCCGTCGGTGTGATATGATCGCGAGGCATATCATATTCATACACCACAAAGTAACGCAGACTCACAAGTTCGGTATGTTAGGGAGTTATTTCAAGAATGTCCTTTACGGGGCCAATGATTTATGTGCCGGGCGGGTACCGTTATTCCGTTCTAACGTCATGAAACTAAGTTACAGAGCATCAGTGTTTCGTGTGACATGCATATGGACAAGAGCTGGTGTTATTCAGAAGGTGCATAGTGAAACCCTGGATGAAATTAGTTGGAAACGTATTAACTATCACCGTCCTTTTAGATATGACGTTTCAGTTTTATGAAAATGCAAAACAGATAAAGTTCAGTGTTGCTTAGTGCCAGTATTTCTTTTGTTAGGCCTCTTAATTGCCTCTTATTGCCTCTTATTGCCTCTTAATTACTTAATTACTGAGTGTCATATCGGTAGGTGTTATCGATATTTGTGAAGAAGAAAAGATATGCTTCCAAAATAGAACCTTCTGGGCAAATACATATCATTCTCAATTGTCCTTGAAATAATAGTTAAGTAAAGACATAATTTTATGTCTTTATATCTTTTGTAATAATGACGTGATATCCAGATATACCATAATGGTTCCTCTCGAGAAGGTATAAACATGTAAAATATCATGTGAGGATTGGCTGTGAGACAGTACTTTGCCTGTAAAGATCTCAAAATTCTATGGATTTTGAAAGAATTTGTAGCTCTTTCAATGGTTTACACCTTATAGGCACTACTCCAAATTGTCATAATTTCGTGTCCTATAATTTTAAACTGGAGAAAAAGGTTTTAGCCCCTGGAGTAGACAGGGGAACAAGAGGTAGCTCCCCTGTTCATCAACAAAATGAAAATAATAAATAAAGAAAAATGAAGAAAAAATAGAATACAGTACCCAATACTTTATGGTTGCTGGAAGCAGCTCTACCTGGTAACTGACTCGAAAGTCCCCGTGGGACTTCGTGGGACTTATCATGGATTGGGGGACTTATCATATCTGATAGCAGTACCCCACTTTGCATTAAGTTAAAATAACTAGAAACAGGGATATATCCCCGTTTTCGGCGTATCCCCAATTACACTGGCTCAGTGCTTGTATGTGTCACTGTTCGTTGGCCTTTACAAACCCTTACATACACGTACCCGTATACGGCGTCGATAGAGGACATGGACTTTTCCTTACGTAATCGAGGTTGATCCAATTCAGCCATGAAGTGGTATAAAGGGCTCACTTTTTGCAAGTATGACAAGTGGTTATTCTCCAACAGATTGCATAGTTGCAAATTGAGGCTCCCTCCTGTTACTACTATGATAATGGTGCCTTCGGGGTGTTCAGGCTTTTGGGGGTCCAAGGTCTAAATGGCTCATTATGAAATCTTGCAAAGTGCTTCTTGTCTTTCAGATTGTACGGTATTTAGTTGAAACAGTGTCACAATGCCACTATGGCAGTGTTTCCAGGTTGTTCAGGATGATTTGTCCGTATGGACCACTTTATGAAATCATGCCAAATGCTTTTTTTCTGCATATTTTGCTTTCAATTTGGGAAGGTTTTTCAAATTAGCATTGTAGTGAAACCCTTTGCAGTGTTTAACAATCGTGGGTCCAACTTCAGAATGGGCCATACGAGCCATTAATTATTACATTTTGCAAAGTGATAGTTTTTCTACAGATGATATGTTACAATGTTGATGGTGTTTCAGATTAGTACGGTGGTAGTCGAGTACCTTTGGCTTAAAAGCATTCTTAGGAGAACAAATGGGGCCCAGACATTTTTGGGGATGTGATAAATCGTAGATTAACCTTGGTTAAGACTAGATGACTGCAGTTAAAATAATCTTCACGCAAGGGCCTATAGTCTCCTTCTAGTGTTTGTTGTCAACAATTTTTTTTCGCTAGGCGCCACCGTTACGCGCCAACTGATGTGGCGCTCCGTATAGAAAAGAGAAAACTGATGTCTTGATAAAATCATTTTGAAAGCTATAAAAATCCCCTTGAATGAAATGTCTTCCTCACATCCCCGGACTCTCGGTATTCTTCGGTCTGCTTCTTCGTCTAGTCGACCGCTCACGTTTGGACTCCCTGTTGAACAATCCTGACTATGTCAGTGGTTTTTAACAATTGCCACACGCGTCATCGGAGATTTTCGGATGGAGGGTAGCCTAATTGTCCCATGGACCTGTTGAATAGAGGGAAAATGTTGACGAGGAAATCATTTTTTTACCAGCCTTAAGGTGAAAACTTTTTCCTGGATGAAATTGCAATAGATTTTCAGAAGTACTCATCATCAATTTTTCCGTTTTAAATTTCCAAATGCATTTCAGTTGTCCGGTGGGCGTGTTTTTGTCTTTTACCCGCCCGCCCTCACACTGCCTTTAAGTAACAAACACAAACACTTAGTTATGATATTGCTGTTCCCGCTGATTTCAAATTGCGTTGGTTACACACTCCTGGCGATTACCCACGTACATGATGAGTTTGTACTCACAGAGGTGACCTCTGTAGTTTTGTGCTCGTATGTAATTGGAACAAAGAGATGCAATGTAGCACTCCATGTAACTGATTTCGAAAAGAAAAAAGAAAATACATCTTTGCGTGTTCGTTAACGGATTTCCATAGCCCACATTGTCATAATGCATTGACCCCTTATGTGGTATGTAAGGTTAAACTACTGTATGTAAATCTCGATTACACTAATCGGAAGTGAAAAACAAAAGAGAAAACAATCAATGACGTCCTAAATTAAGAGAGACATAGTACAGTGAAGGTCATTAGCCCCAAGGGTCCACGCAACCCTCTCTCAGTTGGGGAAGGGGGTGGGTAAATGTTTAAAATGGTGCTTTCCAAAAACAATTATTACCCGTAATGAGGGCACTTTTTGTCAAAAAGAGCAGTATCGCTGTCTGCAAATTTGCTTTCAAATTTGTATTATCACGTACTGGAATGCAAAGAGTGACCATATTTGGAGACTATATTTGGAAGTCTAGCATATCCAGTTGCATTACAGAAAACTTTTAATCTGTGAGGAGGCGTGGCAGTCCTAGAACAACCTTCTTGTTATCACAGGTTTGAAATAAGTATTTCAATGTGTACACTATAGTGTTAGAAGATTTTTGGAGAAAAGGAGTTGGTTTATTGAGTCTTCGTGTATAATATTTATACTGTCAAAATCTGAGTGAACTATGTAAGCAGTTATCCCAAGAGGGGGGGGGGGGTGGGGGTGCCTAACCCTGTTACTCCCTCGTCATGCATGTCCTAACGGAGTGAAGGTTTACGTTCGATGTTTAGAGGTGTACCCTATTCCCTTCCGCACAGAAATTTCATGAATGGACGGGCCATTATATGTGTTTGACTAAGCCTTGATTTTGTTCATTGTTTACAGTACAGTGTAGAAGGATGGGGGGGGGGGGGAGGGGGGTGATGGAAGGTTAATTATAAAAGTGAAACTGCTTTAGATCAGTGGCATAAAATAGCTCTATACTTTACTTACTGAAGTTTTACAATTATGTCCCAACATGCATCTGAATAGCCTGCCTACGCTTCAACATCCATAGCCTGGTCTTTGTTAATGCAACACTAGATAAAAGTTGACGTATATGTTTTATCGATTAACACATTCCTTAAATGACAACCCTGCAAAGCGTTTTCATCTGGGCCGTTTTTTTTTTTCTTATTTCATAGATAAGACTCTGCACTTTAGCCGCTTCGTTACGGGGATAGTTCATCAGTTCTGAATTTCATACGCATGCGCTCACCCTCGGATGGCGTGCACAGTCACAGTGAAACAAGTTACCGAGAAGAGCCAATGAAAATTCTGAAAACTGTAGAGGGACACGCCCAGAAATCATTTCAATGTGACTTCCTGTGGATTATTGAATATACGAGATTTAAACGCACCTTTTCACATTGTCTTAGCTTACAGCCGGTTTCTCCGCGCCGGTTTCTCCGCCTTGATGACATTTAAAAAAACGTGCATAACTTTTTATATAACAACATCGGAGATAAACAATTTTGCCTTCATTTGTTTTGTTGCTTTGCCACTCTATTAGTTCATGTTTTCAGGGCTTAGTTTTGTCTTCCAGAAAGCAAAATCACGTGATGCAAACGTAATTGTCACGTGTTCGATCACTGTTCTCTCAACATAACATTGTCACGATCCCATGCAGTGTCATACTGATGATATGAGGGAATTTTGGATGAGAGTGACATTGGTGTGTGTTGAGGCAAATGGCGTCCAAACGACCATCTCTTCGAACTTCCCGAGGGCCTGACTCTTTTGTTGCTGGGGAAATTTTTAAAAAGTGCAAGGAGATTGTAGACTAAATCAATGATCGACATCAGGGAGACAGTCTTGAGTTCCACCAATGAGTATATATGCTCCCAACGTTGAAGCTAGCGATATTTAATTCACCACTTCCTATTTGCAAAGAAATTTGTTAGCCACGCTGTCAAGTCCTCTGCTCTGTGCCAGTACAAATACTGGAGGTCAGCATGCATATCCTATACATGTAGGCTGCACACACGGAAATGTTCTGTAACCAATGTTAATGTTATCCATAAATGCCAAACATTTACATTTCATTCAAGCCCTTAAGAGTGTCTAAGTTAATGAAATGAGATGCCTCAAGAGCCTGGCAGAGAATACAGTTTTGCAATATGAGCATCATTTTCACCACACAGGTTCTTTCTTCTTGTACCTGCAGGTTTCCACACACTATCGTCGTAGTATTTCTTCATTTAGGAGTTGCAATTTTCTTTCATATTCTACCATCGTTTTTTTTTAAATGGACGGGAGCTCGATTGTTATTTTTGGGTACAGAAGTTCAGTCAGTCGTGTCTGCTGGTTAATTTTTTCCACTTTCACTCATGGTTTACGAACTGTCCATACATCAGTTGTCCGTATTAATCGTCACTGCAATGCTCTTATCAATCCCACCTTCCTCATCTTGTACTCATCAAGGGTTACCAAGATGAAGATGATGAACAGAAGATGGATCGTCCGGTCATTACCGATGACGACGTTCAAGAAGCTGGCGAGGGTTTGGGATCAAACCCTTTCACTGAATCCGTGTCTTTCGGGAAGTTAGAGACAGGAGAAGGTTTGTGTTTTTGCTTTTGTTCGGGTGGGAGTGTGTGTGTTCTGGGATTCCGCCGGCATAACGTGCCCTTCAGGTGCCGATTTGAGTCTTTGTCCGATCCAAGCATACACTCTAAATCAAAGCCGTCCAGTTCATGGCTGTTTGAGAATATCTGACGAGCGCCCTCACTTGGAACTGTCCTTCGCTAATGTTCGACCAGAAGGAGGTGCAGTTGAAAAATTGCCCAAAGCTTTTACATTGCCAGTCGTTATTCTTGAAAATTGGTTTTCAACTTCCGACGCTTTCCGACGCCTATCGCAGTAGAAAAATTTGATGTTGCGTAACTTGTTGAACATGGATACACCTTTTTGAAAACTTTGCCGATATTAATAAAATGCTATAGTAAAAAATAGTCCTATGTCCGCTTTCATCATTTATGTATGGCAAAGGGTCTATGTCATATGCTTCTAAACCAGTTTGTCTTGATTCCAAAGAGATGACCAGTCGTTTTTATTTTTGAGACAGTGGTTCTAACATGACTGTCAGCAACGAACCTCGTATCAAAGGTGCTCTTAGCTGTTCTCATCCCTTTATGAATTGCAAGTTATTGTACCAGAGAAAATATAATAAGATCAGAATAAATTGATCTCCATATTTGTTGTATTTGTTCCTTAATTGCACCTCCCTGTTTAAACCCAATGGCGCCATAATTCCTTCACTGGTATGTAATTGTTTAAGTTGATAATTTGTCCAAAAAGAGCAGTCTCCTATAATTGCTTCCACTCCTTTCCTGTTTTTTTCTTTCATGAAAATGGCTTAATCTAACCTCACTCTTATTACCGTACACAAAAATGCATATTTTTTTAACTCTTCTGTTGTATGTGATTATTTAAAAGCAAACGTCTTATCACCTGGCTTTACCTTTCACGATTCATCACTTTTTTTCACCGTCAATCTATGTTAAGCTAATGAAGTAAGGCACCTTATTTGTTTTAAAACTCTATTTGTGAAAATGTATTTCCGGTTCGATCTAGTGCTCGATTCTGCCGGGGGGGGGGGTTCAATTTGTAAGGGGGGCTCGAACTAGTCAGTCGAATGACTCAAACTACCCCTTACCCTACCCCTCCCTGCATGTTGGCCTGGACTGACTACATGACTGCAGAGAGATCAGTATATACTGTCTGTTGTGGCATGATCCAGGTTATGTGTGGTACAGGTCTTCCCTCCTGTGCTGAATGTATGCAAGAAATCGCCTGATGAATTGGTAATGGGAACCTTTCTGTAATGTCATCTCATGGAACGCAACCACATGACATTCATGCAATCGACATACACCAAGGCAGTTGCATAATCCTGATAAAACTGCGACACGGTGTGCCTAGTCCAAAATGACACCGCTTTTGCCTCAGAATTTCTGATATTCTTAATCCCTTACAGCGCCATCAATTTTCAGTCGAAAAGTTACCGGCGCTGAGACGGTGTTTGGGAAAAAGAGAGACCCTACTCCACTGAAACCATCTCGCCGGTTGTCGAACGTGCCGAAGAATCACTGCATCATGTGCGGAGAAAAACTCGTGTACGTCTTTAGAATTATTTTGATACTGAGGGAGCATGCTTTCCACGAAAAATTTAACTCTTTCATGATATTTTTTTTGTTTCACACAGGAATTTGTGAGTCTTTGGAGATGACTGAGATTATTTTTCACATTTGTTCTGCTTTATGTAAAATACTAAATTGTGAAAGTCAGACATGCCAGTTTTTTTAAGCAACTGGAGTGAATGAAAACTGCCTCTTATTCTTAGTATCTCTGAGATGCAAAGCTGCCCTTGGCTTAGGGTATAGGTACGGCCGTTCCCCTCTGCTCTTTGTAAGTTGATGTACTAAAACATATCTAATTTGCCCAAATTTGTCATCTAATAATTCAAAGAGGGGAGCCTCCCTCATTGTTTCCCCCAAGGTGCAAAGGGTGGGTCAGATGTATCTACCTTTGAAACACTACAGATGTTGTGAAATTAATCTGAAACTCCTTCTGCAGTTATACCTTTAAGCATCTTTAATGTCAAGACAGGAACTTATTGAGACCCACAATTGAAATTTAAAACTTGGACATTTTTACCTTTTGTTTAATTTGTTCTTTTCACGAATCTTGTCAAAGCAAGAATGTACATCTAGAAGCTTCCAGAACTGTGTGTGACATTTGAACTGAGATATGAATTCTACGATTTATAATAAAAAATTTTTATGTTAGAATATGTCCTGTAGAAAGAAGCCGACCTTCATTTCTACTCGAAAAAAAAATCAGTGCCGATTTATCTCAACCTATGTGAGATGCATTTCTCATCAAGGAGCAAGTACTATTTGAATACTTTCACATGCCAATGTGCTATGATTTATGGTACAATTCGACACGCAGTGATAGTATACATGACATCGTATCTTAAAGGGAAATAGGGCTTTTAGAATACACCAACATGACGTACAAAAGAAAATAGTGGTAATCATTGTTAAACCATTCAGTCTCATCAATAAACATCTACCACAAGCTTCATCTCCTCAAAACATTATGCATGTGATGTGTAATATAAGATGCATCATTTGAAATTGAAAAGTTTGGGTGAAGAAATTAGTGTTAGGCAACAAATAATTGAATTTCTATCTGTGAGTAGCTAATTTCTTGAGGCGAAGGCTACTGTCCTTCTTTATTTTGAAAAATCTATCATTCTGCATCCACAAACATTGGTTTCAAAAATACGGATGTCTGGTCTAAAACAAACGCCCTATTTCCCTTTAAAGAGTAGTGAAAGATTATGAAGATGACCTTGTAAGATGACAGTGTAAAAAAAATTACAGTATGACAAATTTCAGATCTCACTTTTGAGATCTCGCCATGAGACCACGACCCCATTTGCCATAAGCCCCCTTGAATCGTTGGGAGGGGGATGGAATCGAAAACCTAATCTTTAGGGCCAAGTCTGGAATGCAATTTCCAACCAGGAGGGGGGGGGGGTGGGAGGGTGCAGGGGAGTGGGAGGGTGGACGTGAGTGACAGAGGAACTTACATGAGAAGCAGATCCGACTGTGAGATTTCAGAGAACAGAGAAGAACAGCCATGTCATAACATTAATGTAGTTTTTGCAATAATCATCCGTGTTTTATGAAAACAGAATTCACGACGTTGAACGAATCCAGGGTAACTCTCACTACTGTGTGTGTTAGGTTTTAGGTTGGCTCACACACCCGTCACCATTCGTGCTCATGTTCAGACCGTAACAATGCGGACCAGGTTTTTTTTTTTAACTTGATTTGAGCAGGGATGGTCATAGTCTTGTGTTAAGACGATGGTAGTATTTTCTTCTTCCTTTACACATCCCATACAGTTCTACTAACTCATTCATATATACAGCACGCGTCTCACTTCGCTATAAGTAGTAGCGGTAATAACAGGCGTTGTTGGAATGTGGACAGGAAAAGGGGAGAGATTCACTAAGTCTTGACCAAGACTAGGATGGACTCTGCACCATTGTCCCCCTGACTAGCAATTGATCGATAGCATTTGTCATCACAAGGTTTTTTTTTCCTTTCCAGGATGCTCCTTCAAATTATTACATAATTCAATTAATCTAGACAGATTTTCATCACTCAACTTCTCAGATAGTTACCAGCAGCTATGCAGGTGCACAACACAACTTTACAGTGAATGATAATAAAGTTAAACTTTGAAGACGGATCTTGAGATTGTTTTTTAATTTACTGGCTTGAGTTTGGTAAGATAGTCAAATATATTTGTCCAAACCTTCTCTCAGTTGAAAGTGAAATTTCCCTTTAGTTTACCGAACCGTACGATACGTGTGTGTCCCACTTTTACAGAAATGTTCCAATTTAATGTTTGCTTCTTGTCAATTCATGAGGGATTTATTGGTAGAAAGTCTGGCTCAGTGTCAGCGTATTACAGCAAAAGTAGCCTTTGTAACCAACGTGAAGGCTTTCTCATTACCTTTACATTTAAAGATTCACCCTTTTGATACCACGAGCTCCCACGGAGAAACAAGTGACTACTTTACCTTTCTACAGACACTCACACACCAATACGTTGGATGTATTAATAACATCCTGAGAGTACAAGCAACATACCGATATAAATTTAATCTATATCTGTGAAAATTGTCACATTTATTTTTTTTTGTTTTTAGTCTATATTAAATGTAAATAAATCTCCGACTAATGAAATCTACTGAATGTCAAGTGTTGCCATCATACATGCAGGTAAGTTGCTAAAGCTATCAACTTAATTTATTGTCGAACAGGTGCACGCACGTGACATATGCTGCTGGTACTGATGTTGTAATGCTAACTGGAGGATGACGTGTCGCTATGGTGATTGGATAACCAGACACTATTAATTTAATATATGCATCTAATCTCAGTTGCGCTGGTCAGGAAAAAGTCAGACAGTTGACATGCAACCACCTACAATATACACTGCCCGACTAACTTAACCAACTTTTCGGTATACTACGTATCATGTTGCTTTATAATGATTAAGATACCTTGGGTCTCTGGAAGTCTGGATGAGTTCTCTTTTTCATCAAAGTTTCTGAAACATTCAGTCAGAAATGAGCAAACACAGATGAAATGTGCATGTAATTGGATGAGCACGTAGAATGGACGGACGTACTTTGTGTCATTGTCATCGCCCTATATGTACCATTGCCCATGCATCCGCCGGGTGCTCAAGCCCAGGACACAAACACACGCCTTTCATGATTTTCCGCTCCTGATCAACATACCCTCCACTGACCTGTGACTTTATAAATTAATTATAATGCACACGAATTTACTCCGTGCAGTTTTTAGATGAAATTATCTTCGGCGATGAAGTTCAGCAGAGTGTGTGCTCTTTAGCTGCAATGGCTGATTTCATCCTTTGACTATCTTCATTCTGACCTAAGCTCAACAATCTAAGACACCTGCCACCCTAGCAACGCCTTTAGGCGGGAATCAATACAGAACGAGAAAAGTAACACATGCATCGCCTTGAGACGTGCATCAGGGTGTAGCACCGTGAATCTGTTCTTGCTTGAACCATGCTGTTTATTTTTTAAGTTGGGGCGTACAAAGAATTACGTTTGATTCGAACGTACGCAAATAAAACAGGAAACCGCCCACCACTAGCCTTCCGATTATAGCAGGTGTAGTTAATGAGAAAACGGCATGTAAGCCTACACACAAGAAACGAAATCAGTGCACATCATTGCAAAATTTATCATAACTGTCATATATGTATCATGTCAATATAAACAACATATGTACTACGCGGTGCTTGCTGACGACTCACACTGGTACCTTTACGAATTATTGTGTGACATTTTATTTAGTGGGATGTTACTACAGACAAAAAAAAAAGAAAAGAAAAAAAGATTTTTATTTACAGTTGTACAATTTTGACTACATAGTAGATGAATACCAAACTCTTGGCTCTTGGCTAAGACTGGCACTTGCATGAAAAAATAAAGTCAATGAAGTGTGAATTTGTAGTTCATATTGCAAATCTCCAAATGCCATGACTAGAAGAAAACTTTTCCAATTTGTTTGATTATACATAGAGTGAGCTGTATGAATTAATTGTGACTTATGACATAGGATAGCTTTGTTCTTTTAAGTCATAATGATAGGTCCTATTTTTCCTTCTTCCATTCTGTCTCAGTTGCTATCCGTTTTGTCATGGACTGTATTGTTTCTATCCTTATATAGCTAGGCATGCATTAAGACGGCGCATGTTTTCGTTGTAAGAAAAAAGTGTATGCACACAGTCTGAAAAGCAAAATCGAATCTCGGGAATTTGGGAGGGATTATTATTCAGTCCAGACAGGAGAAAACCGAAGAGCTGTAATTTAATTAACCTTGTTGGCTCAGCAGACGATACTGATATGCATTCGCGGGGCATCCCTGTGGCCGTTGAATGATGTAATCTCTGATCATTGAACCAATGATAGTAATATGAGCTGATTCTTGTTTACAAAAAAAAAAAAACTGCACTTTTTAAAATTCACTTCGAGGTGGTACTCGATCCTTAGCCTATATAAATTTAGACATCGCCAAAAAAGATACATTTGATATTTGGGAGAATCGTATTAGCAATGCTCGTCCGTGTGATTTTCAACGAGCATGTACAGCTGAGATCAGGGAATATCATCTCCACATGGGAGAAGCACATCAGTGAAAGTGGCTGGACATGGACAAACAAAGTTAAATCATTATTTTCAAAATTTATACCTAGGAAAATGTCATTTTCTTGAGAAGGAAATTTACTGCACAATTGAGCACTTTTGTTGCACGAAACCGCAAAGAGCATTCAGTTACACTCACTTTGATCCCCCAGTGCATAACTGTTGTAGGTTCTGCCAACTATACTTGCCTACCCTGTGACCGAAAACTATTGGTCCGGGCGTTTGGTCGTCACCATAAAACCTTTTTTTTTTGCTGGTAGACCAAGGACCGTTTCGTTCTGTATATTAGGAACAGCTAATTGCTTGCAGTGTGGTTTCTACCGTGAAATTGTCCATTTGGGTGTAGGTTGAACTGTATTTGCTGTTAGGTCGTTAATTCTATTTCCCACAGTTTAGCAGAGCGATTATGTCACACTAAATCATCAGGCAAAACGGTACTTTATGGTAACGCCAGTGATGAGACCCGCACACAGAATTTATTTGCTTTTATTACTCGATCATAACTTTAAAATGAGCCTGATATTGTTCGGACGAATTATTCACAGTATAGGATAATCAAGTTTAATAGTTCTCAGTGTTTGTCTTTTATGAAGGCAGGACCCTCAAGTTTTCATACGAATTCTGAAATCATGAATATCAAATAAGCTATTTTGGCAATACAAGGCCAAAATAATATGCTGCTGAAAGCGGACAAATTTTTGGTAAGTTTCCACTGTGCAAGAATAGGATAGTTGAAGTCAAACAAAAGCTGTCTTTCAGTCATACCAAAATGCAAAATGAGTCCACTTCACCTGTCTGTAGTTTGCACCGTGGAACTAAGTTTGGATTACAAATGACCAACACATTCACTTGTCAAATTAATTTCGCATTTTGTTAAAGGGAAAACGAAGGGAAAAAAGTCACTCTCTTTGAGGTTTGTTGAAAGTCATACTTTGAACTGCTATTCCGTGCCCTCCTTCGAAAGGGTGCAAACGCAAATCGTATTCGACTTGCTAAGTTCAGTTTTCAAAAACTTCCGTTATCAGAATTGTCCTTTGTCTTTTATAATGATGATTATCATCTTTCATCTCTTGCTATCTCTTTTTCAGAGGACGATTTGTCAGAATTCGTGACAACATGATGCATAACGAATGTTTCACTTGTGCCGTGTGCAACGTTAACATTAAAGGGAAAGGTACCGGTATAAAACTGTACATGGAAATGGTTTTGTGTACTCTGATTGGTTGACATTGTCGTGTGCTCCCTCACCACCGACTCTTAACCAATCACACTGTCACACTGTCACATTACGGAAGCGTACAAGGGATATGCAAAAGAAAGAAAGAAAAAAAAGATCCATCTGGGCAAAATGACAATTTTTCATAAAATCGACATTTTGACGACTTGATAAACTCCTCAAAATGACAAGAATTTGATATTTGTCATTTTGACGTTATTTAGGTCTTTTTCAAAATAGAAGCGTAGAAGGGACATGCGAAAAAAAAAAAGAACTATCTCGGCAAAATGTCAATTTTTCGTAGAATTAACATTTTGACGACTTAAATACAGTCTTTAAAATGACAAAAATCTGAAATTTGGCGATTTATTGAACTTGTCAAAACGTGGATATTCCGAAAATTGTCATTTTGCCGAGTTACAATACCTCGTCAAAATGACAAAATTAACAAAAAATTGTCATTTTGGCGAGTTGAAGCATCTTGTCAAAATGGCAAATTGAAAAAAAAATGCCATTTTGCCGAATTAGAACATCTCGTCAAACTGGCAAATTTCAGAAAACTGCTACTTTGTCACGTTCCAACATCTCGTGACAGTGGCAAATTTCGAAAAATTGCCATTTTGCCGAGATAAAACAACTCATCAAAATGGCAAAATTTGGAAAATTGTCATTTTGTCAACTTGGAACGACTTGCCAAAATGTCACAGTTCCGAAAATAAGTTGTCATTTTGCCGAGTTCGAACATCTCGTCGAAGTGACAAAATTCGAACCATTTTGTCGAATTAGATCTCTTGCTAAAACGGCAAAATTCAGAAAAATGTCATTTCATAGATGAATTCATAGATCGCAACAACCTCGATTTTCCTTAACTTTGTCTTTTTTAAAAAAGAAATGCTGAATAACGTCAGAATGACAAATTTCAGATTTTCGTCATTTTGAGGAGTTAATTCAGTCGTCAAAATGTCAATTTTACGAAAATTGTCATTTTGTCGAGATGTTTCTTTTGTTTTTGGCATGCCCCTTTGACACTTCCGTAGTCACATGAATATTTTTTAGCATTACTACATGAATCAGCCAATCCTCACATGATATCGTATAAGAAATTCTGTGGGGACTAGATGCGTAAATGTATGAACTTGGAGAAAGTCAGACGAACGCATTGTAATCTTACGTAAAATACTGTCTAGCTAACATGAGATGCCCAAAAACAACGTGAAAGTTAAGAAATTCTTTGACCCCCGCATTTTTAGGTTTTAGTGGTTTGAACGGACATGATAGTAATGCAAACACGATAATGTCTAAAGATAGAAATAGGGGCTGCGGTCCATAGACCCGTGTGACATAATCTTTGTATTTTTACCTCCAAAGCTTCAGGGGGCCGAAAAAAGTGTTTAGCTGCCCCTCTTTTCACATACGTAATGAACGATTGATGGTTATCTGAAACACCACATGTTACACATATCCGAAAGGAAGGGGGGGGGGGGTGGGGGAACGTAAAACACCACCACCTACGATGATACATGGAGTAAGGGAGAAAGTGGCGTATGATAGGTGGACCAACGAGACTTGAACCTTTCTCAAATGGCCTTTGTGAGGGAATGACTGATTCTCATAATCTTATGAATGGATATATTGTTATCAAGTTTCCACCCCCCACCCCTTCCCACGTTATTGCACGTTATTCATCCACGTTATTCCAAATAGGAAATAGCATCATTTGGTAATCCTATCCTCCGCTAATCATATTTTGTCATTCTGTTTCTCTTCTGAAAAAAAAAAAAAATTAGGTTACTTTGAGGCTAATCGAGACTTTTACTGCAAGAAACACAATCCTGTGGACCTGTAGTAACATGTACTCACTAGAAGAAGATGCTTTTATGCAAAGAGCGGATTCACCGTTTGACGTATAAGATGAACGAAGCATCACTTGACAGAGGAGGGACGCCGCACGTGAATTGCGTGAAACTGCCTGCAAGTTTGGCCATTGTGTTTTGGGGTATATGTATATCGATCATCAACCACCTTTGCTTTATGTTTGTAATTCTAAGAACGAATTTCCAATTAAAATGTAAAGTTCTTCTGTGTTCATTCAAAGTATGCTTGGATTTTGCTTTATCATGTGTTTTTATTGATATGGGCGTATACGGAATGTCTTTTGTTTTCATGTCGGCTGAGTTGATGCAAAAATATACCAAATGGGCGAACGGTGCATGCACACGCATTTATTACTCGTACACGTGTCGACTGTCCCTTGAATTTGTCACGTGATGTCTCGTTCATCGTCTTGTAATCCGTCCGACATTTTGATATAATTTTGCATCGAGTTAACTTTAGGCAAATTACATCGACGAAAATATAGTAAAAAGGTTAAGATAGATGTGGCAGTAATAAAAAAGTAAATATATTATCCTGCCTTCTCAAATAGTCCAAAATTCCAAAAATTGTCATTTTTCTTCAAGACTCTCATCTGTTTGTTCTTTTCACTCATTCCGTGTGACTCGTTTCGGAGCTGTTAGAGTATATGGGCCTACCACACAGGTCATATCCCTTGCCAAAGGGATACTTTTCCGCGGTAGCTATTCGCAAGTTCAACACATTTACCACAGGAGGCAGCTCTGCTACAATCATTGTTTGGCTTAAAAATACAACGAAATGCCTAGTCGCAGGGCCAGTCACAATGCTTGTTGGTGATAGGGTAAGGTATGTTGTTTTGAAAACATGTATGCAATGACTATACAGCTAGGCGTAGGAGCACAGACGCAATGAACACATGACTGCCCTGGAAATAGGCCCCACCATACTGTTACATTACCAACATTTTCTGTTGTATAGGCTACAAGCAGTGGTGGCGTGGCTGGGGAGGCTACGGCCTCCAGGAACAGTTTTCCTATGGACGCCGAAAGACCGTAGGTCTATGAAAGGGCACCCATGTCGCCTGTAAGCGAGCTTAGGGGGTACTTTTACCCCAAAATTTTCCGGTACGCTTTTCGCCAACTGAAGGTGGTGCTCGGCTAAGACAGACAATTTTAGCTGCATCATGCAAGTGATGATGTGCGCCACCTGAGTCTTCCCCCTCCGACGGGGGGGGGGGGGAGTGATTGCATTGTGAACAAGAGAACGGTAACTCTTCAGTTGATTAGTATAGCCTTGTCACGGTATTGGTATTCAAGTTCCTGCAAGGCATTGTGACTTTGTAAATATGCGACCTAATTACCGAATATCTTGCTTGTGATTCTTGTTGAGACGCCCCTGTGACGTTGGGCTCTTTGTGTTTGTTGCCTGTGTTACAGTTATTCGAGACAATTGTCTTTTGTTTTCCTGCTAATGTTGAATTCCACTCTTGACGCTGAAGGAATGTGAGAGATTGCTTTTGAAACTTGCTCGTGTTAAGGTTTAAAAATTTTTGGAAAACATTTTGCTTTATTGAAAACAGTACAACGCATGAATGGTTGATGACCGATGACTTATATCTCAGTTTCACAATGACCATACTGCAGTGCATACAACATATCTTTCGTTTTGTTTTTACTTTTAATACATTTCATTCAATTTCTTTAACATAACAACACTTTACTTGGCAACGGAGTCCCTGCGGTGACAAAAAATAAAAAATAATAGTAAATTTTCATTTGGCTATCATGAGCTCTTTCGATCATCCCGAGCAGAATGTAACTATTTCGAGATAATAAAGATATTCGCCTATTCCAATTTGTCAATCCACTCGTCACTTCAAGGACTCCGTACACTTAAATGAAAGGTAATTTGTAAACTTTTTCAGTCATCGATCTTTTCTATATATCAAATAGATTAGCAATATCAACGAACTGGTCGTATAGTTAAGTGTGTCAGTATGTAGACCATTATCGTGTGTAATTTTAGCGGAAATGATGTAGATAACAATAGTTTGAATTCTTTAATTTACAATTCCTTAAAAAAGAAATCCAAACTAATCCTCATAAGTACCCATCTACATTGCTGTTTCCGGTAGACAATTGGTTCTCAAAGTGGTCCCTACCTTCCCGGGAAGAGCGGGGGTGGGTGAGTGAGAAGCCGCAGATGGGTGCTAAGTTAACGGGATCAGGGGAAGCGATGGCACTGATTTTGGAGCCCCTGACATTAGGGCACATAACTGAAATGTAAGTGGAAGAAATTTACAGTATCAATGTCAATTTACAGTTTAATAGTTTTTCCTCTAGGCTATTTTCTCCCTCCACACCATTCAACCTTTACCTCCCCAAGACAGATTTTGTGATCCAAATTATCCCCAAAACGGTTTAAGGAGTTTTCAACCCTTCAAGAATTCAACCCTTAGGTCCAATTTCTTCTGTGTTTGCATTATACTGCGATAGGTGAAAGGTTTGTCGTTTATTGCTGGGTTTTGTTGGTTTTGCAAACCGACAGATAAATTGATGAATGTCCGACTATGAATGGTAGGACTGGGTGGGGGTGGTATTGGGGCAGTTCAAAATAGGCCTACCTGAATGGGGCAGTCATCTAAAACTTTGCTGCAGACCTTTAGGCAGTGCGGGCCCAAAAAATTTGAGAATTTCGCACAATTTTCGCATTTGTCGAGAAATTTGGGCAAACTTTCTTCAAGTTCGAATAAAAATGTTTCAATTCTGGTCAAAACTGAGTACGTTTTAAATAGATATAAAATGATGATTTGATGAAGCATGAATACCGTTCGTATGTGTAATTTATAGAACTTTGCTCGCTACGACCGATACTGCTAATACTAGCAAAATGATAACCAATTCCCATGGTGCTGACAAAATTAAAGCGAAGTCTCCAAAATTTTCAACTCTTCTGTGTTTGAAAGTTAAGATAATGTACATAGAAAATACTATTGTATATGTTTGTGAAATTGTTGTATTGGTTAAAGGCAAAAGGGCGTCAGGCAATTCGGCAAAAAAAAAAAAAAAATTAGACGAAATCAACTAAATCCAGTGCAGTTCAACGTCCTAAAAGTACCATAATTGTTGTAAAGTTGAGAATACCTCGGTTCCATCGTTAACATATGTGAAACGGATTGTGTTTGTATCTTACCGAAAGTCAAGTGTGAACAAAACGTGAAATCATTCGTCATAAGTTGGTGAACATAAATGTCACTTATACTAAAGTCGATGTTTATTTGGTTAGAAGGAAAGCTTTGTCGTTGGAAGGTTGTAGGCCTAGACGTTGAGAATTTTCGCTAGTGTTGGGATGCTACCGCTGAAGCCATGATCAAACTTATGTTTTAATAGTATTTGTCCCATGTTGATCCTCTGCGGGTGATTATTATTGAAAGAAATTTACTTTTGTTCCCGGAGTTTAACACGTAAGCCGAATAAACATGAAAGGTTAGGCCTTGGTATTGACGCGCGTGCGCTAGTATAACCCTAGCACTGGAAATGACAGGTGCAGCGACGGGTCGTTTGTTGACCCCCTATCACGGCACGACACCGATAAATTCATGCAATCCAGTATTTTACCTTTGGGTTATGTTCTTCGTATCATACTTTTGAACATCTGGTTGTTATTGATGTAAATAAAATAACGGAAACCGTGTGATTGGCATTTTGGGTGATATTTTCAAAAGTAAACGAGAGTGCCAAGCCAGTTTAACCGTGGCCACTAACTCGGGACACAAATCGTATCATGTGTAAAAATGGAATGAGAAACCATCAATGCATTTTGAAGTGTGTTATGCTAAATACATGAAAATGCAAGTAAAGAAGAATTCTCCCTTCGTGTGTTATCTTCTGTCTCTCACGAAGTTGAACTCAAGACGTTGGTGGTTATTACCGGATAAATGTGTGCTTCGATACGCATAGTGTGCAAATCAACTTCAAAACTGACTGCAAATTGCGACAAAGTTTCTATGATATATCGTTTTACACGTTAAATAAGACCAATAGCTCCATTACTGAGAAGTTTGACTCACAAGTTCGGCACAGGAGTATTCACATTCAAAAGCGATTTAGGTTGAAGTAGGGCATTTGCATTCCGCGCCCTCACTAACTTGCAGCCAATCAACTGCTTTAAGGCAGTCATTCATTCATCACCCCATGCAAGCTACATTTTTGGCTCGGGGTAAGCAATATTCTTAGTTGGTTCTACTTTTTGATTGACAACAAATTCGAAAGATGCAGAGTAGATTACAATACACAGCTTACACATCGGCATATTGTTTCGATTACACATGTGGAGGAGTTTTAGACAGGTTGTCGGATGGGCCAGAGGTATAAGTGGTTGGGAGAATTGGAACTCTGGAGGGATGAGTGACTGCTTTTAATGTGTGGTTTCAGTATAGATCATATGACATCTTTCTACTATTAGCATTTCTATGGTAAATGTGAAAGATACTCTGCAGTAAGCGTATTAAAGACTTATTATCCCTGGCACACCGGTTGATTCTATTTCTCACAGCAAATTGGATGCACTGAGAGCCTTGGGCTCGTACTCTTATATCTATAGATCATTACGAACGAGAAGGACGTGAAAAAAATGTACTGTTGAAATACTTCTGTTAAGGTAGGGAATCATCTTTGAAGGTTATGGCCAACCGTAATACCCGACGCAACGCACCATGAGTACTAGACCCTGCCAGGTTGGGTCTTTTCACAGATGCAACAGAACTTCGTGGCGTTTCACCAGGTTTTTCGTGTTTATCGTCTCTTTCACATCCTTAGTTCTGCAAATAACAAGTGCGTACCGGACGACTTGGACCATATGGTATAGGAATTGCGCCAAAAATGACCGAAGAGCTGTCCTGAGTACATGAATAACGTTTTTCTTTGAAATTGCTCCAATCCTTGGAATATAAGGGAGCTGTTATGCTATTTTCTCATCTTTACAAAAGACAGCCATTATGAGGGAACTGAGATAGTACTGACCCACACGTAATTTTTTTTTTGGGGGGGGAGGGGGTTATACCGAACGACTAGAAACATCAATTACTTAAAACTTGAGCTGGATTTCGTACGCGGCCTACAGAAGAAGGGGGTGTTGGAAGTTGATAAATGTTGAGCCAGACTGTTAAGTATCGGTCCAATCTATTACAGGGTCACAGAGTTCGTAACAGTTATTACTGATGATGAATTACAGTGGTAACATGACTTTGCCCTACATCATCCTCAGAACTTCCTTAACCTTGGAAGTGTAAACAGTGGCGAAGCGACATAATTTTAAGTGTGTGTGTGTGTGGGGGGGGGGGGGATCTTTGGATGAGAAGCAAATTTATACCCTGCAAACGGCAACCGATCACAAATTGGGAAGGAATTTGGCGTGCGATATAGGGCCCTGTGAGGGGGGCAGTGGCGTTAGAAAATCACAGTTGGGCTTGGGCGCTTTCAGGGGGCTCAATGACCTCCATATACGGTAATTGGACAATTTTCCCCTTGTCCCCTTCCCTGGTTCCTACCCCTATGTATGATTATAAATATCTTAAAAATTACGCCTTGCAGATTAACGTAAGCACCCAAAGTGAAGATCAAACAAAAACTAGCTATGAGGACTTGGGAACGGGTTACACGCTTCTAACTGACTGATACAGATGTATCTTCGTATATCTTCTCTTTAAAGTTATGTCTCTCAGAAATGCGAACATTGAATTTTATTTGCCGATGAAATTACAAATGACATCTTCGCATTGAGTATTCAGCTGTTACGTTTACCATCAGGACATTTCTTGAAATTGCATTTCATTACATTAGTCTCAAAAGCCCCTCTACATGGTTACGTTGTTGGCAAACACGGGAAAACACCTCTCTTTTTTGCTATTCAAATTCATTCACTGCCCAAGTCTGGTGATTTCGATTCCCGATGCACTGCCGGTTTAAACGTTGATTGTGGAGGCTCGACGTATAGGCTATGTGATAATGCGTTGTATGAGGTCATATATATTGGTCAGATATTAATCGAAGGCTCAACGGCCCGGGTTTAATTCTGTTTGCAAGAAACCTTAGCCTATTTCATTTTTAAATGAAGTCATTCTAATTATATTAAATTAAGCTGGAGAATAAAATATACTATCCAGCATACATGTAGGCTATCTTTAGTAATAATGGAAGGGTGAGGGATGGTAAAATGACCCTCCTCCCCTAGTCAGATACTTGCGGGTAAATCTTCCACCCCCCATCGTCCACCTTGTCTGCGTCTCTGTCTGCAAACATGCCTGCTGTTTTTTAAATTACCAGGAAAGGCAGGACTTTTGAAGACAAACATTACTGTTAAATGAGAGACTAAGATATGGTGAACACCATCACTACATACAGTCTACGTTATGTTGATTACACTTTCCGAGCAAGTTGAATGTTCAATCAGGAGGCTGCTATTCTTTTAATGACTCCATAATCGGACCAATCCATATTTTTGCTTTTACAATTCAGTGTCAAATACTTTTAACGTATATGCATAGATTCAAATCAGGGTATTAATAATAATTTTGATTTGCAAGGTATACGCTTCAGTAATTCAACCCACAATGTGTGTGCATTTATGGAAATTGTAGACAAAGAACCCCCCCCCCCCCCCAAAAAATGCATAAAACATCCTGTTATCAGTGGTTATGTGACGTAATGATTCGACTTACCCAAGTAGGTTTGTATTCAGCTGAGGAAAAATGGCAGCATCTTCCTCTGAAATTTTAAAAGTGTATAACTGTGGAAGGAAATAATATTTTTAATGACTCTTTTTGGAATATGTCACCTTCTCTTAGGTGAAAGTGAAAACCTTTCCACCGCAGGCATTTCAGACCCATGTGAAACTCAAGATATTGCTGATGGAATAAAGACTTTTCTGGTCAAGGAAGATTTCCAGTTGCCTTAAATTTCCTTAGAATCCTTAAAATTCCTTAGATTTCCAGTTAACCTTAAAATTCGGCACTACACTGAAAATGGATTGGAAATATTGTAGATTTAGGCCTATCTCAAAATATTGTGGAAACTAACTTGAAGGTCACATCTCTTAGATTTGTAATATTTCTTTTTGCGACAGTCAACCAATACAAAATTATTCAAATATTTGTGCATGCATGAGTGACATCACAAATTCCACATCACGCAACCATTTTGAAAAACGAAAGAAGTATCTCTTTAAAAATTCATAACCCAGTAACCGACCATGGTACTGAGATATGTTTTCACCAATAAGTAGAGGATAAAATTCCTAATTTTAATGAAATATCAATTTCCTTCAGTGGCCATGTGGATGATCCTATGTAGTCAAAGCTTATAGGTACATAACTCAAGTTGTAGGAGTGTCCTCAAAATACGTGTTTCATACTTCATTGTGCCAATGAAATGCTTGTCTCGGTAAAGTAACACAAAGTTATGACACCCCGGCCGTCGTCGCGACCTTGAATTGCACAGAGTGCATGGTCTATACGTCATAACCTTAATCACATGGAAGACAGTCTCTGTACCGAGTGAGCTACAGGACCAAAGATTCTAGAGAGGGGAAGATGGGAGATTCCTGCCTTGAAAGTGTAACCGGAAGTATACAGTCTTGTGCAGATACATATATGGAGCTTATATTTTCGGTATCGCTCTGGTCCTTTGGTGATCACGGCGCCGTCACATCTTTTGTAGGTAAGACGTTCTTCAGCTAGCGAGGCAAATCGACCGTGACGGCGCTGTGTGCTGCAATTAATTGAAGTGGCGACGCCAATTAAACCCCCACGTGACTCATTTTTATTGGTTTCCAAACGATAAACAAATGTAGCGTGAATTTTTCAAAACAAATGATGCCTAAGCGTGGTTTTTTCCCATCATATGCGCACGGTCAACATGGAATCGGATCCCTTTCTGAGTAGTCATACTTTCTGATCCTCAAAATACTAAACTACAACCTTTACATAGTTTACCTATACCTACTAGGCAAGGACTCAGTTCCACCCCCCCCCCCCCCCGTCATTTGTTGATGCTATTGAACTGAATGAATAGATCTTCAGGAATTTCTATATTTCAGTTAATGACTCAAATTGGTGTCTCTTTCATTATTTTATTCTTAATCTTCCTGTGAGGGAAATTTCACCTGCCCGGAGGAGCATGCGGTAGTTTTAGGGAGGACTGCTTCTCTTAATCTCCGCGGTCCCCTATCCCCTAGTCTACGCTCTTGCACCCGAGGTACAACACCACTGCTTCAATTTGGGATTCCTGACCGAAAATGTCATAAAAAATCTTTACCGAACATCTGCTTTACGTGCATGGATACTTCCATTTACAAACCTCGGAAAATTGACTTCTTTAGACATTTTAGTTTCGACCTGGGCAGTTGCAGTTGTTCTTTATTGTAAAGTGTAAGTTGTTACAGCTAGTCAAACACATGCAAACACGACTGCGTAAATCCGTAAAGCTTCAGTTCAGAAATGTTTTGACACGGAAACCAAACATGAAGGAACGAAAGTTACCCCCCCCCCCCCCCATCGCTGTTGAGTCAACAAAGCAGAGTCTTTGACACACTGTGACTGCATTGAAATGATGTAATATGGGCAACGCACGCGTGACAAGGAAAGTGCTGGCTGATGCAATGATGGGGTTAAGGCGCCAATGAAACGTTTGTAAATAGATAAAAAGAAAGTAAGAAAAATGGCCGTGATGTGCACTCTCAGTTGATTTGTGCTGGAGATGGTTACCCCTTGCCTCTGTCAAAAGGACAGGGGAACAACTGCAAAACCCCGGTGTCTCTTCAGTTCCACACATGTGGTTCAGAATTACTACCATTACGGAAAGTACATACTGACGTACGGATGATGCCACACACCATTATAGCCATGCTTTCTTGTAAATTAAAACAAAAGAAAAAAATGTTTTTTGTGTGTGTTGTGTGCAATCAATAGTTGTAAATGAGTTGAACGGTTAATAAACAGTGTTCGGTATTTTTTCTTCTTTTTACTTTTTCGTGCCTCTGACCTTACTTCTACCAAGACGGGGAAAACAAGAATCGATTGGCTGTCCAAACTTGCAACTGACTTAATTTTTATGCGTTTTAAAGAGGCTCATTGAGTTGATATCAATAAAGATTGATGTGATTGTGAAGGTTATAAAGACATGACAATACTTACACTCAGCATGATTAGTCAAGTTTCAAATCCAATAGTTACAAAAAGTGTCAGTATTTTTGAATTTTTGACCGTTGCTTGTACTGGGTGTGTGCATATAAATACAATACAAATATGAAAAATGTCTGGTCACAAAGTTTCAGAAACCAAATTAAATCATTAATTACTCACTCATTAATGGTCTATTGTATGTGAAACATTGAGATTGTACTAGTTTGACAATTTGGCATTAGCATGTGAAGGAAACTTGACAGGTTTAGAAAAATTTAGTGAATATTATGAAACAACTCAATGAGCCTCTTTAAGGCCGCCGTATACATGGCAGCGTGCCAAGAATTGTACATATCATTGACTTGTTCTTGAATCATCGTGCTCTAGCTCTATCCAAACGACAACCGCATGGTACTTCTAACCCAACATGTTGTGAAGACAACGTTCACGGTACCCTGGACTTGTCATCTCTCTTGGTAAGTACATATTCTAGGTGGCGAATATTTGAATTTCATTTACCAGATAAATGTGACTGTTTACATTGTATGACCATTGAAATTGGCTTTCGGTTATTTTTAGTTGATCATCAAAACAAGGCACAAGACGAAGATAGCCGTTGTTTATCCATTCATGCTGGGTTTTGTTTTTGTTGTGCGTGTGAAGCACGTGGGTAGACTGTGGCTCATTTGTATTTCCTTGTGTACAGACGGTATGTTATGAATTGTAGTACTAGTAGTGTATAGCCTATAGGCCTGTGAGATGTTGATATGAAAGCGAATTGTTGTGTAGGCCATTCTCAAGGCTTCGATTAAAGAAGGAGTTTAAGGAGTATATCGCAGGAATGATTTCCATTTTAGCTCGTTCATGGCCTACAGGAGCATTATGTATGTTAATCTTGACACATGTGAAAACCTGTAAACACATGACATGTTTAAAGTGTGATGCAACACCCCAGCCTGCGTCTACCAAAACATATGGTGTGCAATCATCAATATAAAGAGCATTTTCTCATCAGGATTCTTTGTTGCTGACTGCTTGTGGACGGATTTGATTGTTCATAGATGTCATAGTGGTTTGGATTGGTAAAGCATTTTCTTTGGAGCATTTTGGGCAGTCTTTGGTTCTCCTTTCGTCCTCCTTATTGGACCCTTGGTTTAACCTAGCTATGATCAGTAATGCTGAAGAGAGGTTCAGTTGAATAAGCTCAAGTAAACCAAGTTTGTTCTTTGTGCCCATTAAATTTCAAAGAAACAGTCATGTATAGGCATGTCAGGGTTGTTTGGTTTTTTTTTTCTAAAAAAAAAAATCATGATTTAAAGACAAAAACTCATCACCTGCCCAGACAGTTTCAATTTTCCCAACCACCTACCTCTAGTCCCTCCCTCAGCCTGTCTTAAATTCCTCCACATGTGTAATCAAAACAATGGATCCCTGTGTACACTGTGTAATACGAGCTGCTCTGCATCTTTCGAATTTGCTGTCAATCTAAGAGTACTGTAACTTAGAACCAGTTGAGAAGTTTGCTTTCCGGGAGGTAAAAATATAGCTTAGGGTGATGCAATACAGCCTTTAAATAAACAGTGATTTAAATCTAGTTTAAATCAATTTGAGTTTTAATCATGATTTTAATGAGCTAGATTTAAAAATCAAGCAACCCTGATTGCATGTTCCCTAAAGCAAGCTAATTTGTGAAAAAAGCTAAATGTGTCAATTCTTAATAATGTGTGTTATAGAGAAGAGAATATATGCCTCTGTAGTACACAAAATGATGAACAGTAAGTGTATGTGTGTTATGCTGGTGTGGCAAATCTCCTTATTGAAAGTAATTTCATAATGATATTAGGTACCGATGTGATTGCAGTGTGAAGTCCTTCATGCTGGATGTACAGTATACGTTAAATGATTGTATGTGTGAAATGAGAAGATGAATGTTGTTAGTGGACTGCACTATATCTGTACGGATTATACTGTATGTCATTGACTTATTGCTTTTATAGTAACGTGTTTTAATGTTTTTGAGTTGTTGATATTTACATTATTAGTTACATAATTTTTCTGGTAAAAAGGAAATAGTTGTGGATTGTGTGGAATAATAGATGAATTCATCTCCATGAACAGCATGTGTCCAAATTGAATTTTATTAATATTTTGCAGTTAGTGTTTCTTTCCAATTTGTTTTTACTTTCAGGACTCACAGAAGAATTAATCTTTCCCAGTAGACATAGAACGACAACCAATATTGGAACCACATGTTAATGTTGATTTGATTGTGATTGACAGTGACTTTGAAAAACTTCTCCTGAGCAAGTAGCAAAACCGGAAAGAGGTTCAAAATGGCGGATAAAGCAGACAACCCGCAAGCATCAAAGAAAGATGACCTGGTCGCTTTGAAACCCAAAATATCACTTTTTAACGGTGTAACAATCATTGTAGGGGTTATCATTGGCTCAGGAATATTTATTTCCCCAGGCCTTGTTCTCAAGGAAACAGGGTCTGTGGGAAGTGCCATGTTGGTGTGGGTCTTCTGTGGGGTTTTCTCGATGGTGGGTGCCTTGTGTTACGGAGAACTGGGTACAATGATCACCATGTCTGGAGGAGACTATGCATACATTTACAAAGCATTTGGATCTCTTCCTGCATTTCTGTTGCTATGGGTCACAGTTGTTATAATCAGACCTACTGCACAAGCTGTCGTGGCACTAACCTTCGGCAATTACCTCCTGCAACCATTTTTTCCAGACTGTGAACCTCCGGTACAAGCAGCGAAGCTGTTAGCTGCCCTTTGCATAAGTAAGTGTTTTAACCTTTATTATGTGTCCTTTTACAAGCTTGGTGTGTATGCTGTACTGCGACAAATTTTTGACAGATCTTCACTTCCTTTCAAGATGAAACAATTTTATATATTTGTTCCTGCAGTAGCCCTTACTACAGGTAACATGTAAAGAGAAAGAAAAGAAAGTGTCTGACAGATCACCAAAACTCTTGCTATCAAAACAATAATGGCAGATAGGTAAGTTGATCTAGTGACATCGTGAGTGCAAGTACAGTGCAGTGCTGGAAAGGAAATTACTGCAACAGACAGCATGCTTCCATCTGTTAACCGTACGTGTTATGTACATACATATTACGTATTGTATCTAGGTCATTTGAAAGAGAATAGCTGTATCGTATGTGTCTTGTCAAAGTAATTCATGAAAGCAATTAACAGATGTTATAACCATCAGAATGTATGTTTGCAAGAGAGATCGTGCTATTGAACACCTTCAGAAGGGATTATAGTCTGATGTGTCGTTGCGTGAACCAGGCATACGACATCGCAAAGTGCTCATCAGTCTATCGGCAGAATGCGCAATTGATCACGTTCATATCACTTTATTTGTTATGAATTACAGATAATGAGGTGATATTGCAGGATGCAAACTTGATGCAACTGTCTGGTGTAGGATGTACACCTCTCATATTGTTAAGACACATGAACAATAATGTCTTGTCTTTGGTGTTGCATGTAGAGGTACTGCACAGTACTGTAACCTATTTTGTTCTCAAGTGTCCCACGAATCCAGACTAGCTGTAATCTTCCTGTCATAAGTACTGTATGTTTACATCTCTTTTCTGTCATGTCTTAGTCTTGCTGTACTATTTAAAGTAAATTCTTAATTTACTCACTACAAATCTTCTGTAATCAATGTATGCAAAGTATTTTTTTTTTGGGGGGGGTGGCTACTGTAGGTGGTTCACAACCTCAAGGGAAATTCAATGGGTTTTTAAGCTTTTTATTATTGTATTTTGTAACTTGAGCTTGGCACGGATGATCTTTTAATTTTGAATGAATTATTCTGGTTGCATGTTCACAGTGGCATACTGTACTTGAATATTGCAGAATCAGACCCCACCTCTCTGCCCCCCCAACAAAAAAAACAACTGCCTAGTCTAAAGGATCTCTCAGGCAGAATTAGATCCATAGATGGCTGCATTGTGACTGTCCTTTCCATAGAAGATATAACCTCGAAAGGGCCATCAAAGAGCTAGTACTGTAGATAATGTATGCCAATCTTCCAGTTTGAGTTCATCTTTGGTCAAAGGTACAATCTCTTCTGGTATTTAAAATCTGTTTCATGCTCTATATCTCAGTCTACAGATGTAGATCTAATAGTTCTATGTCTTAGCAAGGGTTCTACTTACAAGTCTTATTGCTTATCACTTTAGTAATTCATTGTGAAACTATTCTCATTGTCAACACAACACCACACACATTATACAGTATTGAATATGTATCAAACAAGCCTGTGTTCAAGGACAACTTGGCACCAGCAGATTTAATGGACAAAGTATTTACTACAGAACTGTATTTTGTTTACTATTGCATGGTTGCCTGCAGTAGTTGATTAGCTGTATTATCATTGATGTTAGTTGATTGAATTTGGTGTGACCCTTTGTGTGCCAAAGTGCAGTATGTGACCTTGGAGATTTGCATATTTCTCATCCCCCTATGTTCACTAGTCCCCACCCATTTTTTCTGCCACTTACCCTCTTCACCCTTTTCTTCAACCAGTGTGGTACAGCCTTACTTAGCCTGCTTGATACACCCCCCTCCACCTTGGGCAAACTGGGTTTTGCAACCCCCCTGGGTATTTTTTACCTGGACTGTCCCATCATTCATTAATTTTTTAATCGAAGAGGTGGTATTTTTTGGAAGCCAATTTATATATTTTACAATAGGCAGAGGTAAAACAGCTTCATGTTGTACAACAAGGAAATTGCACATCTGCAGTAAAATACAACATTGAAAGCAACCTATGTAAGGAAAAATTCTCCAACTGTAAAAAAAAAATGAATGGATAGAGACCAAGAAAAAAGGAACCACCAATGAAAAAGCAGTATAAAAAATAGAATAGAAGGAAAGAAGAGGAAAAAATCTACGAATGTAAAACTGGCAGGAATAACACAGTTGCACAATGGAAGTCAATTGGCATACCATCTTATATGATTGTTCAGTTTAATGGTATTTCATGATGGAAGCCAATTCTCTTCCTTGTTCAAAAGTTTTGTTTCGTTAGGAGGTACTGTAAAGTGCATAGTCAGTAATAATTCCCAAAAAAGCCACATGCTTTAATGAGGATTGATATGAATAGATCATGAAGTCTCATACTTTACAGACTTTTCTCAAATAACGATATAATGGCTTGCAAAATAGCTACAATTCCCCTGTTGGGGGGTTATTGTGTGGAGGGTGTACAGTGTGAGCAAGAAGTCAAAAAAAAAAAAAAAAAAGTTTTCATTTTGTATATTACCAACTTTCCTTATACATCACGTATTCCATGTGGGTCACTCACTGTCTGGGGCTTTACCTGTTGCACGTACCGTGTGACTTGTTGAATGTCCGTATAATACAAAAACATGAACCACCTTTCAATATCAGTGTAGACTCCGTCTTAGAGATTTAGGCATGGTTCACATTGCACTCTATTTAATTTGTAAAAAAAGAGCTGTAATTTTTTCATGACCCACAAGGCCACTGGGCCAGTGAGCAGTGCCCAAATGCCTGTGTGATCATTCTGTCCCGCCCCAATCTTCTTTAGTCTGAGCACCTCATAGACTTAACTCTGAATCATGAAGCGAGCCATGTGTTCACTACGGTATGAACCCTGACTTAATGACTTTGACTCGAGTCTTTGGCATTCCTCATACTGTGCAGAACCAAATGTCGTTGTCGTACGGCTCTAATGGTAGTTTAATTTTCTCGGTACCCCCGCATTCAGTTTATTTTTGATCAGGTTTGACGTCAGTCTTGATCCTGTGACACAGACATTATTGATCAGTTCAGAGATGTTTTGAATACTTGATAGATGTAGTTATTTCCATCCTAGTGTGAAGATGAGTACAGGACATTCTAAAGTTGTGCATGATATCCTTTATCAGAAGGTTAATGTGTAGAAGTTGGTCATGTTCCAAAGTTCTTCCATTTTATGCTCCTGTACAGTGGTAGAAGTTCTCTGTCTGAGTTTACAGTTTCATTGTACAGTACTGTAAGTTGAAGTCAGTAGACATCAGGAAGTCAGACTGTTGATTTCATTGGCTGATACCTGTAGTAACACAGGTTCATATTAGATGATTTACTTATTTGACCTTTGTACAACAGTGTCAAACATACAGTAGTTGTAGTAGCATTGTAAGTTGTTCTCTTAGTAGGATTCACTTTCAAAAATGATCTTTTTTGTCTTTGATTTGGATTCCTTAGATGGCAAAAGGGATTGAACCTATGATGATGACAATTGGTGTCACCATTTTAAAAAGTTGCAAACATGATATTTTAACAAATAAAAAGTGCATGAATTTTAATCTCATCATATCAGATATCAGTGATGACAGTGTCAGTGGGTAGATGATGTCACTTAAATTCTCAAGGTCGAAGGTCATTTGGCTCGGCGCTACAGTGGAAGAATTGTAAAATGAGAGACTTAATTATCTAAAGAAGTACACTACTGTATGTGACACATTAACTTGAAAGTTGTCGCAGCACTGTATACTGGTATACTGCACACTATGTGTAGTTCGTTATGGTACTGTAGGTGTGCCCAAGATGGCGGTTAGCGATGATCACCATGTGTGGACACGGTTATGACTTAAACATATTTATAGTGATGCAGTAGGTAGGACCATACATGTGCAGTGCATCCTATTTTATGTCTCATGGTAAGAAGTAAAATAAGTAGCCCATCCACTTTAGATGAGCCTGATTGTATCTGTAGATCAGGTCATCTGAGGTCACCATAGATCATGTCTGAAAACTTTACAAATAATATGTTTAGGTTTCAATTTTTCTTCTTTTTTTTTTGCACTGCATTTCAGTAGTAGATACATGGTAGTAGATACTTAGAAGATATATAGTGGCAAATCCTGGTTGGTAGATTATCCCAAATTATTTTCATAATTGAATGGCAAATTCAGGTAAAATATCAAGCACAGGTAAAATATAGTTTGCATAATAAGTTTGATCACCGAAAGAATTTCAGTTTTGTCATTACTGTATGGAATTGCTGTAATATCCTATAGTGGTTTCTGGGAGATATTTGCTCTTAAACATAGGCAGTTGCCACCATACTCATGTTGGCCAGGACTTGAAGTCACGTGGCTTTCATATGGTATGTAGAATCAGTAAAGGGTTTGTTAAATGTTTTCCATAGTGTGTATCATTACCACATTGTGAGAATGGTTCACGATGGTGTTCTTCTGACAGATACGTAAAAACTAAACCCTGATTCAATGCTGTCACCACCATTGTGGTTCCTACTTGATTGCTTATTTTATGCTCAGATCTGGCACAAACAGTCATTGATAATACGGTGTGGTGTTTCTCAAACTTTGAACATAATTTCTCTGTGGAAGAGACTATACAGAGCTTTTGAAAGTGTCTGTGAAGCTAAAAATACCACGACTGCTGGTGACTTATGATTTCTGTGTCAAAGTTTAAGTAACTTTTTTGTCATCAAGGGTGGTATTCTGTTCACTGTGTAAACCAATTAGATAGTATTCTACGGTGGGTTTATGGTTCAAGTTCTTCAGTCTCACCCCTCTATTTATTCAGAATTCCCTGGCAGTGAGCAAACCACAACAATGAGAGAGCTTGAATTGTTTCTTGCAGTCAATATAAATCAAAACCCAAACACCCAATTCATAATACTGTATGTCAATGGAAATAGGATATTGATTGTCTTATAAAGTTCTTTTTGTACACTGTATGAATGCATTAAACTTTCCTTTTCAACCTGCATGTCATGGTACATGCAAGTTAATCGAAGTTGGATGTGTATTGCAAAGTTGTAGGGCTTTATTGTGTGCTGTGTATAGGCTGTTTCATGCAAGAAACATACTGTAGAAGTAAGTTAAATTACAACATAAATTGCAATTACGAAGTACGCATTACTATTGCAGTAGTTCATCAGTTTGTCAGACCTGCACGGTATACAGTAAAGTAGGTCAGGTTTGCATCTGATGTAATCATCAAATGTAGCCAAATTTTACTGGGTTGACATTAATTGAATTAATTAAGCAGTCATGGTGCACTTCATTCTACATGAATTACCCTGGGAATTTACTTAGTTAACTTACAGGCAGTACTGTAATTGGATAGTACAGTGAGCAGTCTAGTTCTAATATTACAGTATTTACTTAAGTGTAGAATATAGTTACGGCAGTCACCAGTACCGCTCTACGGCCATTGTCATACAGTATAATGTACAAAATTACACAGTCCGCACATAATCAGCTGTTTCTATTTCCTTGAACCTCTCAGATTCTGTCATATCACAGTGACCAGTAAGAATCGAATGAAATTTATATTCCTTGTAATTCAAAATATGTGCGGAGTCTCCCCTCAAACTGCATCCCCTTTTGAACAGCCAGACTCTTTCACAGTACAAATGAACGGGTGAGGGCGCTGTGCGCTCATGTTCAGAGACTACAGTATTGCGGCAAATATCTGCATTGCTGCTACACACGATTGATTTGTTATACTCGGAGCATGCAGTGCAAAATGTGAAATATTGGTAATGTTCAAATAAAGCAGCGTTTTTGGTTGGTTTAAAGTGATCTTTTAAAGTGAAATATTGCAAAATTTGTGCCCTCCAGGCTCCAAACCTTTATAAATAAAAGCTAATGATATTTTGAAATATAAATTCAAGGAAAGAATTGAATCTTGCACCATTTTGCATCTGGAATCCTGAAAAAAGGAGAAAAATTTTCATGGGACACCATTCCCCTTATGAACCCTTCCCCAGACCAGCAAAACTCCACCATTGATGCTCCTCACCAAGTTGGTTGGTCTGCCTGTGGACCCCCTGTTCAGTGCACTGAAACTCATTGGAACTGCACTTCGTAAGTTTGAAATGGTTGTAGAATATACAGTAGTGATCAACTGATATTTAACCATCCTCTTGAAGTAGTTTGTGTTCCTTCCAAGGTGTGTATGCAGATAGCTAAAGAATTGCATTGAATGTTGGAAGTTAACTAGTGCTGTACAGGGATAAAGGTGGTGGTGGCATTTTATTAAAGCAGTGACGCTTACAACTGATAGGTTCAGAGTTCAATCTCTGGCCGGGTTACAGTAAGACAGATTTTTTTGTCCGAGAATGGGCTACAGGCATACTGCGATCAAATGTTTTCCCATCCAAACTGAACTTGTGTAAAAAGATACCAAATTTGATATCAAACTTCAATCCATCACAAAAACATGTGAAAAACTCGTGAAGTACAAGGTAAGTACTATAACGAGGTCAGTTACTGTAATGTAACTGACTTAAAATCAGAATACATTAATTAATATTGCAGTATTCCAAGTAATGTATTCATCAAATAGCTTGTATGAAATGAAGATACAGTATTTTTTAATCTCTTTTATTTTTCTCACTGTGCCATGGAGGAAAGGAGATCAAACTTTCACCAAAATCATGAAACAAAACATGGATGACTTAGAAAATTGAGCACTTATCACCTAAGAATTCTGTACCGTACGTACTTAAGGGGTGCCATATTGATGTAATCATAAACGGCTGCTTGTAGCTACACCACAAGAAAACAGATTTTAGTGCAATAGTTCCATATTGTTTACCAGTTACATGCATTAATTAAAGAAACCTCATCAGAGTAACTGTACTGTATCTAAGGCAAACAACACATGTTAGGGTACTTGCTTTCTTTATTCTGCTCAAACATTTGCACATGGTACTGATAACTGTAGGTCTGTTTATTTAAACAATAGTCTGCTGTTTGTTAGTGTAGTCTGAGATGTACTGTAAGGAAGTGTACTGTATGTTGAGGCACAATATGACTCTTTAAATTGTTTGATCAATAACAGATTTTACAGTATGTGCAATCACCTCTATTAGTATTGTAATAGTAAATATAAATTTATCTATGGTACAGTATGCTGATTTGTTTATCCCCCGTTTGTCCCACCCCTCCCCCCATCATCATCAACGGAGGGTTGACACCAAACTAGATTTAGTCATTGCAATGAGTTATTTTGAAAGTAAATTTGTTTTTCCTTCAGTATCTTCAGTTTGTTGCAAGAATGTTTTCATTATTTTGCAGAAGACGGATCAAAGTCTGTCATAACATTTGTGTAAGGGCATAGGAAGTGCTGATGTTTATTTGTGTCCCGTGGATGAACAGTAATCTATTTTATTATATTTCTTGTAAGTATACTGTAGAGTGTTGTTTATCATCAGACCTATCTGTGATTGGTTGATAAAGAATTGCATCATCTTGCTTAAACAGATACATGTGCTATGTTCTAACATCAGGTTAATAGAGATGTATCTTTTTGTTTGCAAAGTTTCTAAAAAAGAAACATGAAACACTGTGACTCTCCAGTGATTTGAAAGCCAGACCAGGAGCGCAATTCACCCGAATAGCCCTCGGAATAAGGGAGTTCAGTATGTACAGTACAACTGAATATCCACACATGTATGCAAGCTTTAAGTAATGCAAATTCAAATGTTACAATGATCATCCAGTCACAATGAACATATTGTACACACCCTCGCTTGACTGAATGGTATGCTCCACAAATGGGTACAAGTTACACTCACTTTGATTGCTTTGGAATATTCACATATTGTATTCACAAGTCATATTTGGAATTCACAAGAATGCCCTCAAAGTGCACATATTAATATTTTTGTTTGTCGTATTTCTAGTACTGTAGCTGGGTTTAGCAAGTACAAATTTTGTGCAGTGTACAGTAAGGATCTCCTAACATTGCATGAGATCCCCACTTTGGTCAGTTCCACTTTGAACTGAAAGGCTCATTGTCATTGGTTGTCATTTTTTGCCACCAATTCTGAGCAAAACCCAATGTTGTACTTTGAACGAGTGTGAATGTACGACTGCCTCTTCCAGGGTCGGGGAAACCGTGTTGCGTGAATGAGAATGTGCGAGACACATTGTGTGTATGCGATGTAGGTGACCAGGCCCAGCAGGGTCTATCATTGTACTGCATCAGCAGTACCCGGTCTGTTTGCTTTTTCCTGGTAACAGCTTGAACAGTTGGCAGTTCAGTATGATGGCAGTGAACTGTATGGTGATAAGTTCATATTATGGCAGTGTGTAAATTTGCACTGAATTCAACTTGTCTGAAGTAAAGAAAACATTTCTTTGTGAGATATCCTCCAGGTGTGCTGCCTTCACCCTGCATACAGTACTCACACACAGTTTGAGTTTATACTCAGCAGATCAAATTTTAAACCAGCCAGCTTTCACCCTGTCCAGTCATCTGTGTGAAATCATCGATATAATTAGAAAGCTCATAAATTCAAGCTCACTGTGCAGTATGTATGCACTTTCAGATCTTTGGCATTGGACTTGTAAACATGTGTTAACTTCATTACTGTACTACATGTACAGCTTGTCAAGTCTCTGTACTCAGCTTCTTCAAATCGGAGCTTGTGGATTCTAGGTTAGTCTTTGTTCTCCAAAAATAAGATCTTGCCGTTCATGACAGTCATTTGAGGTACGATTAAATTGTCTCCATCCTTCTTTTACAACAAATAGTGTCACTAGTGATATAAGTAGAACTGTAACAAATTTCTCATCAACATTTTTTGAGACATTGTCTGTGTAAAGCAGCACATGAGGTACTGTAACATTCTCCTGGAGAATGGTTCATTTCATCATCTTCATTTTGCTGAAGATTGATGAGTTGCAGTTTATGAATATTTCATACGTTGCCTCATCGTTCGCATTTCAGTGAGGTGTTCTGTTGGCAGACAATGTTGGACTAAAGCGTAACACACATGGTTCATGCCATGATCGCATGTGTTTGTCAACTTTGTCACATGCTGTAGCAGCTGAAGTTGTAATTTAGAAAGACAGAATGGAACAGGGATACAGCACTGCAGTAGTACAGAAGTGGTAGAAACTGTCAAGAATCATTTACTGTACATTGCTTTGACTCAGATGAATCAGAATGTTCACCATGCTGTGGTTTGGGACAGTGAATTGCAAGTGACTGCTATAGCACGTACTTGTAACTATCGTAACGCAATGCCAGCCATGCAGTATTTATGATGTGCTACTGAAAGAATGGAATGGGTTTGGGACAGTACAGTAGTATGCAATAAGACCCCTTGATGAGTTTGGTATGTGCCACCATGGTGTCGAGTTGTGCAACTCCAGGTCAAAGAAAACTTTCACCTGAAGGTCAAAGTTTAAAAATATATTTCATACAGTAGTTCATGAAGCAAAGGTTGAATGGCCTGCTGAGTAATGATGCCTTTGTCATAACAAATTCAAACAATAGTTGCTGCTAAAATAATCCAAATGCTTATTAAACATTGTCCAATAATCATCAAGACCTTCACCATACATGACCTCCATATGCTTTCCATTAATTCAGGCATGCAGGAGTATTAAAGGTTGTGTGACATGCATCTACAGTAGGAAAGAGCTGCAGTACAGTATAGTACATGTAGCTTCATACAGAAGTTGCAAAGTACTGTAAAACCCTGATTACTATTTTTGAGATATGACTTTTCAAAGTTTGATAAAACTGCCAAACAGATGACGTCAAGTGTTGCCCAGTGTCAGTATTTCTTTTGTTATATATTGCCCCTTAATTAGTTAATTACTGAGTTTCACATTGATAAGTGATAATCAATATTTTTGAAGGTAGTAATATATGCTTACAAAATAAAACCCTCTGGGTATTCAAAGTTCTCAAATGTCCTTGAAATAAAGGTTATTAAATAAAGGATTAACATAAGACATATCATGGAAGCTCCAACTCTTGATGTCACAAATTTGCATATGTGGCCAATGTTTATTCATGATGCAGCTGTGAGATACTAATTTGCCTGTAAAATTGTCAGTCTTTGATGGATTTTGATGAGAGTTGTTGCTATTTTTGATTCCTTGCCGAAGGCAGGCAAGGAATCTATGCGATGGTGATGTCGTGTGTGTGTGCGTATGTGCGTGTGTACATGTGACGCCTTGCTTGTAAACACGATATCTCCAGAAGGGTAACCATGACTGATGTAATACTTGGTGTGTGGGTTGGTCATACTGAGTAGATGATCCCTATTGTTTTTGGTGGAGGTCAAAGGTCATTTGAGGTCACCAGAGGTCAAAATGCAAAAACCTTGTAAACACGATATCTCAACAACGGTAACTGTGACTGATGTCATACATAGTGTGTGGGTTGGTCATATTGAGTGGATGATCCCTATTGTTTTTGGTAGAGGTCAAAGGTCATTTGAGGTCACCAGAGGTCAAACTGTAGAAACCTTGTAAACACGATATCTCAAGAACAGTAACTGTGACTGATGTCATACTTAGAGTGTGGGTTGATCATATTGAGTAGATGGTCCCTATTGTGTTGGGTCGAGGTCAAAGGTCATTTCAGGTCACCAGAGGTCAAACTGTAAAAACATTGTAAACACAATATCTCCAGAAGGGTAACTGTGACTGATGTCATACTTGGTGTGTCGCAAGGAATCACAAAGCCTTTTGGCTTTCTGGTTAACATGTCCAATTTGTGAATGCGCCCAATCCTCTGTTCATCGTGACACATGACCTTCAATAGTCTTACAGTACATGCACACCAGCCGTCCCTTTCCCACACTGTCCATATGCGATACTGTACCTTTGATTCTTTTCAACAATGAGATCTCGTGAAAGATGAAACTGCTATTTGGAAATACCGTTTGAAGTCAACACTCCCACAAATTGACTGTGCCATACAGCAATTCATAAAACTGCTGTTTACAGTGTCAGTGGCCCACACAGTACATGTCATATAAAACCAAAGTTTTGCCAGGATAGTTGCCTCAGCCCTTCAAAGTTAAAGTTAAAAATTGCTTTGTGTAAAACTGAATACAGTCAACAATATAACACACTAGATTGGAATACTGATAAACTACTGTATACTTTATCGTGTGCAGTCAATTCCAGCTGCAGGGTAATTGATTATTTTGTATTGAAATTCTTTGTCTATTGCTGTCTAATTTGACTCTTTTAAAAACCAATACTGAGGTAATAAAAAAAAAAAGTGCATACATCGGAAGCCTTGACTTTCAGTCCTGCAGTGCTGCAAAGAGAGCCAAAGTTAAAGTAGTTAGAAGTAACAACACGTGTAAAACCTATAGTAAATACAACGTGATCTAAACTTGCACTAGATGTACAGTATGTTTTGGAAATTAGAGGTGTTCAATTGGATTGGATATGCAATAAGTAAACAATTAATACTAGTATTATGTTAAAGGGGGAACATTTGGTAATTAACTTTAATGTACATTAACAAAGTATGATTGTGAGTGATGTGTAGGGTACATGTGTGTGTTTTATGTTTTGTTGGCATGCATGTATGGAGTAGCTAAGCATGTACATAATTGTATTTTACTTTTATTGCTGTGATGCTCAAGTACAGGGTCTATGCGTAATGTATCTGTGTGTATGGACTGGTACTTGAAATTAACAGTTATTAATTAAAGTTACTGTCTTTCATGTTGTGAACAGGCACTACAGTACCACCAGTTCTGAAATATGGTGACTAGGTAAGAAAATTACAGTTGATTGTAAAATGATAGACTGATTCAAGATGAAAATAGGCTACACGTCGTACTTCCATACTTTGAGCGTACATGTATGGTGTCTGTTAGATCCTTTTGTTGGGATACAGTAGCAATTAATGCTTTCGTTAGATGTACTTGCATGAATGCTGAAACAGGTTGTGAGTTGTGTTGCAATTCAAATCAGTGTAGCAGGATCTTTACGCCAGAGAGATCAAGAGGCGAGTGCAAGTATGCTCAGTACTGTACAGTATGTGTCCATAACAACCAGCTCTTTTTTGGTTTTGGTAATTACGCCAGCCAAGGATATGTCTCCATGTACAGCATGCATGTGTGTAGACTGCATCTGAGCAGTGCATGCGGAAGTACAGTATTCTGTACAAACTGTGCATCAAATTGTGTCCAAGTTGGAAAACCTTCTGAACTCCTTCAGAGATGACTGGTTTGACAGTGTGTCACTTTGTGGAATGGTTTGGTACAGTGTACTCTTTGACCATTTTCAACTGACCACTATTCCCTCCTCTACGCCTTCCCAGTTCTCTCCACTTTTCCCTTCCTTACCCCCTTGCTTACCCCTTCCTTATCTCCTTCCTTTCCCACATCCCACTGTATGCACAGTACTGATTGTTAGATGCTCAACATTATTTTCTTATTATTCATGCAGTTAACTTTTTCTATTCAAAAGAACAACAAAATCCTGCAGAAGGCAGACATACTCTACTGTGAAACTGGTATAGAGAGCCCACATGAAGTTCAGTCGATCAGTGTAAAGGATTTGAAAGCTTGGTGTAATGCCCTCAAGGTGGGGGATGGGGAGGGGGTAGTGATCAATTTGAACCACTGCTTTAGGTCCACTGTACGCGTTCGTCAACTGAAGATAGCAGCACTGGTAGACTATCATTTTTGATGTCATTCATGTACAGCATGTCACTGTCATTTACAGAAATTGTTCATTTGCTTCATTCTAAAACAGGTTGTTTTCGTCTAGTAACATTTTATATGGATTTAATTTTCTTGTCACTGGGGGGTCTGGGTGTCATCATACATACTGCACTCCGGTACAGCTACTGTGCTGCAACTGTTTTCACATTAATAAATACTGACACCATTTTGGCACTGTACTAGCAGGATAATAACCAATCCAACCATTTATCATTGCAGCTGATGGACAGTATAGCTATGTAGGTGACCCAAATAATGTTTTTAGGTCGTGTGTGAAGGACAGTGGTGCCGTATATTATCCATGAGTCTGTGCAACTGTAAATGCATGCTGAGGACTGGCTGCTGTGATTTGTAGTCCTGAGATCAAGCGATATTACATACATATTACAACTAGTAGGCCTCCATTCTTCCTTAACCTCTATATTGTGTGTAGTTAAAGGAGGACACATAACATTCACTGCAAAAAAAAAAGAAAAAAGGCCAGCTGTTTCCATAATTGATGACAAGTTGACAACTCAAACATTCACTGTACATACTAAAGTAAATGTTGTTAATTTGAAAATTGCACAGCTGTATCCTTATGTTTTTTTTTTTCAAAATTTGAGCACACAGTACAGAAACCAGTGGTTTTTGGTAGTGTTTTCACCTACCCGGGGTACCCATATGGCATTTTATCGCCTGGATCCAAAATTACTAATGTTGTTAAACCATCCAGTCCCATCAATAAACATCTGCCAAAGCTTCATCTCCTCCAAACATTATGCATGTGATGAGTAACGGAAGATGCTTCGTTTGAAGTTTGAAAAGTTTGGGTGAACAAATTTAGTGTCGAACAACTACTAACTTAGTTTCTATCTGTGAGAAACTCATTTCTTGAAAAGAAGACTGCTGTCCTTTGTTATTTTGGATAATCTATCATTCTGAGTCCACAAACATTGGTTTGAATAATATGGATGTTTTCTGTAGAACAGACGCCCTATTTCCCTTTAATAATTAATGCTAAAGAAGAAGAACTCTTTGTACTGTAACAGTTGTGTCCGATCTTTATTTCAGCCACTATCGGTTCGTGAGAGGTTTCTAATTTGGCTGAATCAAACCTCACAGGATGGGAATATTCTAAGGCTTAAGTATTTCCATTATGCTTGTAATGATCATGGAGCCTAAAATATAGGCTGTTTGTTTGGTGATATTGGATAACTTCCTGTCTAATTAACCTGTAGTGTTTAGATGAATGACCTTGTTTCTTCATCCTTTCATGTTTGGGGGGGGGGGGGACTGGCAATTACTTTCTTTAATCATCTCAAGTAACTATAGAGCGCTCACGTCATGAAAGCAGACGTCTCCCATGTGACTTAATTGTTGAAAGTGTTTGGATAATTACTGCGATGGTTCGAGTCTGACATTGCAAAATTCAAAAGAAACGTGTCATGTGCGATAAAGGTTCAACATGTGACCCTTATGTTATGTATTGTCCACTGTGAGGTGCAGCATTTTTCATCGGAGGAATCTACATTATTGTGACAGAAATTCAAGCAACAATTTAGGATGTAAGAGCATGCATAGAATTATGTTTGTTATGGTTTACTGTTCTTCGTAACTAACATTTTGATTTAACTGAAATCGTGTGATGCAGCCACAAAGACACTTAAATTGACCAGTTCTGTACCAACAATGCTTCTGTAGGTAATGGTATTGCTTTCTACAGTCACTTCATTAACACAGTGATTCCCAGTGATTTATGTTGCTCTCTGTTGTGACCAACCAAATATTGGCAGAGTGACCCAAAGATTAACACTATTAATTTTGATAGAGAGGGCAGACCCCATTCACTGCTAAATTTTAACTTGTGGGGGGGGGGGGTGGGGGATGTGTAGCAATTACTGTCTGATTCATTTAGATTCCATAGACTAAGTTCAAAGGATGCGTTTTCATCATATTGTTGATTCCTTACGGAGAAAGACGTTACAGGAGAGTATGTATTGAATCTCAGAACATTCTTCTCCTTTAATATAATTGCAGCGGATGTGGTTGTCAACAAAAACCTAAATTATTGTTTACCAGTGCTTTTAGATACTTCCCCCCCCCCCTTCCTTTCCTCCTGCCTTTCCTTGTGTGTACAAAATTTATATGTAGATTACTACATTTGTTATATTTTAACCAAAGCGGATGTATTTGTCAACAAAAGCATAAAATTTATGTCCTCATCTGTTATGATAGCTTTTCTTTTAAAAGTTATTTGAGGAAAGACGGCCCCAACAGGAAGTTATCAACATCACCAAAGGATACCAGCATGTCGTGTCATGTACGGAACGCAAACTGGCAGAGTTAAAACTGTTCTTCAAGGTTGCTGGTGCTCATTAGTGATTGATAATTTATTTGAAACTTGCCTGCTGTACTTCAGGAATGTATAAACCACTGTGTGTACAGTACCAGGGAGATGCTATTTAGGAGGAGATACGTCTAATTTCTTCCTTTGAACCTACCTTGTAGCCACCGAAGACACCTTTGTTCACCACTTACAGATTCAATGGGTTTAAAGGGTACAATATTAGGAACTTAATGTGAAAGGGTTCATGACGTCTGCTACTTCCTCAATTACATCAGAAAAGTTTCGCCAATAGCTATAACATTGACAGCTGCTATTCTTCAAAATTAGTTTTCACCTTTTTGGTGCGTTCTGGCGTTTATTGTAGTAGGCCAGTTTCCGGTGTGTATCTTGATGAAATGCAAAAATTTGCAGAAATTGATAAAAATTCTACAGTAAATTATAGTCTTACAGGTATGTCCATTTTAGGTCATTTGCATATATGGCAAAAGCCCTCTACCTCATTCTTTTACCCCAGTCTATCTTGATTCGGAAGAGATAACCAGTCATTTTTATTTGTGAGCCCTGAGACTTTCTTGAATGTCGGCAACAACATTTGCATTAAAACATGGTTCTAAGTAAATCTTTTCGTAGGGTGTAAGCAGGTGAGAAGAAAAGTTACTCGGTTACCAACTAGAAATTGGTTGTATGACACAAAGATTACAGGGTGGTTTAATCCATACTCATCCACTATGAAATGGAACCCTCATTATACCAGAGAAAATCGAACAAGATTAGCATAAATTAAACTTTCAGTCGTAAAGTTCTCCTTCTAAATTGCACCTCCCTGGTTATACCTGTCGGCAGTAATAATAAAGTGTTTGATGAAACTAAGTATAATCATGTTAGGCATACTTAATTTCATATAAACAATGTCCTTTTCAGTGAGAGGCACTTTGTATCCAAATATTTACTCAATACTTCTTTGTTTGCTATCATGCACAGTTACTGGTATTGCATTCAAATTTCCTGTATACAATCCCTGTGAGATCTGACTGTTCTATCTTTCAAATAATGGCTGTGTGCTTGTATTTATTTTTTCCCTTAAATGTCTCCTGTTTACTATCACTTGTACCTGCTACGTGCACATAGTTTAAAGGGAAAGAGGGCGTTTAGAATAGACCGATATAACATACTAAAGAAAATACCAGTAATCATTGTTAAACCATTTAGTCTCATCAATGAACATCTACCAAAGTTTCATCTTCTCAAAACATTATGCATGTGATGAGTAATGGAAGATGCGTCATTTGAATTTTGAAAAGTTTGGGTGAACAAATTAGTGTTGAATTGTAAATAACTGAATTTCTTTCTGTGAGGAGCTTATTTCTCGAAAAGAAGGCTACTGTCATTCCTTATTTTGAATAATCTATCATTCTATGTCCACAAACATTGGTTTAAAAAATATGGATGTTTTCTCCAAAACAAACGCCCTATTTCCCTTTAAATGTTTTGTACCCTCTGACAACCTTTCGCTGATGCTGTATACTTATTGGTATCAGTAGTAGTACTAACCAACCACTTCCTGTCATCATTTCCCTCACTTTTTCCCTAAGTTCCTCAGTTCTTGTGTTTGGAAAACTTTTTATCAAATTTGCCTTGAGACAGTAAGCTTTGTTTCTGTAGAACTGGTGTGTTTGTAAGTCACAGTGCCAGGGAAGACTTGAATAAGAACAATTACACCTGAAAATGCAATCCCTTCTTCTTTTGACGCTCACCTGTAACTATCATCGATATAATTACAAGATGGTTTAAACTTTTTAAAGACACATTATTACAGCACTCAAAGTTAAAATTTGTCCCAATGTTAAAGGAGGAGGATACTGTAGGTGGTTCTGACATACTGTACATATGTTACATTAACTTTCGGCACCTTTTTCCTCCAAATTAGGTATAAGCATATCTCCTTTACAGATTTGTGGTAGATTAAGATGCCCCAGTAGAGAGAAAATAAGCCTTAATTTTTTATTCCTTGCCAAAGGCAAAAGGAACCAGTGTGATAGTGATGTGTGTGTGCATGTGCCCTTGTTTTCGGGTGGGATCGATGACTGAAACAATAGATTTTATGTCCTCTGTAAAGAATTCAATTAGATTTCTCTTGTCCTCTCAAGATTAACAATAGACAGTCTATTTTGTTTAGGTTAGGTTTGAGGAAGGAAAAACGAAAGAAAGCACAATGAGGTCCTGGGAATGAAGGGAACACAAATATATTCATATATAACATTTGACCAAACAACATTCTATATTCAAGCTAGGGAAATGTGATGCTTGTGAATATTATCTGCTACACATCAACTTAAGAAAGTTAGTCATGTCCTTATGAAAAGACCAGAGGCAAGGATAACTTGCTGACCATCAGCAATACTGTACCCCACAAATCTTGAAATTCTCGCACATCAGCTTGCGCATGTCTATTCCTTATATCCTCCCCCACCCACCTTCAAAAAAAGAGAGAAAAGAATGTTCCATCCAGTGATGAGATCTGACAAGGATGTCACCTAGCAAGTTTCTTTTGAGATGAATGTCACCCTTCGTAGTTTACATGGGTATGACACAAAACAGCATCCATCTTGCAGGAAGTTGTTTTGGGATTTACTAGATTATATACAGTACTGTGGGATAAACAGGTATGGCTTGTTTGTAGCCTGAGTTGAGAAGCTAGTTCATTCATTGTTTCAGAGAATGTATTGTACTCCAAAAGTAATGCCTTCAACTGACATGTTCAATAAATTTTGATAGTCTTGCTTTTGGTACAGATCACTGGCAGCTGGCTGATGAAGCAATAAATTAAGTAGTTATTGAGTAAAGTACAGTATGTCACCAACATTGCTGATGTTCATACTGTATCTATACACCAGAGCCTATAGCTGAAGGTAAACCTCACTAGGTCAAACATTTTACATGAACAGATGTTACACGGCATGATGCAATCCAAGTAGCATTGTGTTTGCCATGGCAGGGACAGTCTTGCCACTATCGAAATAACTGCAGCCTTGTACTTTGCTATCCTTCAAGCTTCGACCATCCATTTCTTGCCCCTCCCATTACTGCAGTATCAGTAGCAGTATATCCTGGCACCTCGACCATCGCCAACTTCCAAATTTATAAACTGTCTTGCCTAGATTGGAATACTTTCTCAATGTACAGTTAAAACACATCTCTTCACTTTAGAACGTGTTCCGTTATTAATGATCTTCCTTTCGACTTACTAATGACCAGGTGATTCTTATCTATTCTGAATTTTCAATTCCTTGTTGTCTGGTGTTCAGGTGTCAATACAAACACATAACCACACACACACACAACAAACAAACAAACAAACATATGCACAAAAAAACAATCATTGTCTCAGACATTGAAACCAGTATCGAAAACTTGCTAATTCTGACAACCTTTCTGTACTTAAGATAAATTCATTCTCAAACATCATCTCCCATAAATGAGTGAAAAGGAACAAGTTAGTCAAAAGATATTCCCTTATTTCATCTTGATGTACTGTATATTTGCTACAGATAGTCTGCATAATATGCAGTAATCAAATTCACATATTGAACGTGCATGCATTGCTGTGGATAATTTACTGTAACAACAGTAGAAGATCAAGATTTGTCAATATCTGCCACAGAGGCCTACCCTAGAGAGTGAATGTGAAATTGCTTTCGGGACAATTTCTGTGTCAGTCGCGTCCTATCTGCTGATGGGTCTATCTCTCTCTCTGCCTTAATTCTTGGAACATACATGTACGCAGCAATAGCTTAAATTTGCTTGAACATATTGCCGCCACTGCAAGTTGTCTGAAAATGTTTGCTTCTCAGTTTTGTTTTATTTGCACTTGAAGATCTCCAGGCTAAAATCCATTTGTTCCTGTACATTTGGTACTGCATACATACCATGGTACACGGAGCATCTTGCGACAGGATGCATAACATCAGTTCATCAATGCGGTGGCAAGAAAACCCCGAAAACAAGTGGACACATAGTTCTATCACAGTAATGGCCTGTGTGGCATTGCCAGTTAGTCTTGGAGAGGAGAAAAAAGGTGTGGCTGATCTTTTCAGCAGTGGTACGGTCTACTTTGCATAGGGAATTTATTAAAATCTTGTAATTCTCTTCTCATTTCCATAGTTAGAATTTTTCATGATGTTCAGTTGCTGATTGAATATCAGTACTGCTTAAACAAGGTGCCATGAGCACTGCAAAATTAGGCAATTCAACAGTAAAAATGAAATCAAAGAAAAAAAAAAAATCATGAAAAAAAGCCATTCATGATGAATTAGCACAGGGGAGTATACTACCTCAGTTTTGGGTGATTACATTTTCCACAAGTTTAAGGTGCAAACATGTAATTCTCTGATTTTGTCATCAAGTAGGTGACAGAATATTATTTCAATTATGGTAGAGAGTGATTCAACAAGATATATAAGTCTGTATTGTCACCACCCTGTGAAGCTGTATCCATGCAAGCCTTTATTGATCACCCACTGTACAATACATAAAACTGACGGATTACTCTACTTCCGAATTGCACACTACCAGCATTATAGTCTCAAAGCTGGTCTCTTTGTTGCATCCCAGCAACAAGTCCGGTGACCTTTTATTTTCCCGCCATTTTGGGTTCATTCATTCGCCGCCTGAGTAGTACTGTATACTTACTACTTGTGATAATGATTGATGTGGATGAATGGGACTAGACTATACCTTGGAGTTCCATAACAAGAGTTAGTGCATGTGTACTATAGTCATTGTGTCAATAGGTTTATGCCCTTGCTTCAGTGCTTCCCTTGTAATTTACTATCATATTGTAAAGTTCACTAAATCAATGTCTCAAGAGTTGAAGGACTTTTGAAATGCCATTCAAAGCTGTTGAAGTGCTTCAGACTGGCAGGATATTTTGAATGCCATTTTTTTTTTTTTTTCGTCTCTTCACCTGCCCATTCATTTTCATTCTTTTCTTTGGTCACATCTGCCAGTAAGCTGTTCATTGTAAAACTATGATCCAGATCACAGCTAGAGAAAATTGACTACTATGTTGTTGTCAGTTTGACATACTTACACAGTACTGTGTTCTGCTTAGAGCTAGATGGATTAGTTTCAGTGGACAACCGATAGAATACACAAAAGTTTGGCTGCTTCTTTATTCAGCATCCTCTTTTACATGTAGTTATGAATGGTCCTCCTTGAACTTTGACTGTAACAGTGGAAAAAACAGTGAAAAATCTGTAATTTCATCAAGGTGTATCTTGAATATCAAACCCATCCCTGCTTAAAAACTGCTATGTCTTTTCTCTTTGTTCGTACTATGGAGTAGATGTTATATGCCGGCCAAACAATTTGTTTGGATTAAACCATTGAACTGAATCAATTAAGTACACACACCTACACATAGGTATGGTCATCATTTGCAAGGTTTTAATCTTTGGAACTGAGATTCATGAAAGTGCAATGGTAATAGCCATGTGTCCCAACAGTTTTGACCAAGAAAAGTGACATTTTTGTATTTTCGGTTTTTCAGCATGACTCCTGTTTCTGTATAAACTGAGAAAAAAAAATTGTTTTTATTCCCCAGTTCTTCTCCACACTTTACATTAACAAACTAGCTATTAGTGATAATATTGGTTTACTATGCATGCATTTTAGGTCAATTTCTGTAAGTTTTTAACCTCGAAAGTACACTTTAGGGTACTTGAAGAGATCTAAAGACAGAAGTACATCCTGTGATGGTCACTTCAAGTGATGAACACACCCAGCAAGAAACTGTATTTTGAAGTATGGACGTAGCCTACCATGATGGAAAAATACTACCATCCCTCGAGCTATTTTAATTGCCTGTCAGAACTACTGGCAATGCTATTCTTAAATAACTACAAATGAAGTCTATACAGTAATCCCCGTACTGCAGTTGTAATACTTCAGCCACACCTTCTAGATCACGTGCAACAAACTGACCAAATCAGAGGGCAAGTAGCAAACAAAGTTCATATTTATTACAATGGTAGTGAATAATAAAAAAAGCCTTGGAGGATGTACGTTGCAAATAAAGCATTTAGATCAAGGAGCAAATGTATAGTATTCCAGAGTTTGCTTTGATATCACATCATGCAGGCAAGCTGCCTTCCATCTGACCGATCATGAGGAGACTGTTTTGGTATAAGCATGCACTTTGACGTAAAATTTGTGGTAGCCACGTAGAATCTGTGGTCACCAGCTGACATTTGTAGGTGTATAGCCGGCTAATTGTGTGGTTGCATACAGTACATGGTACCATCTTCATGAGCTGCTGGTGCGCTTCCCCATTGTCTACAGTATGTGTCATCAAGTGATGTATTAAACTGTGGTGGGCGGCCTGGACTAGAAGTACCTACCCGGCATTTGTGATCAGTTTACGCTTTATGGTCCGCCACCAACTTCACTAAATGTAGTAAATATGATGGGAGAAGCTGCCTCCTGAGTTTACATATATGACGATTTTATGAGTTCTTGCCCATAACACTGCAATTAATGACATAATGGGCTCCAGGGATGCTGCTCTCTGGACTCCATAAGGGTTATTCCCCCTGAACCCCAGAACCCCATCAGAGAGCCTGGTTCAACCTCTGGGACCCATCAGAGGTGGCTGATTTCCTTGCTTGGAGCCCGCTAGTAAACTGTTGTTAGCTGCAACAGTTCATGTCATTCATGACTTCTGGACTATACCTTTATAATGTAGCTATGCGATCTACAGAAGGGGTACTGATTGTGACAGCTGGCAAATCCTGCCATATGTAATTTTCATGCAGTAATATTGCAACTGTATGATAGACGTGCAAACATGGTCATTGCGAGGGTAAGAGACGAACAACTGTGTACTATACTGTATCCACCAGACCTGTTTAGTGTGCGAATACAAACTGTACTCTAAAAATGTATTACTGCATTCATAAACAATCATGATTGTTATTTAAAGTGGCATTAGAAATAAGTTACATCCATCGATTCTGTTTCTTGCTTTTAAACCAATTCTCCTACATTTCTTTTTTTGTTCTCTTAAGGATATACTTAAAATATTATTCTTTCTTGGACATTATTATTATTATTTATTAACAAGATTGTTTCTTCTCTCTCCAGCAATACTGACCTTTATAAACTGTATCAACGTGAAGTGGGCAGCTAGAGTACAAGATATATTTACTGTGGCTAAAGTTTTTGCTCTTATTATCATCATTGTGGTAGGCCTTTACAACATGATATTCAATGGTAAGTCCATGCATTCAGTCTCTTACAGTGATATATGTAATTATTGCTATTTAGAGGGTTCAATTATCAAAACAGTTTTACAACACTGTAGTGAATCGTATGCCACCCAAAACTACAGGCTAAGATTCCGACAGTAATGTGCATTGTAGTCTTGAAGGGTGACAGAAGTGCCAGTATATACAGTACAGTAGGCTAGTTTTACCTGGTTCATTGATTTGTATAGGGCGCATAGGCTGTTGTGTATTACACTGTAATATTGTTTCTATTGAAGTATGACTGTTACTGGATGAAATTTAACTTTCTGTTTAGAGTGCTTTGATTGGTCCTAAACTTTCTGTTCCACTGTTGTTCTGTAGTGCTTGTGTGGGAAATGTGAACCTCAACTTCATTAACAGTAGTCTTGTTGCATGTAGCACTGCCAATGCAATCAACACAAGGATTAACCGGTCTTTGTCACCAATATTGTTGCTTTGTGGGACGATGACAGTCAGAAATAGCTCGCACTAGTTTTTGTGGACTGTGGGCCCTCACTCCCTCTAAAATTAGGTTCCACTGACTCCTATGAACTTGGCTCCAACCGCCTATTATTTGTTATCGTATTTTACTATCGTATTTCTACTGCCATGTACAGTATATAACATTTCCCAGTCTGCAATATCAAAAACCACACTTACTCAAAATGTTTTTTTTTTTTTTTGCACATACTTTCATGGATTTGTTTGAAACATGCACCCAATGTTTCTAAGGTAGCCTACTTGGGCCATTTGGGATATCAGGAATTTTTGGTACAAATTCCATGTAGGACCTGTGGCCCACTTTAAGAAATGTCCATCCTCCTACAGATTCTTATGCACAATCTTACTGTATTTGTTCGTCGCTGTGATAATATTTTATCCACGTTTCCCATGGGAACTGTGGCTCATTTTATAAAATTCTGCAAAAGCTTATTCTCCTACAGATTCTCTATGTTGATGATTTGACATAATCGTACTCCAGATGATAGTGAGTCGTGACATCTTAATGCTATTCAGAAATTCTGGGTCAAAAGCCCAAGAAGGACCTGAGGGACCATTTTCAGCCTTAAAATTCTTGTACATGCTTAAGGTGCCACAAGATGGACGCTAGGGCCCATCTTGAGATTTGGATCCAAACTTCTCGAATACCCTCAAGGTGCCAGCCGATTATCAACATGATAAAGCAGCAACATCAATTCTGAGAATCTGTAGTTCGAAACAGAAGTAATATGCTGTAGAATTTCAATAAATGGGCCATGGGGCCCTTATAATGAGACCTTGGATCAAACATTCATGAGTACTTGAAGGTACCACTAACAGTGCATCCTCAAGCCAAACCAATGAGATTGCACATGTATGGCAATCTGTAGGAGGAAAAGTTTCTTGCAGAATTTTATGATACGGACCATAGGGCCCATATGAGACCACCAAAAAAAAAAATAATAATGAACACCCTGCAGGTACCACTAAGAATGTATCCTTATGACAGACTATTGAGATTGTACCATGTATGGCAATCTGTAGGAGGAAAAGCGTTTTGCAGAATTTCATAAAATGGACTATAGGGTCCACATGGGACCTTGGACCAGAACTTCCTGGACACCCCAAATGGCCCATTATGGAAAAAATTGTCTGGAAGTTTGAAACAAATCCATGAAAGCATGTAGAAGCATATTGTTGTGATACAGTAGCTTGTGCTGGAAAGGATTTCCTAGTATGCAGTCATAAGCTGCCATTTAGGAAAAAAAGAGTTTGTCAAAGAGGAGCTCCACCTCTGAAACTTAAATAACTTTTGTTGCATAACACGGAAAGAAGGACACCACCTGTAGGCATTTTTAGATATCAATTAGTCCAAATGTGTAGAAACCCCGATTTCCATCGAGCTTTAGTCTACATGTCATGACCTCTTTAAGGTATACATACCAAATTTGTCACACGAACAATACGTTTATACTGAAACTTTGGATCTGGGTAGCATTTCAGAACCGGTTCCCGGCATCAGTGTTTATGTATCCGGTGGACACTCAAGTGTACAGTATATTCATTTTAAGACAGATGTTGATCAATACTGTAAGATCATCTTTGCCCTGGCAGTCTGCTCTGGAGCCTCTGATCATTGTCACAAAATTTTAGAAACTACTAAACCTTAAATGATACTTTCCATGGACGTACAGGCATCGTAAAAGCTATTCGACTTTCTTGGTTTGTCATTTGCAGGAAGAGTTAGCAGTTTTGAAAACATGTTTCACAATACTTCGACGAATGTTGGTAGTTACGCTGTAGCCATCTATGGTGGATTGTTTGCCTATGGAGGCTGGTAAGTTTAACATTCCAATCCCATGGGTATTCTGGTAATGTAGCAATTAATGATCAAGCGCGAATTACTATAAAGGTGAAAGTTTTGTTGCTATAAGGGATTATAAAGTGAAAGATTGATGATCAGAATGAGTCACACACACTTTCACATACTTAATGATGAGTGAATCTCGACAATAATGTTGTTAATATTTTACTTTAGTTAGTATGGGCATGAGGTGGTCAATGGACAACGTGATGTATTAAGGGAAGACTCAATCTTGTGTTGATTTTGAATTCGCCCAACGGTGAATCAACAGTCAGCACTCTCAAACTCACATACCTTTTTAGTGGCACTGTCCAAAACTGTCTTTTATGCTTTCATTCTCTCAACATTTGTTATCCTCATACTTCATTGGCTGTGTGTCAGACAGAGGGTACATTAATCATGTCAATAGACCCTTTGCATATGACATCACAATGACATAGTAAAGCCCCCTCCTTGAGGCAGTTTGAGGCAAAGCACTGAGATTCCCAGAATTCACTCACTGGGAAAATCCCCGGGATTTATGGGCATGTATGGAAATAAAAGAGGTCATTTCACATTTCAAAGCTCTGTTCAATAGTTCTTTGTAAGATTCACTCTGTAGATTTATACTTACCCCTTGTAAACAGTGCGTTACTGTTAGCAAGGCGTAAAGTGTGGTCACCTGTCAATACCCACACAGTGAGTGGTGAGGATAATACGTGAGATATAAAGAAAGTTTCAGGGAAAGGAAACTTGGCAAGCTTGCTTGTTTTACCCTTTTTGTCATTTTCTCTCAGACCCTATAAAGCAAGAATCAGTTATTCTGTCCCTCCAGTGATTGTTTTGATGGCTGAATTGTTTTGACTCAATCCAAAGTCGTCTCAAATATTGATGACAAATGCCTTTTGGCTGGATAGAGCAGAAATGTTTTTGCACACCACTTTTCTTTGGATCTGGCCACAATAGCCTTGGACTGTCAGGGGGTATAAAGCAGCTAGTGGCTTAACATTTTATCTGTGGAACTGGCACTGTGTTGCTTAGGACCAGTAACATCCACATATGGTGAATCTACAGGGATGCTTGCTAAGTATTTTGTCTGGTTTATGAGTTTTAATAAGTGAATGCTTGCTGTGCATGTGACCTCTGTATTTAATTTCCCCTTCCCCCCACTCGCTAGGTGCAAAACTGTATAGTTGACCTCACCTGATCACCTGATCACCGAGTTGAAGATACTGCCCATCTCAGCATCGTAAAGGTTGACACGAAGAATTAAATTGGAGTTGGTTGGCTTAGTGGTAGATGTGGAGAGAGGATTTACTGTATGTACATGTAGTAAACCATGCAGTTTCACTAAAACATGGACAAAAGCCCAAAACGTTACGGTGTGAGGCTTTGTAAATATGAATGCCAAGCTGCATGTAGTAGCAATGGTAAAAAATGGAATGGGAAAGGAAGCAGGCATGTGCAGTAAAGTTGCTGTTCATGTGGGCTACAAATTATCAAATGCAAGTGCACTTTTGTAGAGAAAAGTGTCTTTCCATAACTTTCATCCTGTATACCTGGACAGTAATCTCCCCCAGCTTGTGTCAGTTTCTGTTAAACCTCATGTGATTACCTGCTGCTGTGGAATCATATGTTTTTAGAGACCTTGTTGCTTTTCACTCTTGTGCTCTTCACACACTTGTGATAGGCTTTACAGTACTTGCAAAAAGTCATGGAACCTTCTGAATGCCATTCAATAAAAAAATAAAATAATGTATGGAACCACAGTGATGCCAAACTAACTCAGTCGCTGAATTTTTGTAAATCAGCTAGTTTATTCGTAAATAAAATGTTCCTGTAATTACAGGCCTATGTGGTCTTAATAACGTTTTCCCCAAGAATTTCTGCCAGGGGAGAGGTTGCGAGAAAAACTGGAGTAGACCTTCCAGTGGAGTACTGAAAGTATTGAGAGGTATACTCGGGTCAGGGAACATGGCTTGTGGGGTATGAGATGTCCTTCATTTTTCAAACATTGGTTTAGTGCCAATGTTGCACCCAGTGTGTAGGCCTGCAGGGATTGCTTTCATTTCCTGGTATTGTGTTAAATCATACCAAATCATTCCTTCTGTGACAACCTGTATCAGTGCTTTTGGCAAAAAGTGCAATTTGTCAGCCAAGTCACATGTGAACATGTATGTACATACTGTATGTATGCAGGCTTTAGTGACCCATCTGGTAGTCGTGTGACCCCACTGAATTACACTTAAAAGCGCTGCTCCGAAATGGTCTCATGGGATGACTTTTTCAGGAAGTTATTCCCTGAGCGATTTGAGATATGCACCTGGAAAATCCATCAAAGACTGCATGAACTCCCTGCCAACAAGAAAAAAAAAATCATCGTCCAATTTCATAGCACTTCTTTCTTTTCTGTGGCCTACTGTATGTATTAAATTGCTATGCTCATGGTTTCAGACGTAGAACTAGCCTTTGCAATCAAAATAATGTTACAGTGCAAAGTGAACATACTGTAAGGCACCAAGAAAGAATAGTGACTGAAAAAGGATGTACACATGATTCCCTAGAACAAACAATCTGAGTGATACTAACAAGATCATGGTAATTGCAATCCTGTGAAGCAATGCGAGATACCACTTGAGGGTCCTGTAAATGTACTTTACTCCTGCCTCACTCACCTATCCCAGCACAACTGATTCACTCCCATCTGTTGTGCCAATAGTACTTTTAACGTTGTAACACAGTGTCACAGTGCCACCTGGCCTAATACCAGACCAGCACCTTCCCCTCCCTTTTTTTTTTTTTTTCTAGAGCAAAGTGGCAGTTTACAGTCTCCAGATGAAACTGGCAGGTCATTCGAGGGTTGAACAGTTAACTCAAAGAATTCGAATGATGAATATAGAGCTTGGAGTAATGTTAGAATGGATCCATGGTATTCAAACAGTTCTGAACCTGAATCTACAGTCTGCTATTGGACACCAAAGGCTCGAGCCTTTGTGTAACGAAAAGGAGATCATTATTTGCCAAATAGTGTCTTCTCCCATACATCCATCGAAATGCATCTGTCGACCAAAAATTAACCATATGGTGTCTTATGTCTCTCTCTGCAGGAATTATCTTAACTTTGTCACAGAAGAATTGAAAGATCCTTACAGGTGAGTTTGCAGTGCCCATCTTCAGCATTCATGGTATCTGATCTCTGCAATCCTGATGCACATGTTTAATGTGTTACCTTTGCAGGATAGTGTAATTGGTTGCTCTAAATGATGAGCAATTTCATCTGGCTACACCAGTTCTGTTGCTGGCTGGTGACTGTTTTTGCATCATGCACATGATGTAGTTTTCCTAGTTGATAAATAGGTCATACAATTACCAACATGCAGTGATGAATTTACATAGTCCACTGTAAACATGTTCAGCTGTGGACTTGTTCTGACAAGACTCTCAGAATTTTCTCAGCATTTTCTCATAAGTATAAATGCAGAAGCATCGGAAAGAAGACTAAAAAGCAAATGATAAGACAAAGAACAGTGACTTTCCACTGTGAACAGTATGTGCCGTCTTATGATCCGCAGAGAGGATGGCCACACATTATGATGCTAGCCCACAAACACAGAACAGCAACCTGTTTAAATAATGCTACAGATTATTGATGTCAGTGTTGTGACCAGCTGCTGACTTGTTGTGTTGTGAACATCAACATGCTGCATACCTCAATACTGGTCATCCAGTAATACGTACTGTACATACACACTTCATACACCGACTGCAAGTTAAAGGCATATTACAGCTTCTTCCTTTCACGCCACGCTCCTCAATCACCTAGTGTATTGATCAAAAGTTTCAGCACTAGCTCTGTGTTGCAAAAGGCTACAGTGTGTATTTGCTGTCTTCCAATTTTCCAACCCCATACTCGCTTTTCCTTCCCCACCTGCCAATCACTCTCTTGCCCATTGGTTAAATGTTTACCTTTACTAGTCAGCACACCTTGCACCTGGCACATATTTTATGACTCGACCTGGGCTGGAAAAAATGTTTATTTCCCTGGAAGGGAGTAAAATTATTTCCCTGGAAGGGAGTAGAATTTCCCACAATTCTCGCTATATTCTCATGTACAGAAATGGGAAATTTCCCTCCAAAAGCCAAAATTTCCCTCCAGATACACAAATTTCCAGGGAAGGAGCCTCCCAGCTTCCCAACTTTTTCCACCCATGGTCACTCGACATTCCTTTAATAGCTGCTGTTGTTGCTATTATGTTTCATCTACCAATTATGTCATTAAAGTATATTGCACTACTGTTCTTCCCAGTGTACAGTATTAGATATTGGAAACAATGACATCAGAAAAAAAAGTAGTCAAATATCCCACTCCAGACACAGCTGACTCATTCATAACATATAAAAAAAGTACCACTACAACACAAACTAATAGTCTATAATTGCTAATGAAACAGATGTGTGGCTTGTTTGATAACAAGAACAGTATACCAGTTTGCATTGTAATGGTATCTAAACTGTTCATATACTGTGAATGAGTTGATCAGCTGTGTGTGTTTGTGAGTTGCTAACAGGTGAAATCGCTCAAGGGTTAGTATTTTGTTTAAAATTCACAAACATGGCATATAGGCCTACAAAGAATATGGATTTAGTCAACTGTTAATCCATTCAGATTAAGATGAGATTCAGAATAAGATGAGTGTACGGAAAGTGCATCATTTGAATTTTTCAAAGTAAACAACTTATTCCTACCAATAACCTCTTCATGACCAATAAGTCTCTAAATTTCTAACTATTTTAAAGTAATGTCTTGACAGACGGCTGCTGTCCTGCCTTTATTTTTGTAATCAGTTATTTAAATATTGGTGTGAAATGAGGATTCTTCCTGTAAAACAAACACGATATTTCCCTTTAAGAGAGTTTTGATACCATTTGGGGATGCTCCTTTGTGTTGGCAGTTTGGCACTTTTGTCCACCGATAATGCTCGATCTTTCACTGGTGGGAACTTTCTCGCATGCCCTAGAGGTATTACCCAGCTACTGCATGAGCTCATTTATATGTGAAACTGAAGAATCTGGCACTGACCCTGACCAGTGTATGAAGTCTATTGATGCTATGGAATTTCGATTTCTTTGTGTTCGCTGGACTTCACTAATGGGGTGACTTCAACTCTACAGTTAGGAGATTTCATTCACACCTTCAAATGATGCACAGACCTGCAAAACGACCTGTTACCCACAGCGACAGTATATTTTATTTTCCTTTTTGTTGTAGTCTTAAGCTCTGTGGCAAGATTATCAATGTTCCCACATTAATTGCATCTTTTCAGAGTGTTTCAGAGATGTATACCTTTTTCAACCAGAGATAACATCAGTCTGTGAACTGTGGTTGTTAAAACAAGCTGACATGAATTTTGTCAAATCTGAATCCATGCTAAGGTTTGTTTCATTTTTGAAATCATGGAAGCAGTTTAACTCACTAGCACCTGTATGCCACTCTCTATATAAAACCTAGGTATAGAACATATTTTTTAGAGTGCTGAATTCTCCGCAAAGAAGTCACCTGTTTGTCTTGGCCACGAGTTTCAGTATTTGCTAGTTGTCCAACTAAACTGTTGAAACTTTAAGCCAGATTCAAGTGGATTCAATCACAAGATGAAAAGGACCAGGTACTTGATTAAAGGAGAAGGCAAGTCAGGACCTTTGGCAATGTTAAATGAGAGGCTAATATATGGTGAACACCATTACCAAATTTCAGTTAAATACCTTGCTTACTTTCCAAGATATTGCAATTTGAATATTCTTAGAAAATTATCAGGAAGCTGCCATTTTGAAATTGCGATGACATCACCAGACCACGTGTGATTGAAAAGCTTTTGTTTTTCTTTATATTTCATTGTCAATAAATTTTAACAGTCATGCATAGATTCAAGTCATAGTATTAATGATTTGATTATTGCATGATACACCTCAGTAATTCAACACAAAATGTGTACAAGTGTGTTTCGGATTGATAGAAATAATGGGTAAAGAATATAAAGAAATACATTAAAATTTTTGCTATCAGTGGTTATGTGACATCATTATTCGACTTACTCAAGTTGCTTTACATTCAACTTAGGCAAAAATGGCAGCACCCTTCTCTGAATTTCAAAACTGTGTAACTTGGATAGGAAACAATATCTCTGAATGAAACTTTGGGAAGATGTTTGTCAAACACTTCTGCTTCATTTTGATGAATATATTCCCAGGGTTTCCTTCTCCTTTAAAGGTTAAACGATAATGACCTTTGAGCAAAGTCAACTCATTCCATCCATGTCATATGAACTTCTGTGTACCCTCCTTCAGAAAAAGAATAAGGTTGTGTCCTCAAACACCTGATACGTCTGTATCATGCATAGTGTGATATCGCGGTCCCCAACTTGTGAAGTACAGCAGGTGTGTTCTTTAAATCAAGCTTTTTCTCATGATTGTGTTCCTCCTGCCAGAATGCACTAGATTTCATAACCTCTACCATCTTATGCATTTCCGTATTTTGAGTCACCATGCCAAGTCTCTGCTGCTGTTCATTGAAGGTTAATCAATTCTGGACCATGCATTATCTAAGGATAATGCACGAAAGGAGGTTTCTTTCACCGGTATTCATCTGCTGGTGATTTCCCTCTAAAATAGACCGTGCCTTATCCGAAGGTAATGCACGTTGTCCTGACTGTAGATATTGGCCAATAGAAGCTGAGGATATCGATGCCAAGTATCAATGAACATCTTTTCATGTGTTTACTATCCACTTCACTTCTAGGTATAGTAAACATGTTTTACTGTTTCCTCTCTCAGAAATTCTCTCATTATAGTTCCTCCCCACAATGCTTTTGTATAACTTTTGAAAATTCTCAATCATCTGGTCCTACATTGGTCCATCTACCAGAATATTAGTTCCCTTTCACAGCTTTTGGTTGAGAACTTTGAAAGCTCTGCCTCGGGATTACTTCATTTCAGATGTACCGCATGGTGATTTAATGCACACCGAAAAAAATGAACATGTACACGACATGCACAGCAAAAGTCACCTTCTGTGATTGAAAAACTAAATCTTTTAAGAAATCTGTCATCTGTGTTTTAATCGATGACAACTTCTTAGATTTAAACAGGAATCGATGTTTGGTTTCGTGACATTCAACAGGATACCCATCACAATTTAATAGTAATGTGAAAATGTGTGATAGATACATAATTAAACATTACTGACAATCCACCGGAAATTAGTCATAAAATGAACAATTTCTGCTGCCTCATATCCAATTCCTATCTGTACCAGTTCTGCAAATATGTTTTGCAACGACATTCAATACCACCACATTTATGGTCTGAGTCATGCTTATTCAGTGTAATAGTTGCTGATGCCCCACTTATGGTGTGCTATGTGGTTTGGTATGACCTAAAAAATTACTGGAAGAAAATTGAAAAATTGAAACTTATTTCAAACATGGTTAAAAGAAGTTTTGTATCTCAGAATAAGGTTAATAAATTTGTCACTTTCAAAAACTTTCAAAAATGTGGCACAGAAAAGTGAGCAGGCTTTGCACCATTTTTCATCTAGGCCCCCTTCTGAGACACAAAAAAATCAAGGGGTATGAAAAAAGGGACTCCTTATACCCAGGATGTTGTTGAGTGACACATTGCGTCAATTTAATTTACCATCAAATTTATCTGAGGAAGCCCACAGTAGTCTAAATTCCCTTTTGATTTTTTGGTGTGAAAGATTGATGAAGATGTTTTTGTTACGTCTAAGAAGACAAGAGGAGAGCAAGTTTGAAAACCTTGTTAACATGATACCTCAAGAGAGGGAAGTCACTTGATCTTCAAAGAATGTGTGTAAGGTTGCCCACTGTAAAGAAGATTATCCCTTTCTGTTTTTCATGGAGGTCAAAGGTCATTTGAGGTCACCAGTGGTGATAGTATAAAAACCTGTTAAGGAAGATGTCTAAGCAACTGAACTTAATAACTGGAGCTTTAACTGTGAACATTGGTTAGCCCTTAATGAGTAGATAATCTGTCATTGTATGGAGATCAAAGGTCTTGTGAGGTCAGTAGAGGTCATAGTTTGAAAGCTTGTAGACAGGGAATCTGAAGAAAATTAAGGTGTTTGAACTTTAAAGTTGTCATAGAGTGTCATGGAAATGGTGACAAAAAAGAATGCAAACAGATATGTACCCAAACAGATGACAGATGGAACAAGAGTGTTGCTTAAAGTTTCAATTAGAATATAATTACTTAATCAGACTTCAGATATACACAGATTAAGATTACATTGTACAAGTTTGATTGGGCTAACATGATAACGGTGTTCAATTAATTAGAGCTATTAAAAAATTAGACTTCAAGGTTGGTACCTGGTAACTGATAACACAGCTCTGGGCCTTTGGTGGAGTCTTATACTGTAGTAATTCAGCTCGGCTATACTGCAATGCTGACTACAGTATATTAATCAGGGTAGTATGTGACTGGCTTTCGCTGATAAAATCTGATGGTATATTCATCCATAGACAGCACCCGTCAGCTTCGGCGATGGAGATGATTGGTAAAAGCAGTGTCCCAGAACATAGGCACATCCCACAGCAAATGTACAGAGTGTAGGCTAGGCTGACATTAGGCGAAAACTGCATGACTGGTGACTACTATTTTGTAGGCTAAATTACATAGTTGACATGTAAGTTAATATAGTCAGGGAAGATGACAGCATCTTCTCAAATCGATGGAAGTATTCTTCAGAAACCTCTCAATCAATGAGGGTACAGTATATGTATAAAGTCCCTCGCTAGAACATTCCATTCGAGAATCTTCACCAAAAGCACCTGTTCAATGACATGCTACTAAATACAGGAAAACAGTAGGGTTTCAGAATGTACATATTTTGTTCAGAGAAGCCTCAACATTTCTAACACGTGTGGCTCAATGGCTAGATCTGTGCAGATGCTGAGAGTAAGGTCTGGAAACATCTTTCGTAGTTCATGGCTTCATCATTGTAGGTCCAGTACAGTACTATAAAATTAAATATTGGTCATTACCCTGACAATACTGTCATTTGTTCTTCATGCATATCGTGAAAATATGCATGATGTTAAACATTGAATAAAAACATCAAGTTTAGAGAGTTGAAAATGTAATGCAATACTAGGCTACTGTAATGCTTCATCCCAAAATCCAAAGTTTGAAATCCATTGACTCTTGATGACTTGCCATTTTGTGGTCCTTGGTGTCGTAGAATGTGAGTAGTTTAATGTTTTTGATCAATCAGATTGCATTCTTTTCTAATTCAATAAATGAATCTTCCTCACAATTTCGACAACGTAATACTGTACTGAAATGTTTGCTTTAGTGACTTGAATTTTCCGGCTAATGTGAACTGTATGGTAGTTGTCATTGTGGTACTTCACTCCTCACTTACCTGCCACAACACAGTCTATGATGCACTACTCTCTACCATGCTGGTAATGATTGGTGACCAGTGGCAGCACCAAGGGTGGCATATGGGATATACTGTATGTCCCCCCTGGTCAGAACCATTGTCTCCCAATTGCCCCCCATTTCAGCGGAAGTGACATGACAAATACATTTACTGTATGCACTATGTCTATTCTGAGTTTATAGTCATATTTTTGCAGTAACCTTTCTGTTTTAAGAAGTCCATGAGACTTAATTTTTCACCCAGAGATATGTAAAACCTCAGAGCGCCAGGGCATTCGCCCCCTGGATCCCCGACAGACTTTGCCTCTGGATCCCACAAGGGGTCGTAAGCATTACATTTGAAGTATACTATCCTGAGACTAAATTTTTCACAAGGGATATGCTAAGACATCACAGTGTCTGTGGGATTCACCCCCTGGATCCCTAATAGGGCTTTTCCCCTAGACTTCACCATGGCCCCTATGATTGGCTTCTGGACCCCACTTGCTAAGTTCACACTTCTCGTTCAATTTTGCACTACACACAAAATCTTTTACTCCCCCAACTGCTTGTTTTGCCCTCCCCAATCAAAAATCCTGGTGTCGCCACTGTGCGTAACCTTCGACACTGCCCCAATACCTTTAGGACCTACCAATTTGGAACGTTCCATCCTGACGCTGTAGCTACCATCCACAACTGCAAGTTGAGAGACGTATACCCCAGCTGTTGATTTCATGGTTTCGCTTCCACACTTACTTGTTTTGGATCTTTTTTTTTCTGTTTCTTACTTTGATTATTGTAACTCACATCGTTGGATTTGTTTCTTCAAGGTCAGGTAAAAGCAGTTTCATTAATTAAGAACTGAACCTTTTGAGAAATAACAACCCAATGAAAAGCAACAACAGTGTGGTTGTAGTACATCAGTGGCATATTTAATTACTGCCAAGATTAGATGATTCTGTTGTCAACACTGGAAGGTGATTTAACAGATCAGATTCAACTTTAGATGAAAGTACCATTAAAGGGAAATAGGGTGTTTAGAATACACCAAAGTGACATACAAAAGAAAGTGGCAGTAATCACTGTTAAACCATTCAGTGTCATCAATAAACATCAACCAAAGCTTCATCTCCTCAAAACATTATGCATGTGATGAGTAGTGGAAGATGCATCATTTAAATTTTGAAAAGTTTGAGGTGAACAAATTAGTGTTGAGTAAGAAATAACTGAATTTCTATCTGTGAGAAGCTTATTTCTTGAAAGGAAGACTACTGTCCTTCCTTCTTTTGAATAATCTATCATTCTACGTCCACAAACATTGTTTTCAAAAATATGGATGTTTTCTCTAAAACAAATGCCCTATTTCCCTTTAAATAGTGAGACATGCCTACCATGAGGTTGTTACCAGCTCAGTTGCAAAGCGATTTAGAATGGCTGTGTGATACATGGTTTATGCAGTATGGGAATCGAATCTTTGGCTCTCAAGGTTTAAAGACTTACAAAGGATGGGGGTCATTTCCTGTTGTGAAGCCTTGCCATGGTCAGCTAATTTGTGAGATGGATGCTCAGTCATGTGGGGGATGTTACCAGCATTACTTACAGACAATGTACTTAGAGTGCTTTGACTTCAAGATGTCATGAGGGTATATCGCACAGCACTTAACTCAATCAACAGATTGGCGTTGTGTGGAGAGCTGCAGGTGAAGCTGAAGTTGAATGTATGTCGATACCTGCTGGACCCATATCACCAGTTGCCCATGTTACCGATAGCCCACATTCCTATTCTCAATATTAGCCAAAATACCAACATCAAGTACTGATATTCTCAAAATGTGCCATGTAATGACCCATGTATCTTCTACATCTGTTTTTATTTTCCCAGAAATGGAAGAATTAAATCGATAGTTTCCCATCTATAATTCTATAATTTGCATCTATAATTTGTGCACATTCACCAACATGAACCAGTACGTACTCTACTGTTCATCATATTTGCAAATTTGATGCAAGCCTCTCTAACACCACCCACCACATTGTTAAACTTTGGTTTCAGGTGCTGTATGCATGTCACCTCTCAATAAGTATAGATAATGTAGCATTGCAGTATTTACATGCACCTATTGTACCATTCTAGATCGTTCATCGACAGAAGACTATGATGACATTCAAGATATTTTAGCTGGAACAAGGTCATCAGGTTTAAGTCGGGCATAACTTTTCAAAAACTGTTAATTTTTGTTAATTTGTAAACATTTATGGTTTGCTTAAATATCACAGTGCACTGTAAGTGCAATGCAAAAAGGAAGGAATATATGTCCTCATACCCTCTTTGTGGCTGTTGTCAAACAGATTTCTTGAGGTAATGGATTGGTCTACCATGTGGAAAGGTCATATCAAGCACTCAACACTTACTGTATACAATCACATCTCACCATTGATGTACTTCTTTCCAAGTGTTTGACTAATTCACAGAACGGTGAAGAAGTACTAAAACAGGGAGAACCGTTAAACCATGGACACAGTCAAATCATGTTACGAAAATTTTAAGGTTTCTTTTAACTTGTTTTACTTATCTTACAGTAGTTTCAATATTGGGATAAAGTTTAAGGTTTTTGCATAGGTTAGGCATGAACAGTAAGTAGCATCACTTTTGTAAAACTGTTCAAGTCTGCCTCCTTCCTCTGAGTCTTCATCAGTGGTAAAGAATGAAGAGTAACATTTCAAAAGCCTCCTTGCAAAGTAGAATTTGGAAATCAAAACTGCATCAATCACATCTTGACAAAACAGTCCTAAAGTTATTGCTATGTCCATTCACACTTATCTTCTTTCATTCTTCTTTTTCTCAAGTAGTCTTGTTTATCATAACTGGTTCTTTTATTTTCGCAGAAATTTACCTCGTGCGATCGTGATCTCCGTACCGTTGGTCACCGTCATCTACGTGTTAGCCAATATCGCTTACTTTGCTGCGATGTCTCCGTCAGAGCTGCTGGCAAGTAACGCGGTAGCAGTGGTAAGTGCATCCGACGTTTATTTGGCCGTGGCATGTCCCTGCTTTTAGTAGGTCACATACTTTGCCCCATGCAGTGAGATGCTAACCTATGTCTGATGCATGGAACAGCTTTGCAACATAGAAGCTACAGCTGTTCCTGTCTGCCTTTTCAGCGTTGACGACTTAACGACTGCTTGGTTCTGTCTTTCAAACTTTCAACATGTCTAGAGTTTTCGCTGAAGTCATCCTGGAGAAGGTTCATCCGACTGTGTTCAATGTACAGAAATACAGTGTTCATGACATGTTTCCTCCAGTGTCTCCTGCAGATCTTCTCATCTCGCAGGGCCCTTCGTCCTGCCTCTGATATTCCTCCCTGGTTATTAAGGTCCCTCCGGAGTAATGGGTTGGGATATTAGCGTTCCTCCAAAGTGAAATCTAGAATTGTGGAATGACTCACGATTTGACTGCCAGAGACTCTTCTCCTGTACCTGTTTCTTTTGAAACGTTCAAAAACTTTTTTTTTCCAGCTCTTATGTACAATGAGTAGAGAGATAAATTATACAAATATTTTCATTGTGGCACATCATATCATTGTAACATTGAGCACAGACATTTGTTGTGTTGGGTGTACAGTGATTTTGGTGTTTATGTGATATACAGGGTCTTAACAGTGACAAGATTGAATCTTGGCTCTCTTGTTCCAAGCAAGGAAAAGAGAAGTGGAGCATCTTTTAAAATACATTCACTTTGCTGATTTATGGTGGATATTTGTTTTGCAAGTCTTGGATTTGCTCAGAATTGCTTTCATTCCATTGTATTATGTGACTAGCTTAACCTTGTTCACCCCCAGAAGTTTGGCCCAGTACTTTTGATATTCCTTGGAACAGGTGTTGTAGCGTAGTTCCCATGGTGATGACTATTGTATTCACATTATCATGGTACGATCTTACCCAGGGTTTGCCTTACTGTAAGGAAACTCACATTCATCATGATAAATTCCTTTGCATGGCATGTTATTGACCTCATGTTGACTTGACGAAGGTTTGGTATGATGTTTCAACTTTGGAGGTAATGCAGTTGGGTGGCCATACTCTTTTGTTTTGCTCTTTTTTTTTTCTTTCTTTTTTGTCCTGAGAATAAAGTGAAATTGTAATTTCATGGTTGATTGTGACGCATGTTTCTTGAAGGAAATGTTCCCACAAATGCAACAAAATTGTCTTCTTCAAATACAGTACCAACCAAGGTCATAAGTCAGATTCATAGAACTCGATCGAAGTGGTTGTCACTGCACGTAAAACTGTGATCCTGAGGTTCTGGTTGCCATAGGTGGTACTGTGGAAACTGAATGCCCCCTCTCCCAGCTTTTGCCCCATTCACTTGCGCAATGAATTTATTCAAGGTTTTGTATCTGAAGTGCAGCCATGGTGTGATGTGATGTAAGTCTGGTCCCACCTTCTTTCACAAGTTTTGCTGGGCTCATACCACAACCAATCCACATGTGGTTGTTCTCTGACAGATCATCTGAAATGACCTCCTTGACAAAACATATGAGAGCTCACGGGAACATGGAGTGACGGTCAAACAGAATGGGGATATTTGCACCGGTGTTCCCAAAGATATCCTGAAAAGTTAATTTTGAGCCCTATCATTTCATTCCTACACAGAGGATGATCTTGAGGTTGTACAGTGGGTAATTCAGTCTAGAGGGCAATTACCTGTAATTGTGCAATTAAGGAGGCTTCAAAAGAGGTTTTTTTTTTTGCTCAAGGCAGATTGGACCTGAAGTGCAATTTTCTATAGTGAAAGTCCCTAACGGAAGAAGTTGCCAGTTTACTGTGTCATATCCAAATAACAAGAATTTGGTTTGTGGCTTCATACGTACACATCTGGCAGGTGAAATTTCAAGCCCTGCACAAAAACAAAAGTCCATAAATTCCCACTTTTTCCTGGTATACCCTGTACCCGCTGTATTAAAACAGTTTTTCAGAAATGGTGCATATTAAACAGGTTCATCAGCAACTGGTTCTCGTGTGGAATTTTCATGTCAAAGTGCACCAGCAAAGTGAAATCTGTGATGCATTGATTTCCAGATATTACCCCCCAATATATGATGGTATGAACCATTTACAAACACCAGTCGATGGTCGAAAGATGATGGAATATTGACCTGGTACTGGTTGCTCTGTTTCTGATCTATTATTTGATGCCTTGATAAAAAAAGGACACTACACTCCCATGGAGATGTTGACAGACATCTGTACACTGGCAGAGGGCAGACTATAACACACTAAACCCTCCCCCCCAGCAAAGTCACTTTCCTGAAAAACAGATCTATGCTGCTGTACTGCATCTTCGACGAAGTGCTTTTAGAAGTAAATCCACAAACCTGCACAGACCACGGGTTGAATACAGAAGCAATTCCGTTGAGTTGAGTTAGTTGGTTCCTTTGTTACCTTGGCAACAAATCAATGAATCGCCTTCACAGCTGTTTGACAATGGTCCAAGTAATCTCACCCTCTTAATATTTCCACCATAACATTTTTGCATGAAATGTGATTTTTGTATGTCATTGTACTATCACAGTGATGAAACACAGTTTTTTTTATATATAACGTGAAACTTTATGAAAGTTAATCATATGAATGTTAATTACGTTAACCTTAGTTCGTAAACGTCCATGGGAGTTAATACAGTATTTACATGCTTTGACAAGTTCCCTTTTTAGCAAATAGTTCCACGGATTTCAGATACAACTACTGGTATTTAATGATGGTTAGTGCGATATCTATGGTGCTTATAATGAAATCTTATTCTTGGTTTAAAGGCTGTAATGCATCACCCCAGACAGTTTCAATTTTCCGAACCACCTACCTCTAGTCCCTCCCTCAGCCTGTCTTACATTCCTCCACATGTGTAATCAACAATGGATCCCTGTGTATGCTGTGTAATATGAGCTGCTCTGCATCTTTCAAATTTGCTGTCAATCTTAGAGTACTGTAACTTAGAACCAGGTGAGAATTTGCCTTTCAGGGAGGTAAAATATAGCTTAGGGTGATGCAATACAGCCTTTAAGCTGTGTATGAATGGAACCAGTCCCATTTTGGTGGTAGGGTTATGCAGAGTTAGGAGAGGTAACAAAATTTAAGTCCAGCCATTCCATTCAAGTTCACTTGTCTCTGACCAAGGAAACACAGTAAAACACATTCTCAGTGTTGATTAAGACATTGGTATTTGTTCACAAAACTTTGTGACCTCAGTGACCCCAGTGACTCATAGTAACAACACTTTCTGGCAGAATAAGAATTCAGAACCAGCAACCTCCAAGGCCCAAACACAAAGGGTGTAAAAGTTGCTCTAAGAATTTAAAGGCAGGGGGGAGGGTTAGATTGTTATCCGTTTGTGATGTGTGAGGTTGTTTAATCTGTAGGGTAGCTTTTTTTGTGTCTGTTGAACCAATCTAAGCAAGTTCCTAATAACTTTTGTCAGTTTTATTAAAAGCAATGTTTTTACTTGACATGTTTGTAGTGTAGCTACAAATGTTTTTTGTTCCGATAAGAATTTGTCCAAAGAACATTTAGCAATTGCTCTGTTTTTGCTTTTTTTAGCTGGGTTTACTTTTTTGTCAATTATCATTGTTTTTGAGTAACTTGCTTTCAGCTTTTGTTTATATGCTGTCTCTGTCTTTCTTTCAGACATTTGGTTTAAATCTTCTGGGTGTTCTGGCCTTCATCATGCCTGTCTCTGTGGCTCTCTCGACCTTTGGTGGAGTAAATGGCCTGCTACTCACAGGGTCACGGTGAGGATTACACCCAAGGGCAAATCCACTAATTTTTGTAAGGGAAGGGGGGACAGAAAAGGTGCACTGTCAGCACAAAGTGAGTTTATTATCGGGTTGTATCCAGGAGCCCACCTGAGGGCAATGAAGGACAAATTGTACACAGAAAAAAGATAAAATGAGTTCATCACCCACATCAGTTTGTCCAGTATACCAGAAATTTATTCATCCATACATTTAATCTGTGATTTAGACGCGATCTTTTTTTTTTTTTTAAATTTCGTCCAACCTAAAGAGAGGTTGACAGTTTCCCCTGCCCCTGGATCCACTGCTGATCATGCATGTGTTGCGGTGTTTAATCGCTTGAGAGGAACAGGGTTTGAGCCAATGCATGAGATATGGCAGTGTTGGAAGAGCTACCTACATGTAGCAATTGGGAAGGAGTTGGCACTATTTCTCACTTAGTGCCCAACCCCCTCCCGTTAGTCAGTTGTACTCTAGAGATCCTGTGAATGTTTCTGCCTCTTCGTGGTCTCCGTAGCTGTGCATAGAGATCTCATAGTGTGGTAATACAGAAAAAGATTGTAACTGTTTGCAACACCACATATCACCAAAGAAACATTTACAGAAAGTCTAATGAGCAACACAGTGAGTCCTACCGGTCTGTACGTCAGATGCAGATGCGATGAAAGAACAAGTGCTTGACGTGATTGGTTTGTGATAAACTTTAGACAGTTTAGCCAAAAGAAGGCACAGATTAGCTTTTTGCAACTCTTTTGGGCAATTCTGGAGTTGGCTGATGATGAGCCGGTGGTCCCGGTACATATTAATGAATGTTTTCCTGACATAGAAGAGGAAGGATTTTTTTAACCCATTATCAATACCCAGTCTCCTGCCTAACTGTTATGTCCAGTTCCACATTGTTAAGGATTTTTACTGTAAAATGATGCAGCTTGTGTCATGGGATACTTTGTAGATAGCAATCATTTATATTGTAACTTTGACAAATGAAAACTTTTGAAATGAAAACTCTGGACTGTCTGTAGTCTATGTGGATTTTGCACTGTCTATAATGATGGACGAAGAAAACCCTGGGCATTTGAATTCAGAGATTCTGCGACCATTTTGTGAAGCAACAACCATGCCAATGCCATTTCTCTGCATGTCTCTATTTCAGTCTGTACTACGTCGGTGCTCGCATGGGACACTTACCACAAGCCATAGCCATGATCAACGTCCAAAGAAAAACACCGATGCTCTCTCTGGTTTTCACGGTAAGGGTTTAGCTTCCTTCCCGGCTGGAAGACTTTCATTTTGCGACTCCCACCAGTTTCCTTACCTGGTATCAAATTGTTAGAATAAAGCTAGTTCCTGCCGTCCTGTAGCGATCTACTGCACAGGCATGTCTACAATGTCAGGGAGACCATGAGGTTATCTGGATCTCCTGTAATGCAATAAAAAGTCTTGCTCTGTTAAGAAGGATATGAGAACTGTCAGTGCAGAGAATGTGATATTGTATGTGGCAGAATACTACTTCAAAACAGTATGAATGTTTTTGCCCCTGTACCACTGCAATGGGGCCATGAGTCATGCAACACTATGGTGGGGCAATGAGGCATACACCACTGTAATGTGGCATATCCCTCTATTGTGGGGCATATCCCACTGTAATGGGGCATATGCCACTGTAGCGGGGCATATACCACTGCATTGGGGCATATACCACTGCAGTAGGGCATATACCACTGCAGTGGGGCATATCCCACTGTAGCGGGTCAATGAGGCGTTTCAGGTTGTGCTTCAGGAGCAGATCATGATATTTACTGGCAGATCAGTTTGTTAATTACCACACACAGACACTCACCATGTGTTCATGCACATCTGGTACAGGGGGATGGGATTTTACCACCATTTCAGCTTTCCTTGTTTGTAAAAAGAAGGTGGTATCTGGTGTGACTGTATTTTTAAACCTACTGTTTTTTAGTCAGACAGACAGTAAATTAAGACATCTCCTGTCTATACATGTTTTCATGTTCCCTAGGTTTCAGACTGGGTACCACATGTGTCGTATCTGTCTCCAACTGCTCGTAAACATGTGACTATGTAAGCTGATGTCAGACTTGGAGTCATTTATTGAAATTTACCTGAAATAAAAATGAATGCACTTGGGGACAGCAAAAATGTTAACTCTAGTCTCTAAGGTAAAGTAACTATGTACACATGTACACAATGTGAACATCTTCTGCAGTGTAAATCTTAAGCTCAGAAGCAAACAAACATCCAGGCTTCTGAAATGACCTCACAATCGACAAATGTCAGAAGCACGGAAGGTCCATAAGAGTGTGTAGAGAGGCGTAAGGGAGTGGGGAACAATAATGGAGTTATTTGGCATGAGCTATTCTGACATAGAGACCTCACAGTAGAATCTATGAAACGTATAAAAAACTCTTTTTATTTCGGTTTATATTTCTAAGATTAAACTTTTAAAAGCTATGCGGACCTATATTTTAATTTGCCTAATGACTTTCAGTCATAGAAGTATCGACTAAGCTAGGCAAAGTTGGGTCCCGCAGAGTGGAATAATTGCTGAATTTGTTTCTTAAGACTAAGAAATGATGTGAGGATTTAATGCCATTTCCACTTATTGTGCTGGAAACCACATCATGTAAACATATACACTCTGAGGCTTATACTCAGTGAAATCGGTTTTTCTCAGTTAAGACCATACCGCTGATTGTGTTTTGCATAGATGATTTAAGCATTCAACTTAGTTGTTTCGGAGACTTCAGCCTTGCAATTTGTTCAAGCGTTTTCTTGACCCTGGATCAGTAGGTGTTTGCATTGCTCTTTCATGATTTTTAATGTAAAGACCAAAGATCTGAACAGATAAGGCATCTCCCTTTCTACGTTTTGTTTTGATATCGAGAGATAACCCTCGTATACATAAGTGTTGGCCCTCTCAACGATTGTGAGCAGTAATTACAGTATATCTGTGCAAACAGCTATGTATAATCAGTGGTGTGATAACCAGTGAGTGATGTGTTTTTTTTTTTTTTTGACGGTGGGGCCAAAAGTATCAGCAGCCAACCATGTAAAGATTTTGTGTGAGAATGCAAATTAAATGAACTTTTGTCACTTGCTCTCAGTTGGCACAGTGTCAACTGGTATAATTTCATCAGTAAATTCTGAAATCTCCTATAAACAGAAGAAGTAAAATTTATGCCAGTAAATTCGAGAAGAAGCCACATTCATTTTCAATTGAGCTCTTGTCGAAGACAGATGTCATGAAAAAAGTGGTGTTCCTTCATGATTAGGAGACTGTGTAAAGCAATCATAACTTATTTTTTCTGTTAAACTATATTCATTGTTCTGAATAGATAGTTTAAGGAGGGGGGAGAACAGCAAACTCCCTGAGTGAAAATTACCACCCCTCTGACCTAGCAATTGCGCCCTAAATATGAGTCCCCACTGACTAAAAGTTCACTTGGCCAAAAGGAGTTGACAGAAGGCTACTACCATTTCAAATAGAGAAAGAAATTATCTTCAAGTGGCACCGTTTTGGATCATTTGCTATCTCAATTATCAAAAATTTCCAGAGGTGAAGTGTAAGGTCCCGCCCCTCAAATCATTTCCCAGGTGATCACCTCATGATCATGTACTCGTTTCATGTGTGACTACCCCCCTCTTGAAATTTGCAGAGAACAATGATATTAAATACCAACCGAACCAAAAACATCCCAGACTTTCCATCCTTGCTTCTTCTCAGAGGTGTTTACCCTTATCCTCCCACAGACCTCCCTCTACCTCCACACACACCTACACACACACACAGTGTTTCACCGCAAACATTACTTGGGTTATCTACCTAATCAAAGTGCTGCTTTGAGCAATTAAAATTCCAACATGTAATATTTACGTTTGAGTCCTGGCCACACAAAAAGCATGCTGTAATACCAAGGTTATAAATGTCATTACATGCCCGTTGGATCATGTGAAGTAACAATTGTATGGAAAACCGTTATGCCATCAATTACATACCCTGATATCATGTTCCAGACAAAGATCATGTTTTCAAATTATGAGCCTTTTCTGGATATTCAATTCATACAGTTTGATTCTATCTGAATAGCTACTTAAAAAAGGACGTCACATGGTCTTTTACCCTATTAGAATTATGACTGCTACTTGACCTAATGTCAAGAAGAGGCCTACTGGTGTAGTTTTTCTCTGCTGATCTTGATGGCTGAATCTTTCATCGCAATGTTGGCTGATATCCAATACTTTTGCTTTCAACCTTTGTCCCTCCTGAGGAATTTTTATTTTGTGTATGATGTAGTCTCTGTAGTGTGCTTTTATCATAATTCCAAAATAATTGAAAATTATTACATGTATATTTTTACCTCGCGAGATGAAAAATAGCCTTCTTGGGGGCATTTCCCAATTCCTATCCTGGTTCGCTGATTGAATGGTCCTCCGGTGCGAATTTATTTTCAGGTCGCTGAACTTAAACAAGCAGCAGCATTTTAGTTTCGCAGATGCGATGTTTTCCCGACAGTGGCGAACATTGGATCGATGTCCGATCTGACATCCGTTGATCCCTTATTATAATCACATTCAACAGTGATATGTCATCTCAAGATTCCCTGTTCACTCTAAGAGTGGTCACACTGTAAACAATTTTATTTTCTTTCATCAGGTCGGTTTACATAGTTAGTATCAAGTAGAGTCCATTTAGATACCGTGTGGAACTTATCAGATCTCTGTGATGTTGGTTAATCGATAAGATTCTTTTGATCAGATACCACACTATCAGCAGTGCAATCACTGATATTACACATTCAAATTTAGGTAACTATCCATTATAATCTTCTCCCCGTGGCAAAAACGGCACCTAGGGAGATTGATTTATCCACCGGAGCCTCCAATGCATACCCTGTCTGTGTGGTTCTCCAGGTTCTTTCACTTAGAGATGCACGTATCAATGTACAGTTTCATGATTTTCCATTTTACAGATTCTGAAGCCATGTAGAAATTTATCTTTAAACAAATCAGTGTGATGCCAATAATTTTTACTCAGCTAGTTGCAATTAATCACATTCCGTTCTCTCTCCATTTTTATCTCTGCATAAATCCATAAATTTCTGTTCAATGTCAGTTTCTGTAAATACCCTGATTTTTTTTATCCCACTCTCAGTTAAGAGATCTCTGGATTGTCACTCCTTGCACGTTACAGTTGATGCAGTTTAACCTTGCAGGACATGGAACGATCACATAGTAACATAGTGTCTTCGATTTCTGAGGCAGTGTCTCTGACGCATTTAAGGAGAACGTGCACAGGGGGTCTTATATACAGGAGGCAATGTTGTGCAGGTTAAACTTGACTGAAGCATGTCAAGTCGCTTTTTCCTGGGTTATCCATAAATCGACCAATACTTGAAAAGTTGAACTCATTCCCATCACTTGGCTATAGAGAGCTCTGCTTTGTGATATCTTCAAGGCATCTGTAATTAAAAACAATACAATAACCGAGCAGAGTTCCACTCAAATTCGCCTAGATTCAACCATGTTGCATAATTTAGAGGTTTGCGGGTTTGGATTCAGAATTATCATCTGGGGTTGGTGCACTGGATTCATACATTGTGGACGGTGTCTTCCATCTGAAGGATTTACATGAAAGTAATGTTTAATCAATATGGTGTATGAGCTTTAAGTTTTTATACCAAAACTGTTATAAGATCAAGCAACTGCAGTGTGATGTCTGCTATATAATATATGAGGCACAATCGATCAACTTTGCACAGTTTGGAGGGTTGCACCCACAAAAATTCCCACCCCCTGCTTCCGAATCCACCACCGGTTGTTATGAACCAATCTGCACATACATATTAAAAGAGACTGCTAAATATATCCTGCAAATTTGATTTTGTGCATGGTTACAGTCGGTAATTAAATACAAAGAGATTTGTCTGATCTAAGGTAGTGCATGGGTAGCACATTTTCAAAGCATTTTTGCTATTCTTCATTTTTGTCGTTCTGCGCATAAATTTTAAGTCAGTGTCTGTATCGGTACGTGTTGCTTGACAAAGGTGCAATTTTATTAAGATTTAAGGTAGGATTGATGTTTACTTCTGTAGTTGTTGATAGTATTTGTTGCTTTTATCATTTAACTTTGAATCCCGTCAATGTTATCTTTGTTTCTGGATGGGTTCATCAGTTCAGCTGATGGTGTAGATCTATTAAACATACCAGGCATTGACAGGATAAGACACAATCAACTTAAGTGATAAAACTGAAATGAATTCAAATACTTCTCTTAAAAGCTGATCATCAAGCCTGGGGATGGAAATTAGTGTTAAACTTTGAAACCAACTTTTGATGCATTGCCAAATCCAAAATAAAGCCACACACAGGTGTGCGCATGTGCAAGTGTGACGTTGGTTGTGAACCTCTCAAGGATGAAGAGTTGTTTGAGTCAATGTGATTTTGTGTTAGGCCTCGAGTTCATGGTGCATGAAGTGGAATATGACATTTTAATGTGTACATTGATGTGACAACGTGTGTCTCATGTGCTAGCAGGACAATGAACTTGTTCTAAAGCCAGGGTCACACTAGTGCAATTCAATATGCAATTCAACTTTCAACTAAATTAATGTGAATTGAGTTGATCATAAAAGTTGTTCAGAATAAAACAACATCACGATTTCTCTCAATCCAGGATTTCTCGAAAGAGAAAAATCGATTTCGTACTTCAGATTTTATGTTTATTATTCTAAACGGCAATTCAAGTTTGCAATTTTAGTTGAAAATTGAATCGCGTGTTTAATCGCACTAGTGTGACCTGGACTTTAATCAGATGCATGCTGAATTAAGTGTTTGTTGGTGAAACTGTGGGTCCAGGTGGCAGATCCTGACATTACCAGTTGGGTCAGCAGGGGTGCCTCATGCCAGCTCTCTATCATAATTAGTGTATATCTCAAGATAGGCATTTGCCAGAACAATATCTCAAGATAGGAAGGAAGTGTCTAGAATCTTGAAAATTCCGATGAATGGAGAAAGCCAATAGTAGGTAGATGATTTTAAGTCAGAGGTCATTTTTGGTCGACAAAGCACATCTTGCATGGAAGTGACATGTCACTTGAGAAAATCAAAAGAGTTCAAAGTCCGTTAAACCATTGCGAACGAAATATCTCAAAGATGGAAGTTCCTTGAACTTTGGAGGGAAGTTTTTTCTATGAGTTTTCAAGGAGGTCAACTGGTCGAAGTCTGTAAGTCTTGCGAACATGAAAAATGGAAAGGAAAACTTGCTTTAGCTGTAAAGTAGACGTAGAGGATAGTTCTAAGTGAGTATGATCTCTGCTGTTTTCATGGGGGGTGGTCAAATGTCACTTTAGGTCATGAGATATCGACATTTAATCTTGTAAAATGTGCTCTCTGAAGGAGAGAAAGTTGGTTGAATTTCATTCTTGGTATGAGCTGTCTGACAGTCTGTAATATTGTCGAAATGATATCTCAAGAAGAACCTACTCCACTACTAGAAAAACTTTGAACTTGTGTATAGCAGATAGCCCATAGTCAACTGAACATCTCTTTAATTCTCTGTCAAAACCTGTTGCCTGTATTATTTATTTTTTTCCATGATGTCTCAAGCACTCATTAGTAAACACAACACAACACATTATTTGTCTGTTCAGCAATGGTTAAAGTCAAGAAATCTTTGCGTTCAAAGTTTTTCCTTTCACTCAGTCAAGAAATCTGTGTGCCACTTGGATTTTTTTTTTTTCTTTTTGGTTTAGAAAATGTGATTTTAGACACAATAATGTAGATTATGACCGTTAAGATTTAACAGTCAGTGGCCACCTTTGTGCAAAGTTGTCCTACAGACTGTAACTTCAGCAAATAGGTCACAATGTACATGACTTTGCCTTCAGAATTTCTACACAATATGCGTAGATACCAGCTTTCCATCCATTTGGTTATATATGTAGTTATTTATGTGGCTTGCGAAGTTCATGTGCAGTAAAAGTGAAGTGCACTTTCTTCCCTCTTACCAGAGTAACAGGATCGACAGCCACTGATCATAATCTATGAAAGAAGAATTACCAGTTCGTCTTCATCTTTCATTGCTTAGCCATTTAACCATTTTCAGATTCTCCCCTCGTTACCACCAGCGGTGTCAATGCTGAGGGGGGTGTAAAGTATTATTACCCTTTATCCTCATTGCACCCCGCCATTTATTTATTATTATTAAGCATTCGTTTTATTTTCTGTCCGTCCTTACACAGTGTTTCCTGTCTCTTCTGTACCTGATGGCTCGTGACATCGGCCAGCTGATCAACTATTTCAGTTTCGTCCAGTGGACTGCAACTGGTGCGGCCATCGCAGGCCTGCTGTGGCTCCGTTACACCCATCCAGAATGGCCCAGACCTGTCAAGGTAACCTCACCAAGTTATTGTCTTACCCATCCCTCATTAATTGGGATGTACAGACCTTATCATATAGGGTTTACATCTGCGACTGTTTCTAGCGTCTTACTGATTTTCTCTGTTGCTTCTCCAGCTACAGAATACTGAAATATATTCAAAGTACTTTGGATATATTTCTTCCATAAATTTGGTCAGTCTTCAGACATGAGGCCTATTGGTCTGTCACTGAATCATGATATTTTGAAAATGATGTCCACACAACAATTTCTCATAGCATTCCGTTGAGATTGATGCAGCAACCAACATTCATTTTCATCCTGCGAATCAATTCAGAGACTTTTTTATATCATGGTATTAAGAGGTGCTTAACTGTGTATTATTGTGACTGAGGTACTTCGTATAAAAGATCTACGGCAAATCTTATGTCCAAGAGCCATTATTTTCCAGCCTAGATTGAAAATGTCTAACGAACATATTTGTCATGTGATCCACCTGTCGATGCAGCTTTTTGTTTCTGTGAACTTTTCACTAATATGTGATGCAATGATTTTGCTTTCGTAATACAAAGAGGAAGGACAAGGACTGGAAAAAGTTTCTCCAAAGTAAACTTTGCAGATTATGCCATAAGAAGGAGACTTTTGGGGTTCAAACTTTGCCACATATTTTTACAGCAATTACGTTTGGCAGATGTTGGATAAGTCATGAAAATTTGTAAAATTATACCAAGGCCTGGAAAAATAATTTTTATCTTTAAAAATTAAATTCAGAGAAATTATGCCAAATCCTTTAAGATTCTTGGAAAATTTTCACAAAATGGCATTATTTCTTCCTCACCTGTAAAATCAAAATGTATTCTCACTCATTATTATGATTTTGATTACCTTATATTGGTATGAGTTTTGCCGTTGTAATTGGAATATTTATGGGTGATGTCAACTGGAAGATCATGGAATTGCTGTATTTGGTTCTGGGAAAGTCATGGAAAACTCATGAAAATTTATTCCTTTAGAAAGTGTAAGGACCCATGATTATAGAATATTTAAACCTTGATTTAGAAAATATTTAGTTTCATTTGTCTCTTGTACATCCAGGTGAATATTGCCCTGCCTGTCGTGTTCCTGATAGCCTCCATCTTCCTGGTGGTGATGGGGTTCGTCGGAGCTCCCATAGACACGATCATTGGAATCGCAATCCTCCTGACCGGCATCCCGATTTATTTCCTCTTTGTTTGGTGGAACAATTTCCCAGATTCAGTCGAATCAGGCCTAAGTAGGTTTATAAAGACTTCAGACAAAAAAAAATAAAAATAATAAACACTTACAAAACGTCGTGGAGACATATTCGTTAGGATATTATTTGCATAATTTCTAAATAAATCTCTACCTTGCAGTAGTACCTTAGCTTCTGTCAGGCTGGAACTGGATTTTTCAGCTTTCCATTCTGTGGCATCACTTGCTGCTTATATTTTCATTGGCAAAGTGGGGATGTTGAACTGGCTTTCTTATTAGTGTGTAGGACTATCACATGAATGCAGGATAATTGTTTTGTTATTTTAGTAGCGATCAAATATCAATCAAGAGTGACTCGGGGTTGTATAGTTTAAACTTGGTTAACCCGATATCTGGGTAAGAGACGAAACTTTAACTGACTTTATATGTGGGATGTAGATGTACTGTATATTACATTGAGTGAAATCACGCTATTGTTTATCAGTAGAGGTCAATATGTGGTAAATTCAGAATGAAAAAATGGTGCAAGCGATGCGTCAAATAGATAACATAGACAGGCTGACAGTGTGGTATGCATAATATTGGCACTTTCATCATTTTTTCTTAACTCAGTGTTTTATCTGTTTTGCATATTTTGTTACCATGATGATTAGATGGCACTGTACATGTTGCTTGCTTCACCAAAGTCACAATCCATTCCTGCATTCCAATTTTTTTTTTTTTCAGTTTAAAAATAAGAGATGGCACAACACTCACTGTATTGTTGCTAGGTACATTCCTCAAAACTGATGGTACTGAAGCATCAGAACAAAATCACAATTTCATTTTGTTCTATTATTACCCTGACACAATCTGGGCAAATAAATAATTGACTTTTCCTACTGGAATGTCTATTTAGACTAAAGTAGTCTCTCTGTTTTTTTTTTAATGTGTTTGCAAACACCACAACAGTTGATTGTTACACCCCAGTCACAAAATTGTCGACCATGATTTTGATATTTATCAACCATTTGGAATGAAGTGTCCTTTTGTAATGCTCCCATGAGTGTTTTTCTTTCCTTTATTCCAGAGTCCAGCACCATCTGGCTACAGAAGCTCTTTGTCATGATTGCCGAAGAGAAGGAGGTTTAAACCCGCCTAGAAGCACCATCAATTTGGATCCATTCTCATCACTCTGCTGTTGACACGAGCGAGCTACCGTTGCTTTTTCACCACCCGCACCCCACATTGTTCCATCTCTGCTTGTAATTCCTGCTGACTTGAGGCCACACCAGTCATTGTATATCATCGTGTTCTGTTCATTAGGAAGGGGTCTGGACTGAAATAACTCACGGCAGTTCAGTTGTGGTTTGGCTTTGTTTTCAAGCCTCTGGTGCTACCTTCAAGAGTTATGTTTTTGTTTTCCTGAATTCAACTTGCAAAGGAAGTAGCCCATTGGTGCAAATACATCAAGAGAGCATTTTTAAGTCATGAAAGCAAACCAAGCAATACCATGAGGCTGTTTTCATGTTGTGTACATAACGTTATCTTAAGAACTTGTCCCAAACTGGTCCATTGTGGCCTGTCATTCATATGTTGAAATAAGCTGAAAAAAAAAGCTCAGATACAGGTAAGCTAAGAGTAACAGTCAAGGTAAAAGTTACTCACCTGTAGTGATGAAGTTAAATGACATTCTTTGCTAGTTGTCCCTCTGTGATCTGCTATGCTTGTCTGTGGAGTAGCTCACGGTCATCTCTGCGATGTGACGTAGCTTACTGTCGGAGCATCCAGTCAGAAAAACCAAGATCAATGTAATTAATGATTGTTTTTTTTTTTTTTTGTTTCCTTTGAACTGCTGAAGGCACAGATAAACACATTATTGCTGCATGATGTAAAATCATGGATGATTTTAATTCAACAGCTAACATCATCAGCAAATCCTGATCAAACCGCAGTGTTATCATCTGAGTCACCCTAGAGTGACGTAAATCGGCTGAGCTTCGTTACCTGAATAGGGTACTGCCATTTTGTTTGGCATGTTACCTCAAAGTCTGACGTGGTGAAATATTTGTGTGTAAATATTCTGCCAGCCGTGAGAAAATTTGGGACCAAATCTGGACAATACAGGAACCATGGTCTGTTGGTTCCATTAGATGAATATGCTGAACTTTTGCAATGGCACGTGACAGTGTCTTCCGCCATTTAACTGCACCAAACTCTGTGTCAGTTTAGTGACACTGTGTCGTGATGCTCCTCAGATCTTGCAACTTCTGATCACTGTGGAGAAGAGAAAATCAATCAATAGAAGAGTTGAAATGTAGCAGTGTCACTTACAGCACCACCAGTGGCTTTGACCTGGTGCAAAATCAGAAAAGTTGTATCCCTCTTTAACCATTTTTTTTATTTTAATTTGTTGCTAAGATAAATATGACTTGCCTCACATGACACTCACTACCATGTTGGAGTAGACATTAGAACGATAAACCCATTTGGCAGTAGGTCATCAAGATCATTGACTTAAAGAACCTATTTGAGGTACAGCAAGAATCTTGTAACTTGTTGAATGGCAAGTTTGTAAGTAAGAAATTTGCATCATTAAAAACTGTAATATTAAATGAAATTGAATTATGGGAGATAATGATTATTCTATCAAGGTTTTCTGGTTTTCGTGTTTCAAAAAGTCGTTTTCAAGTTTTTGTGTTTCGTTCTTTCTTCAGGTGATGGACTTTCACATTGCGACAGGGTTTATTGAATCATAGCAGCCTTCTTAAAGGAAAAACCACTGCTATGCAAAAATGGATATATTTAAAAAAAAAAAGAGAGATTTATGTTTGCTTTGTCTGTCATTTTGTGTACATTGCACAGATATTGCACAGACATGTTCGATGTAGACACTTCAAAACAAAACATATCATTTCAATGGATTTTTTGGTGATTGTTAGACACATTTTAGGACATCTCACAGTTGCTACTCATTTACATAAATAAGGTATAGAATCATGCACAGAAGTTTGTCAGTTTCATGTTTTAAGCATGGTTTTTTTCCTTAAGTCTTGTTTTCATTCTTGTCATTGTATTGCCATTTATTTGTTCATATTTAATATCGTGATCATAGCCATGACGATGGTGTATTTAGGTCCATCTCTGTGTACATGTGAGAGTATGTGAAGTGTTGCATGTGAACTGGATGTTCACTAACAGGGAAGCTGGTAGATTTTAGAGACAGGCAACTGCGGTAATGTTGCATACATCTTGGCACTTTTCTCAGGGTTGCTGTGCTTATTGGCTAGTCCATTTTAGGCCTTTTGTCAGGTCACTGTCTGTTATCAATTGAGGGATGCGCCTTAATTCTGTGTTTCGTACTGGAGATGCACCTGTGAAAAGCATTCCTTCCAGTTAGGTGAAAACCTGTGTGGACACCCCGATATTGGACAATTACTTTGTGACCAAGGCTTTTCCTTTTGCATCAAGGAGAAATATTGTGCAGCATTGCTTCTTTGTGTTTGGTTATCGCAGAATGAATTACTTTTACTGGCAGTGTTTGCTTCACTTCAAACTATTAACTGGTTTTATTTTTTTTATGTTTTTGGGGGGGTGGGATGGAGGGATTGAGACTAAGGTCACAGTTGATAAGAGATTTGCTTCTTTGAGATGTTATTCCTCTCTTTCCTGTCAACTGATTTGATCTGGTCAATCTATCAGAGTAACCTTGACATCTCTGTCTTGAAACTTTGTTTATCATAATCATCCTAGTTTTCTGTCAGGAATTGTGATTGGCTATATACTGATCATGTGGTCTCTCGTAGGAGATTTTTAGCATGTTGTTTTCTGGTGTCTCTGGGCAAAGCGATTATTTTACAGAGTGACATGCACCCCTTGTCATCGACTTTTGTATGAGTTTTTGCTTGCATGGCTGGAGATCTAGAATATTCTAGATCTAGAAAAGTATTTTGTATTGCGTAGTTTTGGTTCTCTTACATTTTTATTTTGAAGTGGTTTTAAATGGGTTGGTTTGGTGTTTCTTGGGTTTGCATCTCAGATTGTTTATTTCTTGAATTTGGGCGTGTTTGAATTTGGAATGCTAGAGAGTGTCGTCTTGCCAGTGAAGAATCCTTCCTTCAAATCCATGTATACCGAATAGGAACTTTAAAGTTGACTCAACAAATGGGAGGCAGTTTATGTCATTAGGCTTGCATCTTCTCGTATTCCGAGAGGCCTTATGAGGAGGAGGTTTTTGCTGCTGACTGTAGATTTAATAGGAAAGTTGCCAAATTCCATCAGCAGTCGCAGCACCCGCTTGAAGAGAAAGGGTAAATGGTATGAAGATACAGAGATTCTGGAAGTGAATAAAGTCAAATTCTTTGAAACGAAATGCAAAAATAGAAGGAAATGTAGTGAAGGAAAGTGATACTTTTGACAAAGTTGAAAGAAATGTTTTCAGATCATTTGCTGTATATTTTGAGAACTGAAACTCATTTCTGACTAATCATTGCCACCGAATACTGCAACTATATATCATGATTATGTTGACAAGAGGTGGGACTGTGCAATCTGTCGATCCTTTCATCGGTAAAAGATGACAAAAGGTCAACTGATCATTTCAGCTGTGATGTCATATGTGATTCTTTTACTTATACCACTCCTGCCAAAAAGTTTGGCAGCAGAATTCAATACTAGTGCATTGATGGTCTCAATTCCCTTTTCATTTTGGCAACATTTAGTCATATCCAGCCAGACAAAAACTTGTGAGTGAAGAGTAATTGCACATAATCCAGGCTCTGTTCCCCCGCTTGAAATGAGGGGAACTTCAAAAAAGATTGCTCTAAAAAAAAAAAAAAAAAAAAAAAACCTGTGGTTTGTATCTGAGAGGGTGCCTGTTCATCCATGTATTCACAAGCAAATGATGGTGTTCCTCCCACCCATTAAAAAGATGGTCCAGCCACAAATTTAAGTTTGATATGTTTAAGAGCAAGTTAATCTAGCTATTCTGGTGAAACTCCATTCAGTTCCCAGTGCGTGGTTCTCAAGATATTATCAGTTGAAGTTACCCCCTTTGCTACCAACTCTGAACTTGAAACAAGCAGGAGTGACATCATCTCGTCACATTGCTGAAGAGTCTTTTGTTTTCTCTATTATTGAATTTGGTGTAATTTTTAAAGAAAAATTTACAATGCTTTATCAGTGTGGGGAGATGACATCACTCCTGCTTGCTTCAAGTTAGCATTTGGTTACAAATGTGGCAACTTCAACTGCTCATATCTTGGGAACTACACCTGGGAGTTGGAATTGAAGTTTCACTATAATGGTTACATCAACGTACTCTTCAACATGCAGATGCTATATTTGTGTTTGGACCACAACGATGAAAGGAATTGTTGCTATTCCTCCAATTTGATTCAATCAAGAAGATGTTTGCTTTTGTTAAATTTCAGTCAAAAACTTCCTCAGGAGATTGTTCAGCTCACCAGCTCCAAGGAATGGTAACTTTATAGCAGTGAAAACCTCCCTTTTGCTCATGAGTGTATTACGTTCTTCAAAAATAGAGAAATACCACAGCATCCAGCTTTTGCTGGGTTTGTTTGCCCCCTGTAGATGGTAGAGTTTCCTCAAAAGATAAGGATTAAAGCTTTCACTTTCAACACCTCCCTTTCTGTATTTTTGCTCCGACTGTTGACGACGTTATGTTTCGTTCTTTTCATTTAGTCAGGGTATGATAAGTCAGCTGTGTTGTGACTTTGTATTTCAAAAGTGAGATTCTCTCTGCTCAGAATCAGAGATCATGTGAGGGAAAATTTTCCCACACTCCACCGGTGTGGTGTTTGCCATCGTTGTAAACATTCTCATGTCCGAGACGTGGTTGGATCTTTTTCATTGGGCATTACTGCGATCTCCGTCACCAGATGCGATATTCACTTGTGCACAACGCTCGGGATCTTCGCGATGTTTTTCGGTGCGAAGGTTCCCGGCGTCAAATTGTAAATACTTGAATACAGTAAACAGGGCCAAGTATGAGAAATACCACTGTAAAAGTGTGTTTAAGTATGTATGGTGGTGATTGAATGCAATGAAAATTTAAATATCAAACACATACCACTAGACCAGGACAAATGTCAGACTCTCTTGTCTTTGCTTTTTATGACACCTTGTAAATATTGTTTATGTTTCAAGTTTAAATTTGTTGAGAGGTGGTGGCACAAAGTTAGGCATTTGTTTCAAGTAAATCTGTTACCATCATAGTATATATTTATTGATCATCTCCTTCCAGTAAATATTTGAGAGTTGCAGTGGATGATGAAACTTGCCTCGACTGTGTTAATTCATTGAGCTTCTTACATGTGCAGTACCTTGATATATATACGATATGCCATATGATGTCATAATGTTTGTGAAATAAGTTGCTTTCAATACCATAATATTTTGGATCGAGAATTTTTTTTTATGATTTGCAAACTACAGTTTACCCAAGGCGAGAAACTTCGAGTCCAAAATAAGTTTCAAGAAGTTAATTCCATTCAAACATCAACAGGGTAAAAGAAATAAAAAGAACAATGTCCAGGAAGGAAGAATGGATGAAGCCAAAAATATAGATATTTATATAACCTTAATTTTAGTTCATTAGATGAGACAGAAAAATTATCATCTGCATTGTTTGTCGATGCTGAGGTTTTAAATGAGAGCAGGATTGGGGGATGTTTCAGTATTTCTACTCTCAGATCTGTCTTCATAATGTACATAGCACAGTGAGAATGAGATTTTTGTAACGGCCGAGGCACTCGGCGTGTAATCCGAGAATTGCATGTCTGGGTCCTGTCACGGCCGTCATGGTTGCCACCCGTTGGGGATTGCCGTGCTCACATCGAAGGGTCTGAACAGCTACCTGAGAGGCAGGCTAGGTTGTAGGTTATGGTTACCTCTGATGTGGTCAATGATTGCAGATGTCATTCTATCAGTGTGTTTACTCTCATCCATGTCATTCGTAGCGTGGTAGTGTTACAAAACTGTTCTTACCTTGGTCTAGCACATCTACCTCAACCACTGTAGTTCCCCTCCTGCCTAAACTTGTAGTCCTCTCAACCTTTCATCAGCATCCCCCCCCCCCCCACCACCACCTTCCTTCCCTCTTTCAATGAGTGCAATGTTGAGAATTATGTCATTAGTAGCCATTAGCCTGAAGTGGTATTTTGTCTTTTCTTCATATTGTGGACATTGTTTTTTTTGTTTTTTTTCTTGATTTCATGGATTTAGAACAACACCTTATGCAGTGATCATAGAACTTGGAAACTTAATAAATTTTATTAAAATGTCATAGTTTTCTTTAAAACTTCAGTGTCTATTGCATGGAAGTAAAATGGTATGAAAATTTTCTCTTCGATGGTCCAAAACCTCTTTGTATCAAAGTTAGCACCTGAGGTTGCACAGAGGACCAACTGGGAAATTCCTTGAAATGAACCAAATGTCATTAGGGTTTCTGCTGACCCGTAAAATGCCAATATTCTATAGAAATTTTCATTCCTTCTGTCTGGAAGCTGGAGGTATGTGCGGTTCTTTGCTCAAACTTTGAAATGCATGAGTTTGTCTTTAAGCTGATCAACCGTGACTAAGTTAAATGATAATCAGTTTTCTTTGCCGTTGATGTTCTTCAGAAGATCTTGGATTGTAAATAATCTATGGAAAACAGCAGTCTGTGTATGCAAAGAATTCAAATCTGAAAAAATTACTCTGAAGCTTGTCATGAAAAGCTACCATGTTTGACAAGGCAATTTTCTTTCTTGCTTTGCAAGTTTCTTGCAAATATGTCAGTCATTGAATGTCTCATATAATTAAATTAATTTATTTGAGGCAGTTAGGAATTTGCAGCCATTTGAGATTCATGGAGTTTCAAGTTTATGGTGTATGTCTGAAGTTTGATTTGAAAGATATCCTTCCTTTTGAAATCGCTAGTAATTCTGAGCTCTCTACAGCAATTTTAGATAGAAAATTGTCCGTATCATTTCGTTTCTTTATGTGCATGTTGGTGTGATTGGGTTTGCACATCCTCTTGAAATAAAGTAGTACCCTATACAAAAAACATCTCTCATAGTACTCTCTTTTTTCAGTTCTTTGAATATTCAAAAGCATGACCCGACCAGCAGCCAATCCTCACGTGATATCATACATGATAAGGTTGTATCGAAGGATCAAACCCTAGACATGATTCTACGTCTCGATATCACGTCATGTTCTATCATGCAGAAAAGGATTTTCTCTAGAGATGATTTTAGCCCATTATGGAAATTCTGTGAGCACTTGTTGCGCCCAGGGGCGGGAGATATGTTTGTGTTTGCCGGGTTGTGTTTGAGGAGGGGGCTGATAATTGAATACCCGGCAAACACGTGTCAAGATAATTGGAGTGCATGATCTCAAGGTAATGAACCAAACACCTTGGTGCAGTTTACATAGGTCCTGTGTGTGGCTTTTGTACCCCATGGTCAACCTCATGTTGACCAATAAATTTCATATGAATCTATTATCTCTGCAATGTTTATGGTCAAAGTTCTTTATTATTCCCCATTACGTTGCAGTATGTGCGATTAACGTCCCGCTGTGAATGGACGTCCATTGTAAATTCACGGCCCCCATGCTTTGTGGTTGAAAGTCTGTGTGTCAGTTCAATGTGCCACTATTGCAGCTCCGTAAAGGACTATTTCTCACGAGTGTGAAGGCAACTTGGTATTTGTCTTCTTCAGAAGGGAGTGATTGAATGTAGGCCCCGACAGCTTTCTATTTGTCAATTCGGAAATCCAGTAGTCAGATATTTTAGAACGAACTTTAAAGCATCCTAGTTAGGTTTATGGACGGAATCTGGTCTTCCTATACATTTGCACTTTTATGGTGTTAATGATAGTAGCTGAATATCGTTACAGTCTGGTAAATTCCTGGTAAGCGTGATTTGATCAAGAGTGCTTATCTCTCTGAAGTTGTCCCTGGTCTTATGTGAGTAAACTTCTTCACAGTCCGCGTTTTTGCTCTCCTCGCCGTCCGTTGTTTGAATGTTAGAGCACCAATCGATTCATCGCTTCTTTAAAGAAGGTTGCGGGTTGGCCAATTACAGGGATGCTTTTATAAAGGACATCTTTCTGTCCATTTGACATCTTAATGTATACCCTATTGAAAATACCGTATAGAAGGTAGCAATAGCCTATGGGTGACACCTTCACACTCCTAGTTAAGACAAAGTATGTGATATCACTCTTTAACTTCGCGGGTTGCGCTCCCCCCCCCCCCCCCTCCCCAATTTTCTTAATGGTGTACAAGGATAAGGCGTTGGGTGATGGTAAACTATGACTTTACTTGCTAATGTTTGGTTACGTCCATTTGTTTGGAGGGTGTTGCGAAAACATGTAATCTTCCTTTCTTGGAGTGATCCCCTCACTTAATTTGATTTCCTCCTTTCACAGGCCGTCCAAAAATACGGAAGCCGAGAGCCACGGTGGAAGGGAGTAATCAAAACGCCCGTAAACCATCGATTCTGCTATCCAGTTTGTCGAAAACATGTTAAAGGGACATTCAGAAAAATTTGTGAGGGGGTACTTCAAAAAATAAATCTCATCTCTAAATTTTTAGGCCATCCTACCAATAAATGACCAAAACATTCAAACATTAGTCAAGTAGAGACAAAAATATATGTCACTGTTTTACAGTGATTTGTCACAGCGAAGATTGTTGTTGTGGTACGGATGAAATGAGGGCGTACACTATACTACTAATTTAGACGTGTTTTATAGCTGTGTAACTACTCTGGAACTGCAGTAAGCAGTCTGACACTAAACGTCTACAGGTCAGTCCGTGACATGATAGGTAACTAACATCGAAACCGGAAAATGTTCTGTTGATGACGCACCAAAACCTTTGAGAATATTGAAGTAAATATTGAATGCTTTCTGTCTCATGTTAAGTCATTCTAGTATAGGCCTAGGCCCAGCAATGTAATGACTAACAGCCATTCATTATGAGGATGTCACAAAATATTAACGATGAGAACGTTATTTCTTAACGCCTCACTACTTCTGGATTTCTACTTTCACTTGTTTTCGGAAAACAGGACAGAAAAATCGATGGTTTACAAGAATGTCCATAACTCCATCCTACCGCAACCTCCTCCCTACATAAAAGAGATGGAGGAAGGACAATATCGTTTCCTCCAACCCATCGAACTTCCGTACTTAGGACCTACATTTGCGATTACCCATGCAAGAAACAGCACATACATGCCCAAATACCGTGGAGAGAGAGGGGGGGGGGGGTGGGGCTCAGACGGAGACCAACTTCCCAAATTCTCGGCTAGTCGGGAAAAACGGGCAGTCAAGGGAATTTGCCTAATACTAATAGGAGTGAACGATGCAGCGGGGCAGTGGCAAGCTAGCAGTTTCAGTCAGAAGGTGAGAAAATGACTTTTAGTGGCGCTGTATAATAGAAATACCCCCTGCTCCTTAAAGATATCAGAGGGGCGCGGGGGGGGGGGGGGGTGCCGGCATGACTATTAGGGTTCCTACATAGAAAGGGTTGCGATTTTAGGTGCCGTTTTGCCCCCAACTGCACAATCATTGTATGTTCCTGCATGTAGGTTAGTCAAACGGTGATACATGATCTGAACTTATTCAGTGAAAACAAACTCATAAAAGGGCAATTTTTAGGACCAATGAGGTCGTGCAGTTGGAGGCAACACGGAAGTTGTCGCAATCCTCTCTATATAACAATCCTAAAGCATTATCTATGCGGAGCGCCACTATCAGTCTCCGAAGGGCGGAGAGTAAAAGAAAATTGTGGCTTTTCGTACTCCGCAGATGGCGGGAAAGGGGACATCCTGGGTGTTACAAGCTGCATGTGCACAGTCTTGAAACAGGGATCTCATGTTTGCAATTTCTCAACTTTATGAAAGCAAAAGTGAATCTATGAAAATGCTAATACATATCAAATGGGTTGCAATGATGCAAGAATCATAAATTATCCATCCTCTTTCATTTATTCTTGGAGCATTTGACAAATATGTGGGCCGAGATGAACATATCTTTAGTCCCAAACTTTTTTTTCTGGGCAGTGACGTCACAATGTTTGTTTGCAGGGGGTCAAGAGGCTCGATGTACGCCGCCATAGGTGTAGCTAGATTTGTTTTTTTTTTTTTTTTTTTTTTTAGTGAGCCTGGGACATGTGTGAGGGGACATCAAGTTATGAGCGCGATACAGTGTGATACGGGAGCGCAGTATGCGCCTGTTGCATTGGTGCAGTATTTTTATTTTTTTTTTTATTAAGGGTAAAACTGAGAATTGTTTGAAGACTATCTAAGAGGAGCTCCAGCATCGTATGAAGCGGAACGTACCAAAAAAAAAATGCATAACCCCCTCCAGATTATTGGAAATCGCCCTTCCCAGACTCAGCAAGTACACTACAGAAAATTGTCAGTATTTTCTTGGGGAAAAATAAATCTCATATGGTGGCTTTTCCGCTTAAATATTCATGATGAATATTGTACTTGCTTGAATTTGAAGACAGAAAATCTTCATTTTTTAGATGTGGACGGCGCTGAAGCACTCAAACTTGCATTTTCTTTCACTCTTGTCTTTTACCTCCCAGTATATGTTCCCCTCAATCACTAGATTTGGTGGCGTCCCTGCATATGAATCACATGCATTACACTGTAAATGACGTACCGACTTATAAGTACCTCAAAACATTTTGCATTTATGTCACTTTGTTTACTAATGGCGGCCAATATGCAACATGTGACGAAATAATAGGCTTAATTGTGTTAGTTTCCAAAACGTAAAATTTGAGAAATGGAATATATTCCACCATACTACTCAGGAAAAACTAGTCAAAGATTGCACCATTTTTTATGTAATTATATGATTCTAGAAATTTTCTAGAAAACAAGAAGCCGTGTAGTAATTTACACCCTTGTTCTTTCGCTCGGGTTTTGAAAGTGGGTTCATGATGTTCACAAATTGAGGGCACCTTCTACGGTAAACCGGGGGAACAGGGACCCCCTCCTGTGGACCGATGTGCGTCTATACGGAAAATCGATATAAAATGAAATTTTGCCACGACTAAACGCTGCCTGGTATGACTTACAGACGAGTTTCCGTTAAAAGGGACACCAAAACTTAGTAGTTAACGTATCTTGTTTTCTGTTGACCTAACACAAATTTCGTCCGCTATAGGCGCTGGCTTTCATCTTCAGTTACATTTTGCTTAGGCTGTTAAACTTTTGTTAAATACATGGTGGTTGTGCAAATGTAAATGTTCCATAATGAAACCATTATTCTTCGTGGGAAGGGTGGCATTGTTCTAAACTGAAGCCCGATATAATTGAATTAATAACTTAAAGAAGTTCTCTTTTGGTTACTTTGTGGAAGATTCCAAATTCAGACACAGGAACATCATATCTGGTGTAACGATAATTGCTTGACTTCATTCCAATGAGGCACACGCCTCTGCCTCACTTAGACCCTGGTTTCACCCTGGAGGATAATCGCACTTCTCAGGTTCCACCAAGAGGCAACGTGGCGAAACGACCATCTCTCCCCCCCCCCCCCCTCCCCGTGATAGCCACACGGGATATTGTTAAAATAAGTTTATTCAACCAAACATATGTATGAGAAGCATAATGTATAGTATATTTTAAGTACTGTGATGGAACTTGAGCATGAATGTACAAATATAAAAATTAAAATACCTTAAAACTGGTCATTATTACGTTTGTTCGCAACATGTTTGGTTCTCAGGCTGGCTTATCATTTTAGTTGTTTTCGCAGTGTAACTGTCGATGGGCAACCTTAACGTTGAATGAGACAGTTGGAAACATTTCTACACTTCTTCAACGACATAACATTTAAGGTGTCTTCCTCCTAATCTGGAGCAGAAGTTTTTCCATTGCATTAACCTGACTCGTTTAAATCCCTCGCGATGAATGTTATTGCGAGTAGCATTGTCATTCCAAAATGTACAAGGCCCCAGTGATTTGAACATGGAAGAATTAGAGAGATACTTCCATGGTTTGAACAGACTAGTGTTGGTTTAGTAGTGAAAAATATGAGGGCAGGCAAAAATCACAGAAAAGAAAATGTTTTCTTACAGAACAGAAGCTGCAGCAAGTAGTTTTTTCTGTACCTTCTGTGTATCCTGCTATGAGCTCTAACGACTATGAAGCTAACCAGATCAAACATATTCGTCCAATTTGTTTCAACTTCTCGAATTGTCGAAACTTCACGATGGAAGAATATACTGCAGCAATACAGAAGTCAGAAATGCGTATTTCAATGAGACTGAATTAAGGAAGAGAAAGCCGGGATAAGCCATGTGAATACAGAACATCGAAAAATGCAGGAAAATTCTTCACTAAGAACAAAATCAGATGTATCGAAAACCAATAGCGGATTTTCAAATTGTAATCAGGTCCATCGCCTCCCCCACCGTCTGAAATGAGCCAGGGTAAAGTGCTTCACGTGCAGTTTGCAAAGGTTGCAGGCTTAAATATTAACTGACTTTACGGCTGAAATTCTGACCAAAAAGTGCTGGATTGTTAGCAGAAAACAAAGTGTAAATTTGACTTGTATACGCATATCGGTGGGTACACACCGTGAGTCACAAATGTTCGGGTGTAATATGTAATTGATAGTTTCTATTCACTATCATTGTATGATGCATATTCATATTTCATGGCTCATTTGAATCATTATAACACCAAATAGTATGTACCAGTTCCGCTAATAACTACGCCCATCCTCCAAGATATACGCATCGTCGGATGCCTTACCAACACAAGTAACACTAACCAATGAAAGATGTAAGAGAAAGACCATATGGTTTGTTACGGTACCTTATGTCCAAGTAGACCGTACATAACGAACCTCATTATTATCAAGGTGGATGGACATCGATTTGATTCTGGAAGACTGAGGGGGGAGGGATCTGTCTTTAAATCCCCATAATGACGGGGACCGCAGACAAAAGACTGAAATACGGTGTGGGATGGGGTGAGTAGTAATGACTTCATCTTAGCCGGGGGGGGGGGGGGCAATAATCGACTTGCGCGTAGCGTACGGAAACATTTTTTGATGAGAATACCTCTCAGATTGCAGGAAAATGGTACATTCCAGTCTCTCAGCTAGCATTGCAAATTTCCGCTAAGTTTTCTGCTATTTCTTTTTTAACATAGGGTTGGAAATTTACACAAAATAGGTCAGTTTGTCATATTTTTAGTATCAGGTCACGTAAGTGAAGGAAACTGGAGGGATAAATGTGTAAGTGTCCCCTCCCCTCAACAAGTGTGGACATGTCCTATCTCCCCCACCCACAGTCAAATCGACGCCCATATCAAGGTGACACTCTTTAAGTTTGGATGTCAGTGTTCACAGCATTGCACAGATGTTCAGAAAACATCACACACGAAATTCTGCAGTCATGATAAGAATACAATAAATGTATGATCACTGTAATTCCCCTCAGCTTACTTCAAGTTGAGGGTGGCATCCTTAATCCTAAATTTGATGACTATTCATTATAGTTAACAATTAACTTCATAGTTTCTCTTTTACATGTTTTCCAGCGCCACTACAAAATAGTCTACAGCAAAGACCGGTTACTCTACTAATAAAGCCGTAGTACGTCCATGGGGCGAAGCAACCGCCATTTGAGTAAGCAAACTGAACATCGGCGCTGATGTGATACGATGAACTGTGTATACGTATACGATCGGGTTGTTATCGATTTCCACGTTATGGCGTTGGGGAAGAAGAGTATAGCTCACTGTTCTTCAATAAATCGACGAATTCTCCAAAGTAAAAGACCTAACTTATCATTTTTTTAGATTCACCAATAACAACGAGAAGTATGAAGATGCTTTATAAGCCATACCTTACAATACCTCAAAGTTGCTTACTAAAATGGCGGACCGGACGCTCTGCTCCAATTACATACTACGCGCAGTTGTGTACAATTTCGTGTGAGTAACCGGTCATGGCCCTATACGGTCTTTGGTCTACAGTACCCCATTGTGCAATAAGCCAACTAAAATGGTACTGACGGATACAACTTCCAAACGTTATGACACGTCGAAACAGAGGAGACTCATGGCTACCCAGGGTGGCGGAGGAGTTAAGGGGCGGCAGCCAAAGATGGTACCTCATGCATGCCAAACAATAGAACCTTATTGCATGCCATAGCCTATTGTCAAATCTCATTGCGGGCCATATAACCAAACCCGTCATGACACGCAATGCAACTAAGCCCCGAAAAATCGCTCATCTCAGCCTAAACACTGGCAAACAACCACGTGAGATCTCTACATGTTCATTGGCTTTCACGTCTGCTTACAGTATGGTAAAGCCGAGTTTGGATTCTGGTGGACACGGTGCCTCGTTTTGGCTGTGTTAGTACCGCCGTGACTCCAGGTGACTGTAATTTTGTTGACTTAAACTGACATATCCCCTGGCCCACACGTTAAATTGCAACTTAAATCGAATGATGTTTACTAATGAATATAGTTGCTCTGTGTCTTTAGCCTACGCACCGGTGAATATCGCTCCACGAAATACAACATCACATTGTTGCTGAAAATAACTTAATATCCTGCCCTCTGGATAAAATCCGTCCACTTTAATGGCAAGGAGTTAGCAGACTTTCATAACATCCAAATGCTCGTTGGAGTGTAAACAAACAGCTTCAACCATCGCCAGATTCTTCTTTGTTTGTTGGGCAATTGGTGATTGCGTCATGGTAAGATGGCGGCGGGATTTCGTCGTTAATAATGACGTCATTATAGCAAGGAGGTGCTGTCTCTGAATCAAGAGGTACCACAATCCGTCGATTTTGGCCACTCCTGAAGTTGAAGAGTAAAAAGTAAAAAAATAAAATAAAAATATGTGTAAATTCGTCATTGACTTGCGGGTCAATAATTGCGGGTGTAACCTCACCCGACAATAAAAATTGATCATATTACCACGAAACGCGACTGGCACGATCTCTAATCAGTTTCTTTTATCTGTGGATTTAAAATTTCATGATGGGCCCGCCTTCGTTTGCCATCCAATGGTCTTCACGGAATCGGATCAGAGCGACGCCAGGTTTATGAAGGCTTGCTTATACCGTTGTCGTTGCATAGAGGTGATTGATGAGACTTTAAAATTAGTAACACTTATTATAATGCACACGTACGATCATTCAAACTTTAGAGCGATTCTTTCCTTATTTTTCTAATGATTGCCTCTGTTTCCTTGCTTCGTACATCAAATACACTTTGCAATGTATTTATAGCTTGTAATATTAAGGCAGGAAATGAACAGTTCCGCTGTTGTCACGGTTGCTGACCAAGATGTCTTCCTTGTATGGATAGGGGGAACCCATCGCTCAAGTTGACGGAGGCAACTTGAAGTCATATTACACTGAATTATTTTTAAAGTGAAAACGGAACCACTACGTCATAGTGGACCCACTATGTCACAGTGGACCCACTATGTCATAGTGGACCCACTATGTTATAGTTTCTATGACTTAACGAAAAAAAAGTAAGGCGGTGTCTCTTGACCCGTGCGCCGACTCTATTATCCAGTCTCTTCTTGTTTTTGATCGGGTCGTAACTTTGGTACTAATTGGGAATTAAAACCCTCTGTAATTGGTGAAACGGCGCTATAATTATTACTACGGAGTTAAACTACGGAGCAAACTTAACCCGTCATAGGCTATATCAGGCGTATGTGTGTGTGTTTACAAGAGGCCCACTGAGTTGTTTCGTGAAATTCACTAAATTTTCCAAGACCGTTTGTCAAGTTTCATTCACATACGCATGACAAATGGTCAAATGGTCAAACTATAAGAGAATCCCCAATCCCTGTGACAATGGAACATTAGTGAATGGGGTAAGAACGATTTGATTTAAGAAAATTTGTGACCAGACACTTTTCACATTAGTACTTCTAATGTATGTGCACACAGCCAGTACCACTCAGCGGTTAAATCTTCAAAACTTTTGAGAGTTTTCGTAATGATTGGATGCGAAACTTAACTAATTATGCTGATTTTAAGCATTTTCCTGTGTCCCAAAATCCTCACAAACTTGTGGATATCAACTCAGTGAGCCCCTTTTAAAAATGAAAATGACAATATTAAAAAAAGGCTGTATGTCCACATCACCAATTAATCCCTCATTACAACTTCAAAGTAACTTGATGATTTGGATATTTTCAAATCTCCTCAATGTGGGACATGTTATTTCTTATGTGCTGTTCATGATTTCGACCATTCAAATCATATTCCATAACAATGATGCCACCGGAGACTTGTATGACAATTCCTGAACAGCTATGGGTTGCCAGTTTGGCGTTTAAGCGCCGAAATAGGCAAATTTGGTGTTTTTCTTTGTTAGCCGGCAGAAATGGCATTTTGGCGGTTCTTTTTTTTTTTGGGGGGGGGGGAGACTAATTGGAAGTTACAATGAAACACACACTTTTCAAGAAATTCAAGAAAAGCCTTCTATTTTCCCAGATTTTAATAGTCACTCGATTGGGGCGTTACGGGTTAACAATTTAAACTCCACTTGCAGATATAATAAATTGAGTACGTAATGGTGTATATCGTATACTGTGCATTGGAAATAGTGAAAAGTCTTATACCGTGCATAATACGGGGTACATATTCCTCAAATACGAGCTGAATCTGATTTTGGCGTTTCTTCAGGTGATCATTGGCCGGTAATTTGGCCGGAATTACCGTGACGCCACAGAAAAACTGGCAACCCTGTTCCTAGCTAACTCATTCGTGCGACAAAAAAAACCTCATCATTTATGATTCGAAGGTGACCACGATGGCCGCCAAGTGGCACCCCCGGCAACCCTGACCCTTTCCCAGCTTTCTCATCTTACCCAGATGCCTCATATGTCGATAAGGATCTCGTAGCCCACGCCGTCAGCGTTTCTCGTGAACCGTTCTCTATGGTGACCTCTTCGTCGTCGTCCCTATCAGACCTACGACAACATGCGAATGTCCTCCCCTGGAAAGAAGCCGCCATATTGTAACAGGACTCGCATGCTCCAGACGCGATGATACATAGTATAAATATCATGTAACCTATGAAGAGGTAACTCACTCTCATTACAGATGCGACTATTAGTATGACTACCGTTAGTAACAGTAGGATAGGCGAAATGATCCTCCTGGAGGATGGTTTCACGCAACATACCCGTTCACCCCGTTGGTATTCCTTCCAGCAGTTGCTCTCTGAAGACATGATTCGGCGAATCAAGGACCGGCAATAAACTGTAAATCGTATATGTAAGCTAGGCCTATATAACCTACCAGTTCAGGCAGTATGCCAGTGCATTAACTGTCGTAACGGTCAGAAACCGTGCTGACATTTTGTATTCATTCTTCAGGTCAGCCGATGAACGATCCTTACACAACAAATATTTGGGTTAAAGCTTAGAGTTCGTCAACAAATGATACAGATTTTCGTCGATCATTACAATATCTGCTTTAAAAGTTGCTGATCATGCGAATTTTTAAAGAAGTTTTCGATTAGTACAAAGTTATTCAATACATTTTCCCTCGCTGTATTGGTTTATTCGTCGTGTAGTTCTTAGCTGTTCACTATTTCCTTGAGAGGAAAAGGGTCTGTTACCTATAATCAACGTCCGTTGAGCTTCAGATACTGCTGAGTATTGGTTCGACGTGACTATGGGTCAGTTCCGCTTGAAGAGACTTCATCGGACTTGTGTATACGGTATAGTCCTTTAGATACACTACACTGTGCACGAAATGAATGTAATACAGTGTAATTACCACTGGTTTGTAGTTCCTTCCTAGAGGATGTAATACTAAGTTCGTACTCTCTCTCCTGAGAGCCTAAATCATTCCCATGTAGTTACAATACATGCTAAACTTGTTTATATGACTAGGTCCGGAAAACATCCTTTTCAAATCATGGGTATTTCCTCAAAGAAATAGCACTGACCCTACTGAGTTATAACTGGGTATAGCTTGAAAGGTGGTGTTTATACGTCAGACCAAACAAACCAAGTTATGTGACAGTCTCAAGCCAAAAAAAAAAGTTCAACTTATCTGTTACGGAACAATCTGCCAGTCGTACCTTGTACCTTTAACGTTAAAAGTATACTTGTTACGCTCCATAAGCATACACAATACCGTGTCAATACACGTGCTTTTTCAAACATCACACTTTGTGGCTGGCTATCACTGCATGCCTCGATGAACTATATAAAAAAACCCTACAGTGACTATATACAAGATTAGCTCGAGCAGCTTAGGTCAGTCCCTGTTGTATTGTGACCCAGAAACGGCTATATGTGCATGTTAATCTTCATTGTAAAATGCTGAGTAACGTTTGCACCTTGTAGGGGGCATTTCATCATCTTTGTGATCGTTGGCCACAATCTAAGGCAAAGTGGCTGGGGAAAAGGGCCGAGGGAGGGCTTTTCGTTTTCTTGGAAGTGAAATAACGCTGATAAAGTAACATAACAAGTTCAAGGGCAAACTAAGGAGGGCAAAAGCCCTGTAAGATGCCCTGTAATCCAGACCCCCCCCCAAAAAAAAGCCCTAACCAAACTAATACACAACAAAGCAGAGCATAATCAGATTCTGCCATAGTCACGATAAAACTTATCAATGTTACCCTTGAAGCTATTTACTGAAGTGGAATTTACAACCCAATCAGGCAGACTATTCCACTCATTGACAACTCTATGTGAGAAGCTAAACTTTCTCACTTCAAGCCTAGAGAAGCATTCCACCAGCTTCTTACAATGGCCAAGAACACGGGGGGAGGGGGGACAAACCTCTTACAAATCACAAGTAGAGAATCTGAAAACCTGCAACATATCCCCCCTGATCCTTCTTAACTCAAGAGTAGTAAGTCCCAGACATTTGAGCCTATCATGATAAGGGAGATGACGTACATCGGGAATAAGCCGAGTGGCCCTCCTCTAAACCTGCTTTAAAAGAAACTTGTCCTTTTCATAATAGGGACTCCATGCCTGCACATCTACACTGTTAAAAATGTAAATTGTAAAATAGGAATTTACAGAAAATAAAATAAAGAAATACAAACGGAACTTAGAAATGTTCTGGTAATTAGTTTCCAGAAAATCTCTGTAATTCTTAGGCCTATTTATTTCTTTGTTTTTTTTTTTTTTTGTAAATTAACAGACATTTTTTACAGAGCAGTAGTCAACATGTGCCCTTACAAACTGCTTATACAGATTCAACACGATATCCTCACTAAAAATTATTAAAGTTCCTCTTGATCAATCCGATCACCATGTTCGCTCTGCCAACAGCACCTGCACACTGTTAGAAGACTTCAGGTCACTTGTAATGACAACACCTGTCATTATGTTTAGTACGTGACAGACACCTATCAGAAATTGTTAGAATAAAAATCACATCTCTTTTAATTGCGGAAGTCCTGCCTTGTTGAAATCAGTGGAAAATTGTAATCTATTTTAGGCCTATAAAAGTTTCTATCCATGTATTTATCATCACTGCAGCATGCTAGTTAGCATGTAAAAGGTGACGGAGGCCTCCTGATCCCCCCACTCCCCGCCAGGGGCGTAGCCACGGGGGGACGAGGGGGCACGTGCCCCCCCCCCCATGACAAAGCTGTGCCACCCCAGGTGCCCCCCCCATGAAAAATTTTGAAATGTGCAGTTTTATCTTGCGGTCAATTTATTAAGTCAAAAAATATATATATAGACAAAACTTGTGCCCCACCAGGAAAGGTCTGTGCCCCACCAGTGCCCCCCTGCTCAAAAAATCCTGGCTACGCCACTGCTCCCCACCATTAGAGATGCACGCACTTGGCTAATGCATGGCCACTTCTACTACATCATTACACAATTTATACAGTGTCACCAATAAAAAAAAAAAAATGATTACGTAACCGACATTCTGCTGTCGGAAAATAGCCTACTCAGTGTTTTATAAATCAGCGTGCACTGCTTTCATGGTGCTTAAGCACATTCAGTGGAGAGTACAGGGTCTACTGGTCACTTGCGCAATTTAAAAAAAAAGTGGACTGTTGAACAGTGCTTAATCTTTTACATTTTTCTACCATTAAACTGTGCACTTAACCATTCCTTATAAACTCCGCAATATCCATAACTAAGCGGAACGCAAGATGCAGAACAGTGAGATGTTTTAATAGCCCCCCCCCCCACAACTTTTTTTAACTTTGTTTAGATAATACATAGTTCATGCAAATTATACCTTGAACTATCCTTGTCTTGTCCTTTTTAGTAGTGTTTGTTTTTGTCATTTTTGTGCATTTATATGTACAATTATGTAATTATGTGTACACTAATGTGTTTGTGTTTGCCTGTTGGCGGATGCTAAAATCCGGTGTGAAAAAGATCGTGTCCGGGAATTCTTCGGACTGTAAATGTACGGAGAATGTGTCCGTACTACTATTATGCCGGGTGGGGTAATTGTGTCCGGTGAACAGTATTCCCTGTCCAGCAGGACACTGAAAACAGGAAAATTTGTCCTTTGCTAGTGAATTTTATCCGCATGCACGAAGGGTGCCAAATATACAGTGGTGAAAGACATTGTGATACAAATATCAGCATAGAAACATGTCTTTGAGTTTCTAGCTTTCTATTTACTCTCTTTATGTAAAATTTAACAAAAAAAATAAAAAAAAAACAGTGACTACAGTGGGTAGTATTATTTTGATTAATAGCCCTACTTCAACCAATCGCCTTAGAGCGTTAGATGTGAAAGTTGTGAAGTTCCGCGGAAAGAAATTTGTCCACAAAGCCGACGGACGTTAGTTTTTCGTAGCCATAAGCTGAACGAAAGGGAAATAACTCAAGCGCTATAGGCCAGGTTAGATAGACGTTTCTCGGGCTCTCCATCGATGCCCTCTCTCTTTCTTTCTTTTTATAAAGTGAAAATTGGTTATCATCTTAGTAGATCCACCGCAAAAGGCACCGTCCGGACCAGCGAAAATTTGGAAAGCGCACGGAATACGGAAACGTGAAAAGTAAAATGTAAATTATTGTGTTAAAATAACTTTTATCTCGACAACATTTTTTCGACATTCTTTTTTCATTTTTTTTTTCATGTCGAGACAGACCCTGTTACACTAATAGGGGAAGGCACTGCGTGCAATTTGCGCGTGGCAATTTTTGCTGCCAGCAGCACTTTTATAAATAAAAAAAAATGAAAATCTTTTCAAACGTTTCGAAATATCTTTTTTAAGTTCCGAAATATCTTTCAAAATATTTCCAACGCACTAGAAGTTAAACATCGTTTCTTTCATGAAAACTTTCACCAACGAGAATATTAATTACTGTAGAAAGAAGATTGTTTTATTTTCGGCTAAAATCTTATCGGATCCTGTAGTAAATGTACGTAATTTCTATGAGAATAGGCGCACGAAACTTCATTTCGTTTTGAAAAGTTGCCGATTTTTCATCTGTCTTTGGACAAAAAGACAACGTTACGGCATAGTTTTTATAGTCAGTCCTTTGGCGCACTGAGAAGCAGAAATAACAGAACACAATGCTTTAACTCGATTTAATTTTAGCATTACGAATATTTTGAAGTGGTCAAGTGGCCAGAATTAATTTATGCTAGCTTTTTAGCAATTTAATGCTACCCGCAAATATGTAATGTTGACATTAAACTTGACGAGATGGCAGCATTATATCTAATTAGTGCCAGGTAATGCTAGTTATATATGTGATTTCGTCATCACTTCGACTTCTTCTTCTCAATTTTCTAAGAATGTTCATTGTTCATTTCAAGGTTCTTTTTTTCAAATTTTCTAAGCTTCCCGTTCTAGCTCCGCACCTTCATGGCTTGCCCACATAGCGTCCGAAATTTTCTACTGTAAGCTACTCACAAACTGATGGTGGCACTCCGCTTGTAAAGTGTCATTACTGCTTTCCTCTCTCTTCAACCCTTTTCCCCTTTCATCCCCTCCCCACATGGGCGTCAACAGGTGGGGGACGGGGGGACATGTCCCCTCCACTTTCAAAAGTGGAGAGGATATCATATCATTTGTCCCACCCACTTTTCAAATCAGTTATTTAAAAAAAATCACATGCATATGCGCGATTTTCTATGACAATTGCTGACCTTATTCAAGTAGAATCAAACTTAAGAGACATTATCAATAAATTGCACTGGAAATTAGAACAGCGCTTGGCCCTTTCTCAGTCCGATATTCACCCTCCCCGCTTCGTCTGAGACCTCTGATAAAACTTTGTGCGATGTTTGAACGATGATTTAGAGTGTTTTGTGAAAGCACTCCTTCTCGCCCGAAATGGAATTCCAGTTGCCCTACACAGCGAATCAGAGAAAACAACGACCCATTTCAACTTCAAGTAATAAAGGCTACATGTATTCGCCGGATATGGTAGATCTTTATTGTTGAGTGCCGGCTAGGCGCTACACACGCTCTGCTTGCCTTTTTCTGATTATTATTATTAAAGTATCTGGGCACATAACAACTGACGTCTCGCACCTACATGCACGTATTATATATAACACCTAACTCATCCCGGAGGTGACGGCGCCACTTTTTCAATTTTTTGTTTGAGATAGACGCTGTGTAATTCGTCTCCCTTAATTGGTATCAGAACGGCATCTTTCTACAAGGATTTTCTGTCGGAATTTAGTTTTGTGAGACAAAATTTGTCCTCATAGATCTGTTTCTGATGTAACTAAAAACGGCTCAGGAAGGCGGTCTCTTGCAATCTAGGGGGTCTTTTGTACCCAAAATTTTCTGGTACGCTACGCGTCAACCAATGGTGGCGCTCCGCTTAGATAGTATAGTGTCCCCCTCACTTTCTGAAACTTGTTGAAGTCCATGGCTCCCCCATGACTAAAGAATACTTACCTTAAACTCATATGGCCAGAGCCTGACAGGGAGGTGTCATTTCCTGCAAGCTGAAGGGCATTATCGTCTACCGCTTGTTTCAATGCGTTACGCACCAACCACTGGTGGCCCTTACCTTAGATGTTGTAATTACTGCTCGTCTCCCACCTGAAACCTATGCTATGTTCACCCCCCCCCCCCCTCCCCTTAACGGAAAAGGCTGGTTATGTCACTGCAAACATGTTCTTTCCGGGCATAACAAATTTCCCCGAACTGATTAAGTCATATTTGCCTCTTTTTGATTTCTTTTAGTTGACTCGATTTTGACTTGATTTGACTCCCATGTTCAAAGCTGGATACCTGCCGCTTGGGGCACCTATAGGAAGTGCACGTGATTTCAGCTTACACCGTTGTTTGGGCTCTTCACTAGATAAACATCAATACAACCAAAGTGCTAGATCGGAGATAAGTAGTTACAGGCTACAGAACAACTGTATTTGTTGGCCCGTGTCGGATCCCGGCTACATTGTATCGATTAGTTATTCCAAATGCCCTAAAAACATCAAGTATGAAAGGATGTTGAGTAGAAATTGACGCAACTCAGTGTAAAGGTTGTGCAAAAGATTCTGTATAGTTATAATTTCAGAGTAATTAAATTTCAGTTTCCATATATTTACACTTTTAAGGACAAATAATCATGGTTTTCGTAAATGAAGGATTATTTTGGTAAAATTTTCAGCAGTAGTAGGCCCTATACTCAGTCTCTACTTCATTTTTCAGATATCGAGATATCAGTTACCTCTTTGGAGGAAGACTCCGTCGAACGTTTGCACTGTCTTTCTCATCATGTACTACCCATCTTACTGGGAATGTTTTCTACGCTCTCACTTTTCTCCGCCGTCTTCGCGGTGATCCCCCCCCCCCCCTTCGAGCAATGATAACTCAAGTAGTTTCTGACGTCATATTATGCCTATCCAGCTCTGCCAGACAAAAACCTATAGCAATGAATGATCGACTTGAAGTCATGTTGTATTGTTCCAAAGAGAGCAAACAAAAGCAAACAAAAACCCTCTTTATTGTCATTTTATCGACTTGTATACCGTTGCTACAGCTTAACACTATAGCTGGCCCAGCAGCTGTGCAGTAGGCTCTCATGGTCCGTGTATACGCTTTTCTGTGCCCATCTTTAACTGCTGAATGGCGTAACAGGGCTGCGCTATGTATAGCCTTTGCTATCTTTTGGGGGCTACGATTTTGTGTCGCTGTGAACGCGATCATTTTTTTTCGGACGAATCAACCAAGGCCTATTCTTACACAGGATGAATGATCGCATATTGGAATATACAAGGAATATCAGCGTCCATCCATGGTTTTAGTATTCCATAGTTTCATTCTGGAGGAGAAATAATATGTAATGGTTGCTTTGATTTGGATGTTTCTGGAGCAATGGACAGGGCCGAGGCTTCGGTTGCAACGGTCAATCCAGAGAATTGCAACCAGTGAATCAAAATCTCAAGGCGAAAGTGATCTGAGTATATTTACTGCATGCATGTATATGAGTCCCAGTCTTCAGGTTGTAGTTGTTCGGCTGAGATACGGCCTAATTGAATTTCGTTCTAGTGTCCCAGCCTGAAGAAACAGGCGTCTAAAACTGCTGAAGCCCACTGAGAGCATAGTTTGCGAAATTCTCAGGTATTAAAACATCAATATCATGGAGTACGAAAACTAATGTCAATTAAATCAGGAAGGTTTCACCTTCGATCACCCAGACTGCCTGAGAAACTGATGATAACATTTTTATCTTTACAGATCTGTAGCAACCTGATTGTGACAAAACTAAATCTCCAGTCAAAAGGAGTGATGCAGGCTACTGACGGCAATTTTTGCACAATACAATATAAGCCTTTTAAGATACAAATGTGAGTTAACGGAAACCCAAGTCTGTGAAGGCTTTCACGGAACAGACACTGAATTTTAGTTCAAGGATGGCGGCCAGATACTTGCGATGTCACAAAAGTCTTCAGTATACACCGACGCCAGACCACGTTTGCCATTCAATGATAAAACTGAAAGAAGTTACTATACAACTCAGTGAAATGTTTTCTGCTGCTGTAGACCTAATGGTTTTGGGAAGGAAACTTTGTAGTCCCGATCGAGCGCCGTGTGTGCCGACCCGCTAGTCGAGTTGAACCAGGGAGTTGCTACTTAACATTGAGCACTTCTGCTGAAAAAAAAAATGTATAGCACTCGCTAATAAACACGCAACCGATAATTGAACGAACTTCAGCTTAAACGAATTTCAGGTTTTTTCTTCTTTTTTTTTAGAGTACTTCATATCCATCGACCGAGATGACTGATCAGCAGCGCTGTGAACGATTTCGATCGTTTTTAAGGACCCCTCAGGCGATCACTGTAGGTCTCTTCGTATTCCTGTTTGCGGGAATGTTCCTCATAAACACGTTCGTGAGCTTTAAATTCAGTTTCTTGCTTTACGTAGTTCTCTTCTTTGGCTTCGCAGTCGTCTGCTCCTGCTCTCAAACTATCATCACAAGAGTGGACAATCTCATCCGCAAATGTTTCCGAAGAGGAGTGTCGAACGATCCGGAGCCCGCTGCGGGAAACGGATCCGTCAACTCCAGCACGGCACGAGTTACCCCTGTGGCCTGGCAAGAGGGAAACACGAACTACGATAGGGCAAATTACGGGTAAACGAAGTGTTCCTTCATTTAGGGTTTGGACAAATGCACGATTATGTGAGCTGAAAAAACGCCCAGAAATTTTGGAAAAAAAAACCCCAAAATAGAGCTATATTATTATTATCATGTCATATTATATTGCAAAATTCGCAGTCACATAATGCGACCACTGAGTCTACGGTTTCTCTTCATGTGTATAGTTTCAACGCGGGTAAAAAGACCCGTTCGGATGTATTACTTGAATGTTTTAAGCACGAAATTAAATACCTTTCTTTCTCGTGGCCCCTCCTTCTAGCCATGAAAGTGGCAGGTAAAACACTCCCATTTTCTAACCGCATACGCACTGCATGCTCTTATTGGTGTTACAGTGCACATGTGCAAAGATTTTATGCACTTTCGACCTCACGGAGAAGTCCCATTGATTCATTGTTGTAGATTGCTGGAGTTTTCTGTAAAATAATGTGACAATTTTTAGAAGAAAAAAAAAACGCAAAGAACTTTAAGATGGCACAAGGCATTGAGCCACAAAAACGCGATCGCACACTTGTCTTATCTCTACTACATTACACTACAGGCCTAAACCTTCATCGAGCAAAACATTTTACAAGAGGCAAAGGGTTTTCCGAATTCAGATCAATGTATACAGCACGATTTCCTAAGTTGAAGAATAAAATGGGACATGTTTTCTTATAGAATCTATCACACTATGCAGACCTTTTTTCATGGATTCACATGGCTCGGCTAGGTTGGCCCTTGTATGTCACACTATGCCACGGTTGACGCATCATCCGTATAACTCATCTGCGTTGCAGTGTAGGAACTTTGGAACAGAGAAGAACTGAGAGATTGTAAAATATTCACTGAAAGGACGTTAGGAAAGGGGGAGGGGTGCGGAGAAGGGAGAGGTGTTGGTGGTTGAACAGTGAATGACCTGTGGGCACTGTACCATGCTTGAAAAAGTACTCTTACCGAGATCTTACGTCACGATTTTTACCAAGTTGCCTACAAATTACAACTAGTCCAAAGAAGTTATAGAGTCAATGTATCTCCTTTCTAGGAGGCTGAAAAACAAGGTTCATTTCAAATTTTATCCTGAGAATATAACTCATCTATGTATACAGATGTTTCACTATGCACGTGTGCCATGGCAGTTTCACAGAGAGTCCATAAAAGCGTAAAGGATTATAAAGACAACTTTTCATATTTAATAGGCCAGCTGTAGACTAGCAATGAAACATCATTGTGTCCATTCGTTACACCTCATAGACATGGACTGCTACAGGGAGCCTATTCTCCTTGTGTAGCACATCCCTCTTCATGTGATTGGATTGGCGTGGGGCAAAATCCCTTTCGGAGCAGAAAAAAAAAATCACAGAAACCTTTTGCAGGTATACCTTGAAGTCTATAGTATGAAGGTTCTTTTTTTTTTCATTCCCTTACTGCAGACCGTACTCTCACGAGCAAGTTCTTCAGCTTCCATCCTTGGGACAAACGGAAGATGTGCCTCCATCATACGATGACGTCATATCCTCAGATCCGTTACCGCCCTCTTACGAAGAAGCAACGAAAGTATCGTAGCGCCACTCTAAGGGTTTTGTGTACCTAACCACTGAAATAATTTAATACTTGACCTTATCATCAATACGGTACTTTGCTACTGATGATGCTGCAAACATTCCCTAAAGAGAATGATTACAAATTGAGAATAATTGAGAATGATAAAAAGAATGACTTGCAAATTTCCTCGGATGGAGGTCGGGATGTATGGAAATGTGAGGGAGGGGATCAACTCGTTTGTTGAAAATTTGAAAGTCTTCTTTGTCAGACTTTATGGCGGAGCATTTCGAGTGGCTCCACGTAAGCTTCCGTTTCGTAGAGAAAAAAGGTGAAGAAAATGCAAGGCTTACAGACACAGCCATTGGTTGAAATTGCACGATTAAATGAAAAACATTGATATTTGTATCTTTGACGCTTATGACGTTTGTTAAGTTCTACTTTTTCAAAATTTCATTTTGCTTCTGGTTTTGGATCATATAGCATTACTTTACTTTAGTCCTGCAGTTGCCAATTTTCCTCATCTCAAGTGTAATTGGAAAAGTTGCTTTTCCAGCGGTCCCGCCCTCGGCCAGGTCCATCCCAAAAAACAAGTCTGAACTGAAGAATACAATCATGCTGGCGTGTATTGCATGTAATCCATTGAATAAACGCTGTGCATATTCTCCTGTGGTATCCTCCATACCGCAATAGTCTCTGTAAACTACATTGAAGGTATAATAATACATAACCACACATTGTTTACACAAAGAGCCTAACACAGTGGTATACGCAGTTGTACATCCTACATGCAGTAATTACATTTACAGATCTTGCCACAACATGCTGCACGGATCGGGCCACTACCGCAGATAGTGTTAAACCAAAGAACGATATTCACTTACAGACTATAAATTGGTGAAAGATTCCACGTCTTACCCAAGAGATTAACTTATTCTCAGTTTATAACAGTTTGTAGCAATGTTGTCTAGCACTCCGATCAGGTTTATGAAAGTTTCCAGTTGAGAGAAAGATTGCACTTAACAAGGGCTGAAGGAAGACAAAACAGCCATGATGCTGGTGGAAACCCCTACGTCACTATCTTATTGTCAAAATCTAGATCTAGTCGATTTGATGTACTTTATTTTTACCAGCATTACACTGCAATACTCTAGATGGACTGATTACAGTGACTTTTGGTCTGATTCTGTGATGTTTAGTTGTAGTTAAATGTCACTCCAAACGATTTTCCCTGCCTTTAACTAATTGTGTATGGTATAGGCCAATAATCTTGAAAGGCTGCTACTGGAATGTGAACTTAACTCTCAGTCGGTCTGAAAATTCATCGTAGTGAATTTAAGAGCATATTTTCTTTTTCAATATTGAGATATGAAATTCACATCATAAGGAAATAAAAGTAATTAGTTTTACTTGCAAAGGTATTTTTCTTACACAACTTCTAGAAATTAGCTGTATTTGTTGTGATTGTTGCAGATATACTACATTTCTTAAGTAAATTATAACACATGACATTGACCCAGCTGGTGACACATTGACTACATTGTTTAAACTAATAGTGACGTAGTTATTGACAATGAGTTTTGAGGCTATCAGAAACAACTGTAAGATCAACCCTGACTCTTCACTCATATTTGCATTCCAAATTCAGTGCATAACTGGAAACATGACAACATTTTATATTGCGACAGTATTTAATATAATAGTTCTTTCTCTTCGAAGTGTCGTAGGTACTTTTTCTTTGTAAGGTTTAACTGTAAATATTCTTTACTTGTCCAATTATTTACTGGTCCTGATATTTAATTTTGGCCATTCCTTTCAAGTGGCCGTTTCCTCTTTCGGAAGTTTTTGGGATTGTTCGTGCCGTCTGCAGATCGAGGACCCGCTGCCTGCTCTTGTCGAGTAAAGACATCGGAACCTCGCATCATTCTACCGATGTGATGAAATTAGAAAGAAAAATAAACACAAGAAAAATGTAAAAAAAAAAATAAACGGAAAATCCTAGTTGGTGAAACTAACGGCATATGCAGCAGTGAAAGTAATGCTATTATATCATGTACATGTACGCATGCGCATTGATCTTGGAAAATATAGTAAACATGCCGAACAATGAGGACTGTTTACCGTCGATGTCCCATGTTTAATTTTTCTCAGTAACACGACATTGCAAAACGACATTGCAATGGTAATGGTTAGTAAGGGGGTCTATGTAATGCCCTTGGGTATATCTTTTTTTTTGGGGGGGGGGAGACTCCAGTGGCGCACATCACCTCAAATATCTTGTAAAAGTATTTCGAACGCACTATATAGAGGTTAAACATCGTTTTTTTTTTTCACGAAAGCTTTCACCAGTGAGAGTATTAATTATGGTAGGAAGAAGATTTTATGTTTTATTCTCGCCTAAAATCTTATCAGATCCTGTAGGAAATTTACGTGGTTTCCGTGATAAGCGCGCAAAACTTCATTTTGTTTGCAAAGTTGCCGATTTTTCATCTGTTTTTGGACAAAAGGACCAGGTTACGGCATAGTTTTTAGGCTTTTATAGCCAGTCCTTTGGCACACTGTAAAGCAGAAATAACAGAACACAATGCTTTAACTCCATTTAATTTTTGCATTATGAATAGTTTAAAGTAGACAAGTGGCCAGAATTAATTTATTTATGCTAGCTTTTTAGCAATTTAATGCTACCAGCAAATATGTAATGTTGACATTAAATTGACGTGATGACAGCATTATATCGAATTAATTCTGAAGGTACTGCTAATCATATATGTGATTTTGACATGTTTGCTTCAAATCAATTAAATACTAGCATTTCATCCCGTAATTGTAACAGCTGTGGTCAACTACAGATCAAATAGTAACTCACTGCGTAGACGAAAGGCACAGGCACAGAATCAGCTAGTTCTTAAAAATTACGGTACTTTTTTCTCAACCAATCGTAAAGGTTCTTCCATCACTCTCAAAAGAATCTCATTGACATAGGCGTATGGGCACGGGTGGGGGTAGGGACAGGTCCCCTCCCAGTCAACTTTTTTTTCGGGCAGCCTTGCAACTTTTCATGGCAGAGCGGAAGGCTAACTATAAATTACCTCTCATGGAGCAAATTATCCATTCCTAGAGAAAAATTAAAGCATATGGGGAAATCGGTAGACAAATTAGGTCAAAACTAAACTGAAAGTTGATGTTCTCTCTCTGGAGATTTCAACGTTGTATTGTATTTCTCTTCATCATCGAAATCATAACTGTTAAAGTTTGTTAATATTTCATGTGACTTAGGCCTTTATCACCTACAGATGTTTCATTGTGTACCTCAAGTGTTTACGCAAAGTTCGTATTCAGTTGCTCATTGTTCACTCAGTTGTCAATTTGAGTCATTCACTGATTGATACACTTTGGGGCTTCTTCTTCTCAATTTTCTAAGAATCTTCATTTTTCTTCCTTTTTTTTTAAAATTTCTAAGCCTCCCTTTGTAGCTTCGCACCTTCATGACTTGCCCACATAGTGTCCAAAATATTCGTCTGTACGCTACTCACAAACTGATGGTGGCACCCCGCTTGTAAAGTGTCATTAATACTTTTTACTACTTTCCCCTTTCTTCAACCATTTTCCCCTTTCATCCCATCCCCATGACTAAAGAATACTTACCTAAAACTCATATGGCCAGAGCCTGACAGGGAGGTGTCATTTCCTGCCAGCTGAAGGGCATTATCGTCTACCGCTTGTTTCAATACGTTACGCACCAACCACTGGTGGCCCTTACCTTAGATGTTGTAATTACTGCTTGTCTCCCACCTGAAACCTATGCTATGTTCACCCCCCCCCCCCCCTGCTTTACGGAAAAGGCTGGTTATGTCACTGCAAACATGTTCTTTCCGGGCATAACAAATTCCCCCGAACTGATGAAGTCATATTTGCCTCTTCTTGATTTCTTTTAGTTGACTCGATTTTGACTTGATTTGACTCCCATGTTTAAAGCTGGATACCTGCCGCTTGGGGCACCTATAGGAAGTGCACGTGATTTTAACTTACACCGTTGTCACTGAGTTCAGTCTCTTCACTAAATAAACATCAATACAACCAAAGTACCAGATCGGAGATAAGTAGTTATAGGCTACAAAACAACTGTATTTGTTGGCCCGTGTCGGATCCCGGCTACATTGTATCGCTGCGCTAGTTATTCCAAATGCCCTAAAAACATCAACTATATGTATGAAAAGATATTGAGTAGAAATTGACGAAACTCCGTGTAAAGGTTGTGCAAAAGATTCTGTATAGTTATAATTTCAGAGTAATTTAAGTTCAGTTTCCATATACTTACACTTTTAACTAAGGACAAATAATCATGGTTTTCGTCAATGAAGGATTATTTCGGTGAAAATTTCAGCAGTAGTAGGCCCTATACTCAGTCTCTACTTATCATTTTTCAGTCAAGATTCTTGTAAGTTACCCCTTTGGAGGAGACTCCTTCGAACGTTTGCACTGTCTTTCTCACCGTGGCCGGACAACCAATCCAGGCTGGGATGGTTTCCTATATGCTCTCAGTTTTTCAGCCGTTTTCAGCCTATAGCAATGAATGATCGACTTGTTGTCATGTTGTATTGTTCCAAATAAAGCAAACAAAAACCCTCTTCATTGTCATTTTATTGCCTTTGCTACAGCTTATAGATAACCGAACAGCTGCGCAGTAGGCTCTCATGGTCCTTGTATACTCTATCCTGTGACCATCTTTAACTGCTGGAGGACGTAAGACTGCAGTGCATAGCCTTTGCTATCTTGGGGGTACGATTTTGTGTCACTGTGAACGCGATCTTTTGTTCCGACGAATCAACCAGGCCTATTTTATACAGGGTAAATGATCGCATGTTGGAATATACGGTACAAGAAATATCAGCGTCCATCCATAGTTTTAGTTTTCAATTGTTTTATTCTGGAGGAGAACTTATGTAATAGTTACTTTGATTTGGATGTTTCTGGGGCAATCTACAGGGCCGAGGCTTCGGTTGCAACGGTCAATCCAGAGAATTGCAACCAGTGAATCAAAATCTCAAGACGAAAGTGATCTGAGTATATTTACTGCATGCATGTATATGAGTCCCGGTCTTCAGGGTGTAGTTGTTCAAGCTGAGATCAGGCTTAACTGAATTTCGTTCTAGTGTCCCAGCCTGAAGAAACAGGCGTCTAAAACTGCTGAAGCCCACTGAGAGCATAGTTTGCGAAATTCTCAGGTATTAAAACATCAATATCATGGAGTACGAAAACTAATGTCAATTAAATCAGGGAGGTTTTACCTTTGGTCACCCAGACTGCCTGAGAAACTGATGATAACATTTTTATCTTTACAGATGTAGCAACCTGATTGTGACAAAACTAAATCTCCAGTCAAAAGGAGTGATGCAGGCCACTGACGGCAATTTTTGCACAATACAATATAAGCCTTTTAAGATACAAATGTGAGTTAACGGAAACGCAAGTTTGTGAAGGCTTTCACGGAACAGACACTGAATTTCAGTTCAAAATGGCGGCCAAAAGTACTTGCGATGTCACAAAAGCCTTCAGTATACAATGACATCAGACCACGTTTGCCATTCAATAAGAAAACGATGGAAGCTATTACAACTCAATGAAATGTTGTCTTCTCGCGCTGCTGTGGACCTAATGGTTTTGGGGAAAGAACTTTGCAGTCCCGATCGAGCGCCGTGTGTCCCGGGACGCTAGTCGAATTGAAACAGAATTAAACGAACTTCAGCTTGAACGAATTTCAGGGTTTTTTTTTTTAAATACTTCATATCCATCAACCGAGATGACTGATCAACAGCGCTGTGGCCGATTTCGATCGTTTTTAAGGACCCCTCAGGGGAAGATTGGAATTACGATCGGTCTCTTCATACTCCTGTTTGCGGGAACGTTCTCCATAAACTCGTTTTTGAGCTTTAAATTTAGCTCCTTGCTTTACATAGTTCTCTTGTTTGCCTTCGCGTTCGTCTTGTTCTGCTTTCAAAATATCTTCAAAAGAGTGGACAATCTCATCCGCAAATGTGTCCGAAGAGTGTCGAACGATTCGGAGCCCGCTGCGGGAAACGGATCCGTCAACTCCAGCACGGCACGAGTTACCCCTGTGGCCTGGCAAGAGGGAAACACGAACTACGATAGGGCAAATTACGGGTAAACGAACTGTACCTTCATTTAGGGGTTGGACAAATGCGCGATTTTGTGAGCTGAAAAAAAAGCGTTGACAGTTTGGGGAAAAAAACGCAAGAATTACATTGCAAAAAGCGCAGTCACATAATGCGACCACTGAGTCTATGGTTTCTCTTCATGTGTAGTTTCAACCCGGGTAAAAAGACCCGTTCGGATGTATTATTTGAATGATTTAAACACGAAATGAAGTACCTTTCTTTCTCGTGGCCCCTTCTTCTAGCCATGAAAGTGTCAGAATAATACTCCCATGTTCTAACCGTATGCGCACTGCATGCTCTTATTGATGTTACAGTGCACACATGCAAAAGGAACAACGTAACTTTATGCACAGTCGACTTCATGGAGAAGTCCCATTGATTCATTGTTGTAGATTGGTTGAGTTTTCCGCTATAAAACAACGTGACAATTTTGGGTTTGGGAAAAAATGAAAGAAGGCATTGCGCCACAAAAACGCGATCGCACACTTGTCTTATCTCTACTACATTACACTACAGGCTTAAGCCTTCTTCGGGGGAAATATTTTACAAGAGGCAAAGGGTTTTCTGAATTCAGATCAATGTATAAAACACGTCCTAACTTGAGGAATAAAATGAGACGTGTTTTCTTATAGAATCTATCACACTATGCAGACCTTTCCTCATGGATTCACATGGCCCGGCTTTAGGTTGGCCTTTATATGTCACACAATGCCACGGTTAAAGCATCATCGGTATAACTCATCTGCATTGCAGTGTAGGAACTTTGGTACAGAGAAGAACTGAGAGATTGTAAAATATTCACTGCAAGGACGTTAGGGAAGGGAAGGGGGGGGGGGTGCGGAGAAGGGAGAGGTGTTGGGGGTTGAACAGTGAATGACCTGTGGGCACTGTACCATGCTTGGAAAAGTCCTCTTTCCGCGATCTTACGTCACGATTTTTAACAAGTTGGCTACAAATTACAACTAGTCCAAAGAAGTTATAGGGTCAATGTATCTCCTTTCTGGGAGGCTGAAAAACAAGGTTCATTTCAGATTTTATCCTGAGAATATAACTCATCTATGTACACAGATGTTTCACTATGCACGTGTGCCATGGCAGTTTCACAGAGAGTCCACAAAAGCGTAAAGGATTATAAAGACAACTTTTCATATTTAATAGGCCAGCTGTAGACTAGTGATGAAACATCATTGTGTCCATTCGTTACACCTCATAGACATGGATTGCAATAGGGGGCCTATTCTCTTTGTGCAGCACATTCCTCTTGTGATTGGATTGGCGTGGGGCAAAATCCCTTTCAGAGCAAAAAAAAAAAATCACAGAAACCCTTTGCAGGTATACCTTGAAGCCTATAGTATGAAGTTCTTTTTTTTCATTCCCTTATGCAGACCATATTCTCACGAGCAAGTTCTTCAGGCTTCCATCCTTGGGACAAACGGAAGATGTGTCTCCATCATACGATGACGTCATCTCCTCAGATTCGTTACCGCCCTCTTATGAAGAAGCAACGAAAGTATCGTAGCGCCACTCTAACGGTTTTATGTACTCAACCACTGAAACAATTTAATATTTCCCTTGCCATCAATACGATACTTTGCGAAGTAGGCTACTGATGATGATGCGATCAAGTTCCCTAAAGAGAATGCAATTGAGAATAATTGAGAATGATTAAAAGAATGACTGCAAATTTCCTCGGATGGAGGTCGGGATGTATGGAAATGTGAGGGAGGGGATCAACTCGTTTATTGAAAATTTGAAAGTCTTCTTTGTCAGACTTTATGGCGGAGCATTTCGAGTGGCTCCACGTAAGCTGCCGTTTTGCAGAGGAAAAAGGTGAAGAAAATGCAAGGCTTACAGACACAGCCATTGGTTGAAATTGCACGATTAAATGAAAAACATTGATATTTGTACCTTTGACGCTATGACGTTTGTTAAGTTCTACTTTTTCAACATTTTATTTTGCTTGTGGTTTTGGATCATATAGCATTACTTTACTTCAGTCCTGCAGTTGCCAGTTTTCCTCATCTCAAGTGTAATTGGAAAAGTTGTTTTCCAGCGGCCCGCCCTCGGCCAGGTCCACTCCAAAAAAAAAAAAAAAAAGTTTGAACTGAAGAATACAATCATGTGGCGTGTATTGCATGTAGTCCATTGAAATAAACGCTGTGCATATTCTCTGTGGTATCCTCCATACTGCAATAGTCTCTGTAAACTACATTGACGGTATAATAACACATAACCACACATTGTTTACCCAAAGAGCCTAACAAAGTGGCATGCAGTTGTACATCCTACATGCAGTAATTACATTTACAGATCTTGCCACAACATGCTGCACGGATCGGGCCACTACCGCAGATAGTGTTAAACCAAAGAACGATATTCACTTACAGATTATAAACTGGTGAAAGATTTCACGTCTAACCCAAGAGATTAACTTATTCTCAGTTTACTAACAATTTGTAGCAATGTTATCTAGCTTATCGATCAGGTTTATGAAAGTTTCCATTGAGAGAAAGATTGCACTTAACAAGAGCTGAAGGAAGACAAAACAGTCATGTTGCTGGTTGAAACCTAAAAGTCACTGTCCTTAATAACCTTATTGTCAAAATCTAGATATAGTCGATTTGATGTACCTTATTTTTACCAGCATTACACTACAATACTCTAGCTGGACTGATTACAGTGACTTTTGGTCTGATTTTTGTGATGTTTAGTTGTAGTTAAATGTCACTCCAAACGATTTTCCCTGCCTTTAACTAATTGTGTATGGTATAGGCCAATACTCTTGAAAGGCTGCTACTGGAATGTGAACTTTACTCTCAGTCGGTCTGAAAATTCATCATAGTGAATTTAAGAGCATATTTTCTTTTTCAGTATTGAGATATAAAATTCAAATCATAAGGAAATAAAAGTCATTAGTTTAACTTGCAAAAGTATTTTTCTTGCGCAACTTCTAGCAATTAGCTATTTGTTGTAATTGTTGCATATATACCATATTTTTAAGGTAAATTATAACACATGACATTGACCCTGGTGACACATTGACTACATTGTTTAAACTAATAGTGACGTTGTTATTGAGAAAGACGGACAATGAGTTTTAAAGTTATCAGGAACATTTTGTAAGATCAACCGTGCCTCTTCGCTCATTTTTGTATTCCAAATCCCTTGCATAACTGGAAACATAACAAAATTTTATATTACCACAGTATTTAACCTAATAGTTCTTTGTAGTCAAAGTGTCGTGGTACTTTTTCTTTGTAAGGTTTTAACTATAAATATTCTTCACTTGTCCAATTATTTACTGGTCCTGATATTTAATTTTGGCCATTCCGTTCAAGTGCCCGTTGCCTCTCTCGGAAGTCTCTGGGATTGTTCGTGCCGTCTGCAGATCGAGGACCCGCTGCCTGCTCTTGTCTAGTAAAGACATCGGAACCTTTCATCATTCTACCGATGTGATGACATTAGAAAAAAAAATAAACATAAGAAAAATTAAAAAAAAAAACGAAAAATTCTAGTTGGTGAAACTGACGGCATATGCAGCAGTAAAAGTAATACTATTATATCATGTAAATGTACGCATGCGCATCGATCTTGGAAAAGATAGTAAACATGCCGAACAATGAGGTCTGTTTATCCTTGATGTCTCATTTGCAATTTTTCTGAGTAACACGACATTGCAATGGTAGTGGTTAATCGAGGGTGGTCCATGTTATTCTGTTGGGTATATCTTTCCGGCGGACTCAAGTAGTGTCCATCATCTCAAAATGAACACAGAGTCTGCGCCATTACTTTTTGTCGTTGTTCTCGTGTGTATATATTACGAAGACTTTTTTTTTTTTTTTATAGATATCGGTGGTATAATCTGACTTGCACACATGCATAAGCGTGTTGAACGTGCAGCTCATCTTCGAATTACACAATATGTTGACAATGAATATCAACGACTGTAGGCCTGTATTTATATGGTACATTTGTCTACACAACAATAGCAGTCTAGCATAAAATTAACTCAATTTTGACAGGTTGTCATTCATTTAAATAACCTTTTCAGGGAAAATATTTTGAATGAGATGGTTTTTCGTCTAGTTCGTATAAGCTTGTCAATCGAAATTCATCAGGAAAGAGACCTCAGCCACAAGACAAGAAAAAAAAAATAGAAATCGGAAGTAAAATACCAAAATCTGTAGAGGCATCAATCGATGTAGAATGGTTTTCTTATTTTGAGAATGTAAGATCACATCATAATACAAAAAGCAGTTTAGAGTCAACATTGAAAGTAATTATTGAACTAGTGTGAAGAGTTAACTTACTCGTTCTCTGGGTTGCTACATTGTCTCGGTAAATGGTAGTAATGTACCCAAGTCGTGGTGACGGTGTCCACTCCTTCACATGGGACACATACCCCTGCCCAACTGGTCGTCGATGTTGAGTTCTCCCCTTCCCAAAGAACGGTGAAACCGAAAACGGTTCCTTCCTGGTTGGACCACCCTGTGACGAAGCTTGGACCATCACCTATTAAGTCAACGGTTTAAGATAATTTGTAAATATCACAAACCAGTGGACACTTGGACATGATATCAACTTTCAGGCAATTTGCCGTTATGTGTATAAGTCTTGACTCGAGTATAGCCAACACATACAACAAATCCCGAATTACAGACGACCATCGGTCTGAAATATTCAATTATTACCTTCATAGATTCCAAACTTCCCATGAAGTACCTCACATAATATAAAATTTTTCATGATCGGAGTACTTGACACAGGGAACACATACTGAAGTGTAAACCTTGATTGAGACATTGCTTTGTCAATGAGTTATACGACCGGGCCGGTATAAAGGACGATCCGGACCTCATTGATTTTTTGGGGGGGGGGGTGGGGAGGGGGGAGGTCATTGAGGTGATAAAGATCTTGTACTGCCCTGCTGCATGCGTATTAAATCGAAGGATATGGGCTGACCACAGAATGAAGAGAGGAAAGGGAAAGGAACTTAGTTTCGAAAAATTAAAAATGAAACATGAGTTGAATCATTTTTCAAGTTGGAGTAAAGGAGTGAAACATTTTGCTGTAGTTGAAAGTCCTGGAAAATTTAATAAAAAAGTGACCGTATTTGAATAACTTCAGTGGAGGGGGACACCCGTTGCATCATTCACCTCCCTTCCCTACCTCCTCCTTCCCTACCTTCTCCTTCCCTACCTCCTCCTCCCTACCTCTCCTTCCCTACCTCCTCCTCCCCTACCTCCTCCATCCCTACCTCCTCCTCCTCGGCTGTGCTGGAACTTACCTGCAGCACCGGGTGAGAATTCTACAGCGGTCCGGTATTCTCCTTTGATGTAACCCTCATCGGAAACTCTGAGGAGCATCTCTGACCCTCGTTGATTATACCAGTAGCCACTGAGGTCGCATCCTGTAAAGGTCATGGGTAAAAATTCATACAAATAAATTGTTTATCAACAACATCCAGTTGTTTTCCACACACTTGTGTAAGTTCCTCCCTACCTTCTTTGGATTATTATCCACAGTAATTCCAAATCTTCATAACGAAAATATAGCAATTATCTACGTAATTACATAGCTATTTCTCTTCCTTTACAATTAAATTAGTTTTTCTTCAAGACGAATTCCAAGCAAAAGTACGTTACCTGTATTTAATTCGTGGACAACATGGTTTCCGAAAGAGCCTTCATCCTGAAAGAAACGTAGAATAATTTGGTTTTATTTATTTACTCATGTAACTGTGTTATATTTGTCTCTCTATCACGTGATATTTGTTTTACATCTTTTGTCCACTACACGAGAATTACAGTCACATGGGTACAGGGTGTAACCAAGGCAACGCCTATAATGACATTGGCATTTGGAATCTTTTCAGGGCCCGGATGCGAACATCGTAAAAGGGCATATGGAACAAGGTACACGGGGGTTCGTAAACATAAAAAATAACATCAACCTTTCGAAGTGGAAGTGTAAATTTCAAACAAAGCTTTCTACAAATAAATAATACTTAGCTGAAATTCACACTCTGGAAAGAGATACTGTGAAGTTTCATTTTCTGTAATTCGATAATCACTTTTCTCTGTGCGCTACGTGCTAACCGATGTTGGCCCTCCGGTTAAAATGTGTCATACCTGCTTGCTTACCCTCTGCGCTCTTCAGCCACCCCCCCCCCCCCGGCCACCTTACATTTAAGAGACTGGTTACGCCTCTAGATGTGAGCTCTGTTGGATAACAAAGAGTTCCTCTGGTCTGATTAATTTAACTTTTGCCCTCCCCCCCTCCTCCCCATCATAATTTTTCTTTTCTTTTTTTATATGGAAATCCATGACAAGATAGGTGGATACGTATGCTCTGCAAAAACGTTACAAACGTTTCCAGCCAAATTATATGTAAATCAGAGTAAGAGAAAGAAGGCCCTAGAAATTGGTGCAGCCAATCTTTGACGATTGCAACCAAGACTAGCTGACGATAGGCCAACTTTCGTGATGAAAGAAATAAGAAAGGAAGGCGTATAAAGCTGTTATTACTGGCTTACCGATAATGCTGTGGTTGATTCCATTGGTTGTTCACATAGAACGAACATACAATAAAGCCAGGTAAACATCCCCATTTTTTCCTGCGATTTAAAAAAAAACAAAGACATGTACGTGGCTATACTTGCCGGTAAACTGTGACAAGAATCACCTGTGTTAGGCATATACTTATATCGGCGTAGACCTCGAAAAACGTGAAAATAGTGTTTTTTTTTTTTTTTACATAATTGTCACTTGGTAAAGTTTAAAGGCCGTATACGTTTACCAACAATGAAAAATTGGTATTCAGAAAAGATGAGCGCGTATTCGAAACTGGTCCCTGTTAATCAGAAATCAATAGGCCAGCTATGACCAACTGATAACAATGATACCAGCATTCCCGGGTTCAATGTTTCCGGGCTTTGATGTTCCCCATTTTCCTACAGAGTTTTAATGGTTGTCGTTGATTACAATTAGCTTTGTTATTCTCATCGTTCGATGTCCATACGAGAAATTGATGTTACCAATGATCCAAAGGATCAATCTTGCCAAGGTTCAATGTCTGGCATAAGGTTAGTTATGGTTTAAGGTTAAGGTTATAAACTGGTAACATCGAACCCTGTGAACATTGGCACAGCCACATCAGTTTAGATTTAGTTTCTATCGCAACAACACTTGAATTTAAGCATTTGTAGGCCATCTCTTCCTCCATTTGTAAGATTTCCAGAGATCTAGTTCCGATGAAAGGTTGAAAAAATTCCGTCTTCATGAAATGTCTTCATCCTAGCCCAATTACCCAGATTAAACAGGCTCCTTATTCTAACCCCAAGTCGTTAATTTATAGGAAAAGACACCCCGGCCTCTTACCCAGTTAATAATCTAAGGCGGAGTCTATGCCTTTAGTCTATGTATTGCAGGGATGCCTGTGCTTATTATACGGGGTCAGGGGACAAAAGTCGATAAGGGCCCTTGTACCGTATATATATTCTGTCCTGTGTTAATTTATTCCATATCATATACTTGATATTTTCATGATTTAATTATCTGTTTTCCACCATGCCAGAATATGTGTAATTCACCATCTCTCTAATACTCTGAACTGTACGTGTGACTCAGTGGGAGCTGTACAATGTCACAATGTGACACTCACTCACATTCTAACATTAATATTGCGAATGACACTTTTCATTGCTAATGCATATCACATACTTTAATTTACTATAATTTCTAGCTTACTGACATGATTGCTATAGTATCACAAAACTTAGAATTAACTTCTCGGCTTACCTTTCTTTGTGCGAATCTGTATACTCTGAGATTACTTTTATCACAATCCTGTCGCACTAGGCTGCTGGCAGAAAAAGACCGTTGTTAGCAGGTTAGTAGCTAGCATGCACAGATCCCTGTTAATAGCTGTGATGAGTGTATCTTAGACAATAGCCGATAGCGACAAACCGCAGGTCAGAAAGTTCATTATAGATCAAAGATCATTCAGGTGAGATAAGAAATGCATTGTTTTAAAGAGTTTGTGGCCTGGTTCTGAAAGCAGGTTTAACGGGTAACGTAAACACTCCAAAAAGACCTGTTTTTCCAGGAACTACATTGAGGCAGTTTAAGTGCATGAAATTTTACAACTAGTGGGCTTTGAAAGAAAATTGTATGAGATACTGGTTTGATATTTTTGCTGCTGCTCATCAAATTGAAAAAGAAAGTGGTGAAATTAATGGATTCTTTTTCCTTTGAACTTTAGGTCAATTTCCCTTTAAGCATTTCTGATACATACAATGAACAAATGATCGGAAACCTGCCTTTGAAGTATGTTTATATCTAAATATTATCACCGTCACGTTACTGTTTTTCTTTTCTTTTTTGTTTTTTCAGGAAGATCCATTCAGAATCACTGGAAGTTTTCGGTTCGTAAATAAAGCACCCAATCGGACGTTTGCGACCTCTATCGATGTAGAAGTAGCAGTAGGGCAGTAAATACATTATTGTTTTGGTTTTGATGCACATTTCACAATGAAACGTTGCAAGACATTTCCACTCACCCCTTGTCTTGTCACTATGGTAACCATAAAAGTGATAACTTTTGAAGAAAGGCTATTCACGGAACATGCAGTTATTGGAAGGAGAAAGAACCACCGTACATATGGCCTAAATGAAAATCATGTTGATATAATTTACCATGTTCTTCACTCAGCTGAAAAAAATATTTGAAGTCAGTCTTGCACCGCACTCCGATTGTTTCAAAGTATTGTTTTTGGTAACATTTTCAAGGTCAATGCATAGACCCCTTTAAACCCCAGCATTGTATGCAAAACATCAGAGCGGGGACATCAATGAATCTGGCAATGTACGTGTCTGTTATCATATCGGAAAACAGAGATTTGTGGTGGTTATCTAAATTTACTATTAATTAAGATGTGTGCTCTATAAATTCGTGTGAGGTCACTGTACTTAAAGGGAGAGTACCGTGATCGTTTTCACAGTGAGTGCTCGTGAAAATGACTTCATTGATCAATAGTCGCGATTTCTGTTATGTATGTATAGGACCAGTGGCGTGTACAGGTTTTAATGGGTTGGACATATATTGTGGGGAGTATCCATTTCCCCCTAGGGGCATGGGGAGGGGTCTAAAGGGCGGGGTATAAAGGGAGGGTCCTAAAGGGAGGGGGAAATTCTTCTGATTGAGCAGTACTGAGACGCAAGATGTTGCAATTTGTGATCTTTAAGGATGCTAGCATATGGTCCAATTTCACAGTTTCTTTCTTTTTTTCTTTTAAAAGCAAGATCGTCCACCCATTGACGTAAACTAACCCCGATTGGTCACCGCCCCACCTGACGAGTTCCGTAGATCAGGGGTTGGCGCCCTATTCTCCTCCTCGTTGCGCACGCCACTGAGTAGGACGAAGGATTTTGGTGATGTAAATTTGCGGGCAATTTTTGCTTCTACCAGTCGTTAAAGGGATTATCTCTATAGCTGATATGCAACATAGGTCGCATGGAACGTCTAAACTGATAACAAAAGTTTAGGGATCACCTTCTAGTAGGTTTGAATATCAGTTAGAATTTTACTCCTTTGGTTTATAAAACATACGCGTCTTCATTGAATATTTTATAAAAGATCGTCTTAATCTGTTATCAACACAGGACGCTTCCATTTACTTGCGGAGAAGTAACAGTACAATTGGAGGGGTGGGTCTTCTTGTCACCAGGGAGGTGTTAACACCTCCCTGCTGTCACTTCATAAAGGGCAGCAATGGTCAATCGTCGTATAATTGGGTCGACCGGGATCGTAGGGCAAGTGGTGGGGTAAAGCGTACATTTGTCCGAGGAAAGAAATTAACGGAGACTTTCAATATTTTACATTTTTTTAACATTTATTTACAGTTATGAACGGATGACGGTATGGAATTCAAGTAGGCTTTACAAAAACTGTTCATATCATTATCACTTCAAAGTTGCATGAAAACAAATGAATTTCATTGTGTAATTGATTATCAATTGCACTCACTCTGGGAATCAGCACAATGAGTTTACAAAGTCTGGTCTGGTTGAAAAAAAAAAAAAAAAGACCAGGAGGGACAATTAAACCTCCATCAAGGACCCTGATTAAAAAAAAACAGCAAACCCAAAAAACTCAAATCCAGTGACAATTGTGTACTTGTCCATTCTTAAACCCATTAACACTTCTTGCCATTACTATGTTTTTGGGGCAACCCATTCCATTCATTCTTTACTCTTTGAGAAGTAGCAACAAAGTTTGATCCTACTTCTGGAGTGTAAGACAATGATCTCTAGTAATTTTACTTTTTGCAAACTTGAAAAAGATTCAGGAAGTGAAATTTAGGATCAAACATTAACTTGATCGCTTTTTTAAGTCGTTTCATTTCTCTCATGGTTTTTCTTTTTCCTGTTTGCTTTCTTCGGCTCATATGTCATTTCATCTCTTTCAAACGGATGTGAAACAGTCCTTGCCAAAAATGACAAGGTAGAATTGATCAGTGTAAAGTCAGGGGGAAAATATGCGGAAGGAAGGGGTGGGATGAAAAAAGGCGTGGGGGAGGAAGAGACTAAAGGAGACCATGAAGTAAATCATTAATAAGTGTAACTTCAAAGAAAACCAAAGAGAGGGATGAACTGAATTGCTGACTTTCGACTTCTCAAAAATTAATTTCAGCTACAATTTCATTCACACTTGAACACACAGTAATGAGATGACTTAGCATAAATTACTCCTTGATATCCTGAAAACAATGATATTTATAAAATGCTGAAGGATGGCTCCAAAAGTTAAAGAAGTCACTTTCAATGACTGTGTCATACGCAAACCCACATCCTCTGAACAGGGTCTTCAATGCTTTTCTGTGAAAGTTTGTGGGTTGCGTTGCACAATGAGGCAATTAAAATTATTCCTGGATAATCTGTCAATTCCTCTCTGTTCGGAAAGTGCATTGTTACACCCCCCCCCCCTTTATTTTTAGGCTGACAAGGTGCCACCATCCCCAAAAGGCCATACCTCGCATGTTTTGAAAAGAGAAGAGAGACCTGGGAAAAAGCGAATGCCAGGGATGAATAGAATACTTACAATGAGGCAGCATAGACACATATTTCACTGGTTCTCAACCTTATTCAGCAAAGCAACTATCTCTAGCCAATGACACTGATCCAAAATACACCTACCACCACCACCCCCCTCCCCCACCCTCCTGGCAAATCCTTGCTGTCAGTCTTCTCATGAACAAGGACTTCCACACTTTACTTTTGTTCATGAACAGTAGAGTGTACCTAAAGTCAAAAATTCCAAAAATATATGTCAAAAAGCTTAAAACATGAATTCAGTTAGTCCAGCTCATATTGAGGACATTCCTGAGCTGAGGTGTAACATTTTGAAGCTCATTCAGTCAGTTCAAAATGATAGATTGCACAATAATTTCTGATGTCATTCTTGTACTACACAAAATTACTTTTTTGTATTTCTTTGTTTGTTTTTTCTTTTTTTGAAAGCTGTTGCACCGTATCACAAAATGTGATCACTGTCTTATTATTATTATGGGGTTATCGACTATGAAGCTCTTTCCATACCAACAAGCAATGCCAGAAAAGGGTAAACTTTTGTGGGTCACAATAACAATTTGATTTCAAAATGAAACAAAAGCAAACTTGTGAATGTACGAGAAGGATGTCAAATATTATTGCAAAATTGACCATTTCAAATTAAGTGAATATAATTCAGAAGTTTATATTTCAGCAATGGAACAAGTTATGATGATGGGAGTTGGACGAATAGAATTCATTTTCCAAACTCTAAAATAACACTTTCTTGTAATTCCAGACATTATGTACACGGTATGTCAAGAACTTGGTCGTGAATAGCTGGTAATTTCTTTAGCTGCCCAAATGTAGCTTTTCCCTCTAAAGTCACCTTGCTCTAATGTAGCATCTTTTAAAAAAAATGTACGGCAAATGAACTACTACTTATACTGAGAACCATTGTAATAAATGATAGCACATATTTTTGGTGTGTATTCAGTACTGAAGGTATCCTTCCAGTATGTGAGATACATCCCAGTGGCGAGGTGGGCCTCTGCTCGTTATTAGCAAAATACTCATGATTAGTCCAAGGAACTGACACACTTAATAACTTCCTGTCAGAATGCAAAGGGACAATTAATCATCAACAGCCCGAGTTGTAATCAAGTCATGACTCCAGTCACAGCTTGCAAAATTGCCTGACTTGAAAAATTCTGGCCGATTTTCCCCACGCTGAAATTACTCAGTGAATAGGGTCACACCTTGCGACATGAGTGTAGTTGACTTGGTTACAGTCTATACGGGTCAGACTCACATTCTTGCTGGTCACAGCTTTAGCTGAACTTGCAAAGCACCAGTCATGTGATAACACAGCTACTTCTGTCATTACCCAGCTAGCACACAATCCTGGCACAGACATCACACTGTAAGAAGAACGTCTGTACCCTCTCTCCTCCATACCTCACAAAAACTATATCTACCTTCCAAAAATCCTTTTAAACTCATTAAGATAACAATGTTCCCTAGCGTCAGGTCACTACGATCACGATGGTAGGTCGAGGGATTCTTGACTGCCCTCCGTCAAGATATTTCTACCACTTCTGGTGACTTGGAATCATTCTTAGGACTGTCCAGGAGGTCCAGGAGTTCCTTGTTTGGTCCACTCTCTGTCGGAGGGTCATCGTCCAATATCTCTATCGTCTCTCCGAGGGGTTCGTCGTAGGCCACAGGGGGGTGGCTGGTGATGCCCATTGCGTTCCTCACCGCTCTGGCACTGACGACGTCAGCGGGCGTCACCTGAGAGAGGAGAAGTAAATGAATTTTCATTTTGCATGTAGTCAAACCAAAAGTGACTGCATAATCATCTGACTGTTTGAACATGATAACAGCTGTGACAAATCTCTGAATCTTCAGATCCTGAAACCAGGCTGTTCTACCAGGCCGCCCTGCCAGGTTGTCTCTTTGAGAGGGGGCTATTCAATAACTTATTCATTTCTACATGTTTACATTAACGGCATTACTGCTCACCTTTGATATCAGAGACTGCAGCTGGTTGTTCAGTTTGTCGGCGAGGACGTATTCTTGCTCCGATGGTTCCGATATGAACTGAAGATGAGCTGGAGGCTTCTGGCTCAGTCTCTCCCTCTGGGTCTTCTCCAGCTGTTGGATGAGATCCGAGGACTTGCTCAGCTGTGAGGTCACGTCCTGGGTCTCTTCTGATAGCGATACTCCTCGATCTCTCAAATCTTTAGCTGCTCCGGGCGGTAAATATCAAGAAGAAGAGAGGAATATTAGTAGAAGTTTTTATAGAAGTATTTTCATATTTCAATTCTTCTTTCCTTGTACCATTTCTACCTTTATTATAATCATTATTTTCCTGCTTTCTATTTCTCCTTGTGTCTTTCTTATAAATTTTTTAAGTTCTCTATACTCTAAACCTTCCTCCTAAATAATGAAAATAGTGATAATAACAAATGCCATTTGAATACTGATAGGCATTGCAGTATCCGTGATGTAAAATTAGCACTTTTGTTGATTACCTTTGATGTAAGGCAAAGTGAGGCTGTACCTCATACTTTGTCTTTAGATAAATACAGAGATACTCATTGCAATGTGGCAAATGATGTAATTGCAATGGACAGCTGCCAGTCAACCAAAATTAACACTGACTGGATTCTTGATTTCATTGTGACATGTCAGCCTACTGAAACACCTATGACTCTACAAGATTATAAAATTGTAATTTTAATTTCTGATTTAAATTCTGAATTCCGATTCTAAAAAAACTATCAAAATCTGATCCTCATTAACTCCAAGGATCACCTGACCTCCAAGGATAAAAACTCTTTGAATTCAATGTGTGTCAAATTACACACCAGACACGAGAACTGTCCAAGCTTCCCCTTCCTTAAAGCTGGGATATGAGTTGCACAGGCAATCCTCTTTTCATCCTTCTTTGTTCGTCCTCAGTGTTTTCGGGAAGAGAAAGTAGGGGAAAAGATCATCTACCACAAAATCTCAAACAGAACTGTACACTCATCTTCCAGATATTTGAATATGAGAATTGCCTCCACATTTTTGTTGGCCCTACAAAATTCAGACTCTCCAACAAAGCTCAGCTGTCAATCACTGTTGCTTGAAATGTAAGCAAAGATGGGACTTAAACAATGTTTATTTGTAGTGGATATACTATATTTGACTTTCGGGGGCAAAATATGACAACTTTTCAACTCATATTCCAGCTTTAAGATGTAAAAGTATGGACACCCAGACATATGCATAAAACATGCATATCCCCGACAAACCCTGTTCTGTCATTCATCCAGCGAATTGTCTCTGTTTGAGTTTCATTATTGATATGCCCTGCTCATGCCTTCCTGATTGCAAAGCTTCATGAATCTATCAAACACGAACACCAGAAATGGCTTGTTACAAACCAACATCAGCGAGCAAGCCCTTTTTATTATCAGTAAAATTCTGTGCCAAATACTTAACAGGATAGAGCTATACTTACTGAATTTGGGGAAACTTGGAGCAATGGGTTAAGAGCTTTTAGTTTTCCGCTATAATGGCAAGAACATTAAATCCTTTTGAAAGAGTTTCATAATTTGGTGATAACAATAGTATTTCCTGTTCAGTTTTCCTGTCCATTGCACAGTATTTTCTAGTTATTTTAGAGTAAAAGGAACTAAAGAAAAAAACATGAAACCTCACCAACAGCAGGCAAGAATGACATGTCTATCCCAAGATCAGATAAGGATCTCAGAGACTCAAGATCAAAGCCGGGTGGTGGCTGCTGAGGAATCTTGTTCGGCTCGGCAAGAGTTGGGACATTACTCTGTAGGGAAAAAAGGAGCAAAGAGAATGGAGGGAAACTGAAAAAAAAAAAGGATGTAAAGGAACGATAGGTCACAAAGATAGCATGTTTGCATTACATTACCAAAAGGAGAGGATACGATTTCCTAAAACCTTTAGTAGCTACTTTGTGCTAAAAAACTAATCATGTTCATGTGCAGTTTACAAAACTGAGAAAACAAGAAGGCACACAATGGCTATAGACTTTATCCTACCGCAAGGAAATTCACAATGCTATAAGAGGATTCATATTATATACACTGAACAAATGGTAGTTGTGGGAAAGACTTTGCCAGGAGAACGCGTAGAGGTGAGAGAAACTGTCAGGAGGATGGGTAGCTGTGAGAAAGACATACCAGGAACATAGGTAGGTAGTTGTGAGAGAAAGACGCTACACCTAGAGGATAGGTAAAGGTGAGGGCAAGATTTGACATATTTGTCTTTGAAATCTCCTCCAAAACTAGCAACAAAACACATCTAGTAAAAGTTATGAGTAGCGAGTCAACTTTCAGCAAACTATCTTGGCAAGTAAATTGACGTAGTTGACAGTAAACACATATAATTTCTTCAAGTGTGGTCCCACTTAAAAGGAAAAAAAAAAACAACTTTATACTTGGTGTGTCATCATATTTGCATCCTTTGAGTCAATTTACTTTCAAAACCTTTGAAGTGTACGTGCTCTCACATACATAGTACCTTTCCTCCTTTTAAGGTCATATTGCTTTATCAGTGCATTTCATGATAGCTGATAATGCTCTTTTCAAAATGAAATATTGACCGCAATATGTAGGAACAGAAAAACAAAAGTTATCTGGGTTGTTAATTGTTTATGAGATGCTTCGTGTAAGTTGTTCGGGGTATACCTGGTATCGTTGTTTCCTTGTAAAATTCATTGAAAGCACACATATTACACAAAAGATGGGCAACTTTCGACATGACAAGAGTAACAAATACTTGACACAAATACACAAACAGACACACAGACACTTAGTTCTCCATGAACAAACATATTAATAGATATACAGAACAGATATCACTACAGACATACAGGTATCTTGAGAGATATACAGACATTTTAACAGACATACTGATATTTTCACAGACATATTAACATACTTTGTCATTTCTTGATGAGGTCAATGCATCAGTGCTGGGAGTATCTTTTGAACTCTGGTCGGATCTTCGATTCTAACAAGACAAAAAAAAAGGATGTAATAATTTACAACCAAGGGGAAATGGTATTACAGGAAGGATCGTAAAAATTTTTACAGACATTAACCTATCCTGATAGGAAAGTTACAAGGCATCTTGAAAATTTCTTGAACAGATTTTTAGCCTTTTTTTCAATAAGAACTGTTTAAGTGCAAGGATTTGCAAACACTAGCTTCCACATAAGTAAATTGTAGAAAAAGAATTAAAATTGCAACGAGTACTTCATCATATTCTTTTTTTTTCACCATACACTGTGCATTGCTGGCTACACTTTTGAACACTGTAGACCTTACATCAACATTGGGTTGCACCTTAAAGGTTGCTTTCTTTCATACTGCACAGTAATTCTTCTGCAGGCACAAAGGGGTTCACATCACATGCATTAATGTTGAAGTAATATGATTGTTCCTCCTGCACAATCACTGAGTATCTGCAGTGAATATATATGTCTCTCACACATGTCTACCCAACATTTTATTTTGTTTGGATTATTTTCAGTAAAATGTGTTATTCACAGCAACAGGTATGGTTAGTAAGAATACTCATATTAATGTATCTGTATTGCTGACCTTAACCCCAGGGAGATTACAACATCAAGTGAGCATGACCTAAATTCCACCTGAAGGTTACATGGTATAAGCCCTATGCATCCATTTACCTCTTTGAGTTGGGCGATTGTTTTGGAATGTTCTCCGTTGGTTAACGTGTCGAGCAACGAATCCACCATCCTGGTTACGTAACTACTACAGTCCTTGGTGTACGCTTGGATACTGCAGGGTCAATGACAGAGGACTAGAAATACTAAATACGTCTCACACTATAGGAATGGAGACCACACTGCTCATTACAACCACAAGCTACTTTCAATGTTCACGGCTCTCATTGCTGGTAACATTCAAAAACTCATAATAGCAGTTTACTAGATGAGACGTCCTTGATTATATTTGATGAAGTGCCAAACGGTAAATTGCATCAATGCAGATGTGCCACAGATGGTGGTACTAGGGCAGGGTAAAGGGATGTACCCCCTCTTACAATACACTTTGAGTCCTTTTTCACTTAAATGACTCGGATACAAAATGATGAGACGTTTGTTCACTTTTACAAGACGAATTTTGTTTTTTTTTTAACTGTCTTTTTAATTGTAGATTATCTTAATTTTGAGGGAACTTTCGAATTAAGTTTTTTTTTCAAAAAGCAGTTTTTTCGATAGTCTTCTTGAACTCTAGTTATTGCGCCACTGCAAAGCATGTTGCATGCCACACAATAACATTTGAGGAAGCCTGTAGTAGATATTCATTCAAAACATAATGAAAGTGATTCTGATGGTGATCTGTTGGTATATACCAATCAATCAATGCAAAGACTTTGACACATTAATTAAGTGTAATTCAAACAACAGTGAATCCTCTTTGAGGCCTGTTACTGAAGAAACTAATTGGCGGACAATATAACTTCTAGCGAGTACGTCAAATCAAACTTGTTTCAGTGAGTTTTGGTAAATCAGAACCACTTGTCAAATGCACACGTATGGCTCAGACTTAACTGAACTTATTTACAGAACACCATCTCGAAAAGAAAAGATGATTGGTTTATCGTTCAGGTGATTATGAGGTGTAACTTATTTTCTTTTCAACTTTAATCAAACACTTCACTGGCATGACGAGGGGCACAAATGACTCAATGTTAACCTCTGTGACTTTCCCACTTTTAAGTAAGTCAATACAGATTGGACAGTGAAATGTGTAAGGACAAGCTAACCTCTCCGCATACTGCCGACCCGTTTCATCGCCGTATGTCGAGTACAGTAAATCTGATTCCTCCTTGCTGAGGTTTGAGTAAGTTGAGTCATACTTTGGAGCGTAAGAACTGAATGGGCCATAGTACAAATAAGTTACTATAGCAGCAAAATAAAAACAAAACAGAAAACAATTAGTCTAAAAAAAAAATTAGGAAAAACATATATTCATATTGTCTAGACAGTTAAAGACATAGACACAGTTCCCCATAAGAATGGGGAACTGTGCACTTTGCTATATGATAATATGACATTCACAGATTGAATTTCATTACAATGCTTACAAACAATTTGTGGCAGCACTTGACAGATCAGGTAGAAATTAAGAAACACATAAAACATTCACAGGACTTTAAATGTCACCAGCACACAGAAAGTGAGGATACTTTGCTTATAATGACTGCATTGATAGAAAATACCTATATCTAAAATACAGCAGTTTTTTTCATGCTTCATTATATGCTTATGTGCATTGTGAGGAATAAAAAAAGTTTTATATGTGTGCAGCAATTTTATTCCTCTCTTAAGGGTGGGGGGAGGGGGGAAAATGAGGGTATAGTAATTTACTTGGATTTGCTTTGTTTCTCTTGTCTTCCCTGAAGCCGGGTAATGAGCCTGTCCCATGTGTTAGTTTGCTCGCCAGCTTGCCAAGATTGACAGCCTGTTTGTCTTGGGGGTGGGCCAGATTAGCAGGATTGACAAAGTTGAGAGTCGTCGTCCCATCCTGTTCTCTCCTTAGAAATCCCATCTGGTTGGAAAAGATGGAAAATGAAGTAAACGGTAGCTAATATGGAGGATGGGGGGGTTACAAAAAGAGAAAGAAGAAGCAACTGGAGATAAATTCCAACAAGAATTTTGTGTATACTATCTTAATGAACACAACAGTCGCTTCTTGTCTCAATCATAGAAATAAAACTTGAAGAAGAATGATGAATGCTGACTTTGTATACTGCTGTGACTTTATCAAGCAAAGCCAAGATGAATGTGATGGCGTTTTCATTGTATCACACACAAATTCAGATGAGATGTGTGTCTTCTTGCCTGATGCATGTAACTTTGAAATTAATTATTTACATCGCTACACAATTTCTTTCAACTATCAATTCTTAAAATAATACACGAAAATAACAACAACAACATGGTGCACTTTTGGTAATTTTGATAAGCACTTCCAGAGAGCAAACATTAACTATTTTGAGTGATTTAGAAAGACATAATGGAATACATTTATGCTTTGCAATCCTTATGATGTACCAAGCAGCAGGGCATCTATTCTTCTTGCCACTTGCATTTCTATGGGTTAAGTGGACTTGACGAGAGAATTCAATCAAGGCAACACTTGAACAAGTTTCAGAGGGTTGGTAGGAAAAAATCCAGGTTTCTAATGCATTTGGACATAATTTTGTTTTGCATATGTACAAAAAAAAGAAGTAAAACACAAAAAAAGAAGTAAAACACATGTGGAACTCAACTCACAACATTCAGCTAAAAGTACGGTCTAACAAATGTGACATTCTTTTCACACAGTGCACCTTTTGTTAGTCGGTTGTGTTACAGCCTCGACATTGATTCTGTGTACCTGAACAGTGAAATTTTGTGAATCCCATTGCCTACAACCTCCGCATTCCATTCCACACATTTTTGTTTTTAAACTGAAGCTTCAACTTTCCAAAACAATGTAGAGAATACACATAGTTCATGTTCTCGTTTGAGTTTCATTTCTTTGAATATTTTGATATGACACATATGCAAAACAGTAAAGACCTTGGTAGACTTATGATCTAGTTCCTCAAATTTAAAACAAACCACCCTTTAGCATGTCTTCAGAGTCATCAAAGTTGACATCAACATCAATAGAGAACAAGGTGTACAATTGCAGGAACAACGGGTTTTCGTAATTGGGAACAAATCAAACCACATAATCATACATCATCAATGAATCTCACCTTGCTATTGGGCATTTTTGTGGTCAGCCTATCTCTGGCCTCTTTAGCTGCCTCCAAGACCTCTTTAATCATACCTTGAGCCTCCTGATCAGTCACGTCATCACTTCCTTCAGGGTTCCTGGTGGCGAAAATTAAGCAATATCTTGAACACTAAAATGCATCACAAGGTGAGAACTAATAATGAATCAACATTATTACAATATCGGCACTTTTTTTTTCCGTACGTTTTCAGTGGAGTTTCTTGTAAGCATTACTCTCAGCCCTAAACATGGATGCGCCAAACTTATCCGTCAAACTTTTCTGTATCGGTCCTCAAATCTACGGATGACAGCATCCCTCAGAAGCATTTATCAGCTATATTGGAGGGTTTTTTTCTCTTGAAAAGCTCTTTCCAACATCCACCAAGGCTGTTACTTCAAAATTAAATGGCCCAAAAAGGGGAATCTGAACTTCAAGGTAGCAGCCAGAACGGAAGTATGAAAAATGTATCAAAGAAACTTATGCAACAAAGTAACCGTAGTTTGGATTTCTAGAATATTTGGGTACGATACAGACTCCTTTTAAATACACGTCAATGAGACAGGAATGCTTTGATTTCAACGTTAAAGATAAAAATGAGAATCCCTTGTATCCAATTATATAGAAAACATGACAAAATAGAGTACATATCAAAGAAACAGAAACAGTTCTATGGAAATGGTAGGAAATGGTTAGGGAATGGTAAGGAAATGGACTTCAAATGGACTTTCTCTTTCAGGAGAAGATGTTTTTCAACATTCTAGTACTAACCCTAAGTAAGTGGTACGTTCCTCAGCTTCTTCTTCTATGATCATATCCTCTGTTTCATTTGAGTCTCCCCCATCAACATCCTCTGACCTCCTCCCTTTTTTCTTCCTTAGATTTCGGCTCCTCTGCTTCGACAGACTCTCCATGTCTTCCGTGTAGTTGAAAGCCCGTTTTACGGCAGCGAGACGCTCCTGGATCAGGGGTGATTGATCAAATCATAACAAATGTAATATTTATCGGTTTATTTTTAATATCTACCAAACACACAAATTATCTTCGAGGTTGTTGACTATTTTCTCATCAAATTTCCACTTGAAAATGATTATTCAGACACTTTGCCATTTCAGATCTGGCAGGATGGAGATGTTGGATTATTTAATTTATATTAGACAACTAAATACTGAACCTCTGAAAAGGAGCGATAGACATGCAAAGTATGAGATCACTCACAGTTTGCCTTTGTGAGACACAGCAGTTAACATGATTTTGACCTTTTGACCTCTGGTGACTCCAAATGACCTTGGACCTCCACCAAAATCAGTAGGTGCCATCTGCTCAATATGGGCAATCTACAGCCAAAATATAAGATGCCACCACTGTTATCCTGCCTAAGATATAGTGTTTACAAGGTTTTCCCAATCTGACCTCTTGTGACTTTAGATGACCTTTGACTTCCACCATAAACAATAGGGATCACCTATCCAGTATGGCCAATCCACACATCAAGTATGACATCAGTCACCATTACCCTTCTGGAGATAATGTATTTTTAAGGTCTTTACACTTTGAACTCTGGTGACTTCAAATGACGTTTTACCTTCACCAAAAAAAGAGGTATTCCACTCAGTGTATACAATCCACACATCAAGTATGAAATCAGTCAAGGTTACCCTCCTGGGGATATTGTGTTTACAAGTTTTTACAGATTGATGTCTGGTGACCTCAAATGGCCTTTGACCTCAACCAAAAACAATCAGGATTATCTACTTACTATGACCGACTCACAATCAAAGTATGAGATCAGTCATGGTTACTCTTCTTGAGATATCATGTTTACAAGAAGTGTCACATACAGACACATACACACACACACATGACGTCACCATCTCATAGATTCCTTCTGCTCACAGCATGGAATCAATAAGAAAAAATAGGATTTTCATGAATGGACTTGAAACAGAAAGTCCTTTAATTGTCTTATCTGATATATAGAATAACAACATTGTCATGGCAAGCTAGTAACTACATGGCAAGTTACAGTCTTGTTGGATACAACCTAAGAAAATATGAAATACTGAAACAATCTTAAATGAAAGTCAATACACTTTTCGATGGCTTTCTTGTAAATTTCATTTCTTTGTGTGCTTCTGTCATCGAGCCTCCACAGACTTAGATGACTGATGGAGAATTATACAATATGGTTATTACCTTGCTCATTATTTTCTGTCCAGCAGCTAAGAGTTTCTTTGCTGCCTTATAGTAGATCGTTTCTGGTTGGTTGTACGTCATGCAATTGTTACACATCAGGGTGAAGTCCTCCTACAATTAAAAAAAAAACAATACTGGAAATGAGATATTGAGTACTAAGAGCAAACTTTCATCTACAGGATAAACACTTTATGATTACATACAATGTAAATCAGCCACTATTCAAGGATAAGTCTTCATCCAATTGAAAACATTCGATTTGATAGTCTAAAGTTCTTCGGCAGACAGGGTAAATTGAACTGGCAATGAAATGGCAATAAACCAAAAGAACAATGGACTACATGATGATTTAATTTGGCCGTACGATTTAAGTTGCAAGTTTCAGCTCTTTTGGACACTGGTGGGCTGAAAATATATCTCCCTAGCAACCACACTTGCGCATATATTGACTGTCCACTGGCTTTAAACTGAACATACTGTTGTCAGATCTACTGCCACTAACAGGAGATGGTTATTGCGTGCACAGCTAATTGAGATGTTTGATTGGCTATGTTACAGATCGAAGGACGGGCAGTGCAGGTTGTTACTCGTCACTCAGTTAAACCTACTGGAAAACCTGCAGCACGGCCCATGCGATGGGTTTTGAAATGCAACCTTAATCTAATGGCTATTAGCGAGGGTTATTATTGTGCTTAAGTAACAAAAGTGTAAAAGCTTGGTGATTTACCTGGTATTGTTCAATCAAGAGATACTTCCCTTCTTTAATCTTCTTCTTCATTGTGCTAAAATCCATCGGGTTAGCTATGATTGATGAGTAACCCGGAGCAATCAGATCAGTCACAGGATGAGCGAAAAACTTGTCCACATCTTTCCTGGTGCGGTGTGCAGAAAAATGAGGAAACAATGTCATATATATATAATCATGAGATATCAGAGAGGGTCATAATGATCATATGAGTCCATAGCATACATGTAGAAGAAATTATTCTATTTTCAGTATACATGTTACTGAGGGTGTTATAATTTTCTCTTTCCATGCACTGAAATCACTGGAACACTATCATCATTCATGCAAAGCATTCAGAGCATTTTAATAGTCTTGATACTTACTACCACATTAAAATAATGGCTAAAGACGAAGTAAGAATTCTTAACTTTCACTACTTACTTTTCCAAGGATGTATGCAAGCTTTCTAACACTTTTGTTAAAGGATCTTTAGCATCAAGACCTGTGAGAGGAAATGACAACAATGTATGTGCAACTTTTATTTTTTTCATCACTGACACAGATTTAATATTAAATAATGTATAAAGTCAGTAACCTAGAATGAAAAAAAAAGGCTTACCTTCCATAGCAAGCTTGATACGCATTCAAATCACTACAACTTCACTAGTGTAGTACACTGCAAAATTTTAAATCAGACACCATATTCAACCATGACAGAAAACTGGTGTAAAATAAATTACAACTTGAAACCTTACCTAACCCTCTGATTTTAACTTCTCTTTCTCGACCTCCTTTTGGAGATTGTTTCTTGTCAGGATTAGAGATGAGAAGTTTCTTCAATGGTAAGACAGGGGTCTTCTCAATAGCAGGTGCTGCCTGTTTCTCTGGCTCTTCATCTTCCTTTTCTTCAACCTCTGCTTCTCCTTCTTGCTCTTCTGTTTCATTAAGGTCTTCTTTCATGGGCTCTGACTCTTCCTCCGGTTCAGCCATCTCCACTGTATCACTGCCCGTGTAATCTGATTCAACACTCTTTAGAATACAAAAAGATGACATCACATGCATTAACGTTATCAACACATTTTTGTGAAAAATAAACACTTGTGATGATGTTCATGTATTATGATAATCAAATATAACGCAACTTTTGACACAAAAGAAGTTAAAGCCAAGTTGTTTCTTACAGCACAGGATAACATAAAAGAATTCTGACGTCTGATTCAAATAACTGCAAAGTACAAAGTTTGAAAGAGAAATTGAAACATTCATTAAGGAGGTAAAACAAATACAATAATTCTTTTGTTATTTGTGACCGTGTCTTATAAAGTCATGTACCAAATAATCAAAGTTTGATCATATTTGGAGTATATCACTGACAATTAACAAGACAACTTACTGTAGAAACATTCTGTAAATCTGTGAGATGTAAAGTTTCTACAGAGTTGCTATGTTACCATGACAACATGTGTATGTCAGGAAGTGCTAGCATGATCAAGAGGAAAGACAAGAGCCCAAGGGCTCTACGGTGCCTTGATTAAGTGGGAATGCCATGCACTGAAGACATAGGCAACCAAACTGCATAGAAATAACACTCATAATACAAAGTCTGAATACAATATGACTAATAATTGTCAAGCTACTTTAGTAGAGATTTGTCCCCACATAATTTTGTGCCCCAAAATGGATGGTAACAAATTAAAAACAAAATTAGTATTCAAAACCAGTAAGACCCAAATGTTTCATCTACCAAATTATTAGGATTACATAGCCAAAATTGCTCTACAATAATCACCCTAATAATAACTTAGTTTGGAATACAACCTGGCTCCTAACTATTGTGCCATAGAAGACTGCAAAGAGTCCATGAAAATGGGTGACCAGAAACCAAAGTAAAAAAGACGTAATTTTAGACAGTAAATTTTGCAAGTATAAATAAGCCTGCAAATGTTCCCAAAGAGCTATCATACTGCCACTAGCACATCAAAAAATTTCTGTGACAATTTTTTTCATTGACTATAGCACAGAAAGAATGTGATCTTTCCACTGCAGTAAGCATAATGCAAAATCAGATGCAAAAGTGCACTGCATTAGTCAACACTTTGTACGGTACCCCATAAGGGCTGTTTACAGCCAAATTTGGGGTTTTTAAAAACAGTACTGGGTTGAGAGTCCCTTCCACTGAGAAGAAAGCATATTACTGAAGTTGACCCACATGGACACATGCCTATCATCATTCAACATATCTCCACTAAGTTTGGATACATTCAAGCGAATGATTGTAGAGTTGTAACAACTCAAACATTTTCCCCTCTGACCCTGTAACTTCATTTATATGAATGATACGGGCACCAAAATCAAGAGGGCACACTTTCTCAATAATGCAGATCTACCTACAAGTTTGACTCTCATCCGTCTTTCCCTTATTGTTTTAGAGCGAACCCAAGAAACTGTTACAGACACACACACATACATCACTGCATAGGTTCCATTGCTGATGCATTGAACCAAAAAAGTCAGTGAAGGAACAAGCTTTTTTCTTTCTGTTTTGTTTTTTTGAAAAAATGAATATTTTTGAGACACCTTTACAAATGATCAGGATATATGACTGCATTTAAATTGGTTTGAAGTTTGTAGTCAACCATTTAATTTTCCCTTGAGTCAAGTCTCTTCAGTTAAAGCAATATCTGGATTAGGATGAAGATGGTCAGAGAGTTTAGGTTCACTTCAACTGATGGAACACTAATTGCTAACATCTTCATTCCTGTACAAAGTCCTGCCAGGAATTTAACCTACAGTAACCTAATTCACACTTCAAAGTTTTCTGCACTGACCCTTTCCTCATGCTTCTTCTTTTTTCTCCTTTTCTTCCTGCTGACCTCAGGTGTAACACTCATCTCAGGATCATCTTCTGGAGGTAGGACTGACTCCTGTGGAATGGCTATGCTACTGGAAGCTCCATCTTTACCCACCTTCAGGACTAGCTTCAGCGGTGGTTCTTCGGTAACGACATTTCATGCAGATAGCATCAACATACATGTTAATAATCTCACATTGATGAGGTGAAAACAGAAAACATGTCTAGGTAATAACCAATGAATGCAATAAGCTAATAAAAAAATTATGTGCACACTTGTGACAAATTCTGTCCCATGAAAGAAAACAAAGCTTTGGCTGGAATAGTTTATTACCAGTTGTGGTAGACTAGTATGATACAAGCTGCAAACAAGCCAATGAGCTACCAGTGCCACAATGGATACTGAAAGTGGATCAGCCAAGAAAAAGATATTTGAAAAATCATACAAGAATGAGAATGCCCTGTGGTGTACCTTGAGCACTACATAAACTTAACTGGGTGTATCATGAGTTGATCACATAAGAAACATCATGACCATAAAAATATGAAAAGGTTTCATTGATAACACTCAATAAAGGCAACAAAATTTGCAGTGATACTTTGCTAAGTGCCTCATTGCTCTATATTTTAGATGTGTTTTGACTGAGTAATCTGTGGAAAACAAATTTTGAAATGAAATTCTTGTGGCAGTACACAACTCAAGGTCAAAGAAGAAAGCCTGAGTCAATCACTACCAAAAAAAAAACATAAAATGCAACTCAAATTTAGAATCCGTGACAACATGCACACACGTCACATACAATATACCGCGATATACTTGAATGAGCAATGGTTGTAGTGCCAGCAATAACGTATACATACTATAGGGTTAAGGTATTACAGGGCTGGGAAATTATGGATACATTGTATAAATATATCTTCAAACACCCATCAACCGAATTCCCTCTGGTAGCGTAGTGGGTTAGGGATAGGGCTGTTAAGCGACTGTTAGTGTTACTGTACCCACATGGGTTCGAATCCTCATCTAACCTCTTTCCTTTCGCAGGTTTAACTGCTATCATTTCTCTCCGCAGGTTTTCACAGGGCGTCTACAACTTTGTGAGATATGAAGGAAGACAAAAAAAGGGATCTCTGGAAAAAAAAACAACTTACAAACGTTTTCAGTCGTCTGATACCCTTGTTGACCGCACTTGTGGTCATGGATTCTAAATTCATACCTAAGTTGCAATTAATGACCACATTTGACAACACTAATGCTTACAAACTGCGCAGTGACTACGAGTGCGACTGCGTCTCCAGAGTCTCAGTGGTACTAAGCCTATGCCTAACGTTACAGGCCTATGTGTCTATTACTAGTACTACACGTTAACCAGGGACGTTGCATTCTGCAGTTGGAGTTGTACAGAAACTAGCCTAGGCCTAAGTAGTTTACGTCATCTTCTACCATTGCATTAAATTAAACATGAATTAGCAGGAGAGGGTTGCACTAAAATTTCTGTTCATGTTCAGCTTGAAAATGTTAACCACAACATGAGGCCTAAACGGTAGCAAACAACACATTTACAAACACAAATTACACTACTACGGTTAGGCCATATGTATTCGCTAAACTGGTACGAAACGATGTCACTAAATGACAATTTCGAGTAAAAAGAACAAATGATGAGTCAATATTTAACAATAAAACGTTTCTTCCTGAAGCGTCTTAAATTACAGTTATACCATTAGAAGTTGGTTTTTCTGCTCTGTATTGTCGTTTGTGTTTCCGCCCCATGCCGTATTTTTAGTCAATTAGGCCCGACTTCACCAAATGTCCACAGACCAACACTAGCGAAGGAAAACAAAGACCGTAGGAAACGCAACCACAACTTGGAACCAGATCAGTAAAACATAGACTGCATGATGCTAATACTCCGTTGCCCTATGTAGGCGAACAGCCTCTTGTCACGAAAATTGTTCGTATAAAATACTATCATACGTTCTCTGTGATGGTATATACGCCAGTTCAGTATACTGTGCAGATTGCTGAGGCAACCATTTAAAGGCAGTCACTCATCACTCCAAGCTACATTTTTGACTACGGTGAGCAAAATTCTCGATTGGTTCTGCATTTGACTGACAGCAAATTCGAAAGATGCAGAGTATAGCTCATAATACACAGCCTTCACAGGGGTCGAGTGTCTTGATTATACGTGTCGAGTAGATTTAACAGGCTTTGGGAGGGACTACTCTACAAGTAAGCAGGTGAAGGAGTTGAAACTGGGGGCTACTCAGTGACCCAATACAGATGTGGGCACCGCATTGAGCACATTTAGGTGGGAAACTCAGTGAAACACCTACAACAGGGGTGGCCAACCAATTAAAGAAACACAGAGAATGAGTAAAGAAAAGAACTATTAACAGATTATCATAAAAAGCTTTTGATCATAACTAATATTTTGTTCCCAAATCGTAGATTTGTCTTGTTTCAACACAGTGGCGTAACCTGTTGGGGTCTGGAGCTGACCCTGAAAAATGTCTTCCCCACCACTTTCCCCCTCCCCCTTGCAACGCGTAAGTTAAAAAAAATGTAGGTTTGAATTTGTGCAACACAATAACTACTACTAATAAAGCATATTTTATTTTAAAAAGAGACATACAGGCTGAGTATAAATTAGGTTGATACTACAGTCAGAAAAATGAAAGAGGAACTAAGCAATTGAAATGAGAACTGAACTGAAGCAGTAAAGGGCCCATGTTACATCTTTTTTATTATTATTATTATTTTTTAAAATAGCAAAAATTGAAAATCTTGATTCTGACATGATTTGGTAAAAGCAAAACTTTTCATCACTGAAGGAGCAATGAACAAATTATGAGCAGATGGTGTTTGTTGATATGTTAACGATGAATTAAAGAAGTAAGATTATACACAGTTTAAAATAGTATATGCCACAGGTAGCCTACAATGTAGCCAAAGACTGATAATTATGAGGGACGTGCAACGCAGTGATGAAGTGGTAAACGTGAATATTTATGACCCAACCAAAACCTATGGAAGGTCCCCAATTACATGTTGATATTCATTAATGAATTTTTCATGTATGAATTTCTCTTATCATCAGTTCTACCATATTTGTAGTGGAAATGTAAATTTCCTTACCTGACTGAGTTCGAAAAAATGAAGCAAATGTTAGATGAAATTCACAATGTCAGAGAAACCTGAGAAGTGCCATTTCCTGCAATCTGAGGGGCGCTTTTATAAATAAAAAAAATTCTGTGCACGCTTCGCGCCAATTGATGGTGGCACTTAGCTTAGATAAAGTCATAACTGCCTTCCCCCAATTCAAACCCATTGTCACCCTTTAGCCCCCCCCCCCCCCTCTCGTGCGGATGAAAAAGTCTGGTTAGGCCACTGTTTCAGCAGTCTCAGCTGACGTCCGTCTCTTCACATGCAAAGGTGATGAAGTACTTGACGTGAATTTTTCAGAAACATATCCGTAGGTTCCCTTGGCATCAATTATCTGTCGGTTTAAAACACTCGGCATCTATTATAGGTTTATAAGCTATTTGTTCCCCCTCATACGGCTCTGTCACTGGTCACTAACAACAGTCCATTAATTATCTCTAAGCTTGTACCGAGAAACCTGAAGGAATAAATTTACATTAATCCTTTCCAGTACATTATACAGATCAGCTCGAACACATCGTGTTCAGAATGATATGATCAAGGCAAATAATTACTAGATACTCCGGGAATATTTGAAGACATTTCATACTTGTTTGAACACTGTTTGGACAAGCACGGGGTGGATGCTCTTGCTTAAAGGTGGAGAGTTAGCTTGGTGATTAGAGTGTCCGTCTTGCAATCAAAGGGTCCCCGGAACATCAAATCCCCGTGGAACCACTTGGAAAATTTCTGGGGATTCAAATTTGACTTGTTCGGTAAAGCTGTTTACAGTGGTGCTGAGGGGGTTATTTGGGTTCCTGTTGTTCGATTTAGGTCTTGTCCGCTTCAGGTTGCTTGGTACAGCTGATGGGCTACTGAGCTGGACAGGTTCTCCACCCCTCCCAGCCTTTGGGGAAAGTGGCTAAAGACTGGGGGATACACTCTCGTCCGTCGGATGGGGACGTTAGTATGGCGGTCCCGCCCGGGGTGCAGGTTTGGGTTTGAATAGTTTGCATTGGCGATTGTCTGGTTTCACCCCTGCCTCGATATCCTCTGGACACTTATCGAAAAGAGAAGGCGAATCTCGCCGTCGTTCATCCACGATCAACACGGTATAGGGTCCTTGATGAGCCCATACGCCGGGGCTTCCTGATCCTCAACTTTCAAATTCAAATTTTGTCTCAGTTTGTTGTTCCTTCTTTTGCTTTCTTTTGTTTTTTCTGCTTTGTAAAAGCTTTAGTTTGTCCAGGTTCTCCACTTGTTCCTTCTCTTTATCCTTTTTATTATTCTTTCATTGCTTCTCAAGAAAGCAAATAGTAAATCAAATATGTCATGAAGTTTAGTGCTCTATATCACTAATTAAGATGGCGAGGGTTTTACAATGAGGCACCACATGCGGACACCAAGTTGTCATCTATGGTAATAATAAATTCCATCGGCACTTATTGCAAGTCATGCCTAGTGAGTGTTGTAATAGTAGTGTTCCACCACAATAGCTCACCGTATGATGTATGGCGCAAATTTCAAGTACACTATAACGTTAGTAACCCAGTACTGTAGCACTACTAGCAGCCTAACTTGCCCTAAGTTAAGCCTGTTATATGTAGCTGTCTATTTAATATTTTTCCTTGCTAATTGAAGTTGTGAAGTAAAAATAAGTGGTGATCAACTGTCTTCATGAGTCATAGTATGACCTGCCATAGCATGTAAACAGCTTAATCTTAAAACTTCTGTTCGTTACTGTCCGACTAAAGCCATCAGGAAAATATTCAGAACATATTGCTGCGGATGAGGTTGTATTCCTGTTGGTTTTGGGTAGGCTACGTAAAGTTTGGCCTAAGTTCAATTCCTAGGCTGAAGTTCGGCCTAAGCTTACTCAGACCTAGGGCCCAGCCAGGCTAAGCTAATAGTAAAAGTAATACTTATTGATTGGCCTAGCCGTATCACAATATCAGGTTAGGGCCTAGACTTTAGTAAGGCTGCGTTAGGATACACATAGCACTAACTGTTTGTGATGCATAGATCAAAGAAATACTATAAACATTAATATTGGAAGCAAGCAGTTTTGCCCATATTAATTATTAATATTATGCTTTTGACATGGCATTACCGGTTTGCCCCACTGCTAGGCCTGGACCCTAGCCCTAAAATTAAGTTAGAAATGAATAAAGCTACTGAAAATAATTTAGATCCCAGAAGGATCTAACTGTTGAAACAGTACTACTTGTTTACGCTTGCCTTAAAAGACTTTTTTAGGTCCCAGTCTTTTTACATTTGTACACTCTTCATTACATGTTTGTCTCTTTTTTCGGACAGTTGGTTAATTATTTCAATTTTCATTGTTTTCTTTGAATAACATTTAACTAAAGCAAAGGTGCTGTATAAATGTAATATAATAAGGGAGAGCAAGGTTAGTTTAAATGTTTTTCAGAAAAAATCCCAAATCCTCAAATTAGATGTTTAACTTGGAGAAAAATTAGAATTATACCATCTTTTGATACATTTAAAAATAGCTTAAACACTTTTTGGAAGGATAAAACTGGTTTGTTCAAGAACTGTACAAGATGCGTTGATGCTGACATGATGGTCTTTTTCTTTTCTCTGGAGCAATGAAATGGCTATTTGACCAACAACATTGAAGTTGATGTGATGTGATGATACCATATGTCCATAGGGGTTGATAATTGCGCATATTGAGAATGGTGGAACTTCTTCGGTTTGGATAAATTCATCAGTAACTGTGACCTCTAAAGATATTCAAACTAACCCTACATGTGGGTGATCATTAAGTACACTTAATGCAGAATGGTTGTAAGAGGGAAGCCTAATTCTTTTTACTTTCACAGCGTTTTGATCTTAAGATGTAAAACGTGCAGAGGTTTACATTTGAAACTGGTACAGTTATGATGTACAGTACAGTACCAAAAGTAAGCTCTACATGTCCACATTAACATGAGAGTTAAGACAAGTCTACACTGATGGTAATCACCGTGCTTGCTTCCTGGTGTGTCCTCAGTTCCTCTGTTTATCCTCCATCAGTTAGTACATGCCAGCCACTGACATTGTATGCATTGATCTTCCTTTTTTTCTGCAGTGTTTCTGTGCTTGAATACCTACCTTTGCACAACATGAAAAGTGACATGGTTTACACCTGGCCAGAAACACAAATGGCAACATGTAAAAATGGCATGAATGCTATCTAGCATCCATGCTTTTCACTATTGTTGGCTGTAGTACAGAATTCACACAACTCTCATTCAGCACTAAAGGCTCTGATGTTTACATCTAACTGGTCAATTTCATCTTCACTTTCAGATTAAAGTATCATCATAGCGTGAATCAAGTTATTGAGAATGATGAATGGAGTCGGAGAATTAAGCGCAGCCCTGCCATCATCAGGAAACGACGACATCAAATCTGTGCATGTTGAAGTCTGTCAGAATACTTACAGGTATGATTGTTCAAATTTCCAGAATATATAAAGAGCCATTGTTGAGTAATATTGACAAGCCTTTGTTTTATCTTATCAAGACTTTTACTAAATGAACAGTCAATTTGAAATCTGAATAATGCTCATAGATTTACCTCTACTCACAGTCTATATTTATATTGCTCGACAGAAAAATAAAATTAGAAATGATTTCATAGTGATAAGTCAGAAAATTGATTTCATCATACTGTATGATTGTGTATTTCACCATTGTGACACAAATTTTTCAGTCTCACAAGTGATGTTATGTTTCTTTTTTAACAGCACAGTAACAAAAATTGAAATCCAAGATCATGTACGGGAAATGCTCTACAAGATGAATGTTCTCTATGGAGATGTCAACATCACCGAGTTTGAAGACCCATTTCTCACCAAACATGTAAAGTATGTCAGCATAACAGATTCTGACATGACTGGATCTGGAGAACAGGTGATTTAATTTAGCCATATCGTAGATTACCTCAGGGTTCACCTTGAATGTTGAATTATTTTTAATTACTACATAACTTAATTCATCCAGAAATGAGTTGTATGACTTTAAATATGTAGTTGTGTCTTCTTTTATATATTCATATATCACAAAAAGGAAAAAGCTTTACACATTAGAATATACTTCTATTTTCTACTTAATTAATTTAGTTAGTCCAAAAATTAGTTGTATGACTTTAAATGTGTAGTTGTGTCTTCTTTTGTATTTTAATACATAGGGTATTTTTGAAGTTGTCAAGGACACATGGTGTTAATGGCATTGTTGCATGCTTTGCAAGTTTGCCTCTATACAGCACCTGACCTGGCAGACTGTTGTGGTGATGAGCTTTTAGACTCAATAGAACAATTATTTGACATTGCCAATGAGACACCAAAGACATCAGTAATTTTTGGCAAAGGAAGCATATTAGCTGTTGAACTTTAGTAGTGTAGTGTTGTTAATATCTAAAAAATAGAGTGGATGTACTTCAGCAGCAACATGATTTCACAGATTTTGTTGTATTGTGATTCCATCTTTGGTGTTGGTATATTCGTATTGTTTTATTGTGCTTCCAACTTTGTCGTTGATCTATCCATTTTGTTGTTGGTTTATACATTTTGTTCTATTGTGATTCCGTCTTTGTTGTTGGTTTATCCATTCTTCCTTTGTCTTCTCATGTCGCAGACCATCAACCTTTGCTCTGCTTCACTCTGGATTCACGTCTTCAGTCTGAATGACGAAGGTCCGGCTGCAGAGGAGTTAGAAGGAGAGGAGATGTCTGCAGCCAATCACTGGCTGCTGCCTGCCGGTATGAAAAAGGGTTTCTCTTGTCGTCAGTCAGCCTGACAAAACTCCCTTGTACATTACATCACACTATGCATGGACAGAAATACCATACCAAACCCACTTTCATAATGTACCAAGTCATTCTATATCATAAGATACCATAATATAGTGTATCAACCTATCATAGTATGGCACACCGTACCAAATTACAACACTGAAAAAGAAAAAAAAATCAAATTCAATTAAATGCTACAGAGTGGATCTGTCTCACATGTCAATGTTTTAGATTTCATATGTTGTGAATATTTTCAAGAATTGTCCTCACATCTATAAAATTCTTAAACATCACATAATTTCTTTAATTTCTATGGATCGTAATGGTCAATGCATTTATTTTATTACACCAAAGAAATATTGTTTAGTCAAAGCAGAAGTCAGCCGGAATCAATTAAGACAACATAAACTAATGTGTAATACAAAATGTTCGCTTAATGGAAGAATATTCAAGTCAAAACAATCTTTTCAGTAGTATTCATCATTATTCAGTATCCTTGGAGTGATTTAAACTTTTGACTGACTTTAGTTCCACTGATTTTTGTCACCATTTCTATGTTATGCTTTTCTTTCAGCCGAGTTGGAAGGCCTGTGGGATAATCTAATATTTGATGGTCCCATCAAGTTGAATTTACTGCAGTATGCTATGACAACACTTTTATTTTCTGATCGTAAAGTAGACCCAAGCATCATATCCTGGAACAGAGTGGTGCTCCTCCATGGTATGAATTGTCTCATTGAACATTTATGTATCACTATTAACATGTAAACTGATGATTTTTCTGCTTTATCCTCCTCTGCAAAGCTTATATATCACAGAATTTGTCAAGAAAGTAACTGTTTTATTAAGCTGCATCCACAGGTTTTAAGTATCTTACTGGTGCAATGGCATATAAGTATTTTTAATTTCAGAAAGGTCATATTTTGGACTTATCTAGGAAACAGTAATCCTTTCACTGTGGGGTTCTTAAAGGATATCTTAAACTTTGTCCTGGCTTAAAAAGAAAAACAAGTTTATTAAAAAGAAGAATCATAGCTAGATGAACGCAAACATAACATCAAAAAGGTTCTGATTTATGGCAATACTTTCCAGTTCTTCGTTTGACATTTCAGCCGCTTATTGTAATATGGGCTATTTTTTTTTTCTCTTGTCAGGACCTCCAGGTACTGGTAAGACATCCCTCTGCAAGGCATTGGCTCAGAAGCTTACAGTCAGACTCTCAGACAGGTAAACAGAAAAAAATGACATAAAGTATGGATCGACTTCCTGAAAGTTAATGCAGTTCTCATTCCCATCTTGGGTTGCTTTTGGTACCAACATGGGATGCAGGAATCGTATCACCATATCTGCCAATGCTGACAGATGGAATTGTTGACCAAAAATGTAATCGAAAACCAAGTTGGCTTTGAATGTAATGTTGAAATTGTGATACATCATAATGTTTGTGATGCCCTAAGTTTATCGTAGCATTATTTCAGAGTAAATTGAATTTCAAACCCAGCTTGTTTTAGGACATATGGTCTGTTTTTGTGTTATGTTCTTTATGGTCTTCCTTTGCATTTTCGTCAATAGGTATTCTTTCGGCCAGTTGATCGAGATTAATAGTCACAGCCTATTTTCAAAATGGTTTTCGGAGGTGAGTCGGTTGTCTCAGTTCCATCGGTCAAAGCAAATGTTGTGTTCACTGGGTCTTTTGTTTAAGCCATTGCAGTTTTTAGCTGTTCAGTGAATGTCATCAAGGTTTATTACATAATTCAAAAACCTCAGTTCTTCCAGGCTTGCCTTTTTGTCCTTTCTGATTTACGTCATCGCGTGGTGCACAAAGAAAAGTGACTGGTGAAGAGGGCCAATCAGAATTTCAAGACAACTGTCGTTTGTTTGACTTAGCCAATAGAGCATTAAAGTTAATAGGCCACCTTAATATTACTGATCTGGCTGCTTTTGCAATGTGACTTTTTAGAATGCATACATGACAGGCAGTAACATCTGAAAAATGGAGTAGGCCAGTAAGTTATTAAAAATAAGCATGAGTCATAAATGGCACAATGGCAGATAATGTGAAGAAGGAGCTTTCTTATGTGATTATTCTAGAATACACCAAATTGCAGGAGTAAGCCAAAGCTCTAATATAAGTTTGGTCACAGTTGAACATGTTTTTTTTTTTTTTTTACTCTTGGTCATTGGAGGGATAAACACAAATTCTCTTAAATGTATGTATGAAATATCAACATTCCATCTGCAGTAACCATTTATTTGTAGAAGTCATCACTTGACCTGTTTGTGCTGGCCTTTCTAATTGAAACTTATTCAAATTTGTAAAGACAGAGATTTAAAGACATGAGGTCAAATTTGCTTTGATTGTTCAAACCTGAAAATACCTCTTTACATGTATGTTCTATTCTTAATTTACTGTTTTGGTTCAACAGAGTGGAAAACTTGTAATGAAAATGTTCCAGAAGATTCAAGAACTCATTGATGACCCTGATGCTATTGTCTTTGTCTTAATTGATGAGGTAATGTCAACCTGATCCTTTGATCTGTGTTTTGTTGGTACTGTCAAATTTTTTGACATTGTTTGACTTTTTTTAACTTGTTGCTGGGTCTTGTTGGTGGGAACAACATAGTTCCTACCAACAAGTTGGAGGGAACTTCTAATTAAAAATATGTAACTGTTTTTTTTTCTATTAGTGATAGTAAAGCCCTGATGTGCTATTGTTATGTTGGTGTTAATACAACTTTATTGCCATTGTATTCATATAGGTGGTAGTAAGTACATCTCTTATGCCACTGTCTTTGTCAAAGGTGATATTACGTTGTTGCCATTTGCAATAGTGCGAACTGCAAACCCCCTCAACCCCCCCACCTCCTGATGCTGTTCTTTTAATTTGTAAAGATAATATGCCATTGTTTGTTTTAACACATGGTGAAGTTGTTTTGTTTAATAAATGAGGTCATATGACCCCCTGTGTCTCATGAACACATGAGCTGAGACTCTTTGATTCAGTTGTGAATGGTCACTTATTTGAGTTATTTCTCTTGTTGATTTTACAATGGACTATTACATCTGCCTTTATTGTAGTCTAGCATTATTCAGAGTGCATGCATAGATTTAATTGTAACAAAGCCATGATTTTCTTGCCTGAAGTATCATGTAACCTCTAACAAAGTTGTTGTTGACTTCATTGTTAATTTTTTCTGCCATCATTGTAATATTTGATGGTTTTATTTTGTTTTCTTATGTAACAAGGAGACCATTATTTTCTGTCATTTGTGCTAAGACAATTATGCTGAGGTCTTTTGTTGTAATGGTTTGTATTTGTTGTGGACTGTATCACAACAAAGAGACATTTAAATCGCAGTAACTTGGTAAGTAAACAGCATATTTAAATGAAATTTGGTAAAGGTGTTCACCATTTGTTATTCTCTCATTTGATATCATCAAAAGTCCCGACTTTCCCTCTCCTTGAACTCTTGCAGGTTGAAAGTCTAACTGCAGCGAGACAGAGTTCACTGAGTGGTTCTGATCCTTCGGATGCAATCAGGGTGGTCAATGCCCTCTTGACTCAAATAGACCAAATCAAAAAGTAAGAAAAGGTTAACTCCACTCCAGACTGCATTGATTTCAAAGATTTTTGAAACATGATACAGAGATGACGTGATGGCTTTTCCATATTATATACCGTGCACCTTTTCTCCATAATGATAGTGGTTGCAAGTAGTAAAAATTCATGTTGTTTAGATGTTTGAAGTGAAACTGTTTCAAAGAAATTGTTGTTGAAGTAAAATAGAGAGCTGATGTTATAATTACGTGTAGCTTTCTCTGAGCTATTCTCATTGAATATGACTTGCATCGATTTGTCTTAGTGATAGAGATCTCAGCCAAAAACCTACAAAATGTTACAAAAATTATAAAACTTCATCTCTTTTGGAAGATGTTTAGAGAGTTATGCAGTTAATACTTCTGATCTATTTGTAAAGGCTTCGTTCAAAGCACTTTAGTTTTAATACTGAATGATTAGCCAGTGGTTTTTCAGTCATACTGACTTCTATCTAATTGCAGGAATCCCAACGTGCTTATACTTACCACGTCAAACGTAACTGGAGCAATCGACCTGGCCTTTGTGGACAGAGCAGATATCAAACAGTACATTGGACCCCCGTCAGCAGCTGCCATCTTTAAGATCTACCATTCGTGCCTCAATGAATTGATGAAAGTAAGTTGGTTAATTAATTTTTTCATTAATTAATTAAAATAATGAGCAAACCAATTGGGAGACACTTCACCAAACAACTAATATTTAACATGTAGCCTTTTTTTTTATTATCCCCTCTCCCAGAAATGCCCATTGTTTACCAGATTTCCGAGTAGAGCTATTCAGTGTTATTTCCAGAAGGTCTCTTCTGCTTAACATATTGATGGAAATGTCTGTGTCATATGAACAGACCATCCTTTAACGTTTGTCTCACATGATTTACTTCATTACAATGTTTCCACGGTGTTATTGTTCACGTCCTTTATATTTTGAACAGACAGGAATTATTAGTCCTCCCCAACAGATATTAGATCTAAGAGCCTTGGAAGTTGTGAGGTTTCTAGAAAATGACGCCACCAAGCACAGCCTTAAACTGAGAGATATAGCGCAGTAAGTGCACAACTGTATTTGTTTGTATGAGTTTCTTTGTCTTGTTTGCCAACATGTTTCCATCTACCTCATGATTAATTTTTTTTCTCAATGGCACAGAACTTGCAGACTTGTGTCTGATCTAGTGAATAATTTTGCCTAGAATTTTTTGTCCTAAATATTGAGGACAGACAGAAATGCAACTGAAATGTGATGCATATTGTTGCTTTCCAGTGACAAATAGTTTGTCAGTAATCGAACTCTATCTTGTGATAGCAGTTTGACATGATTAAAAATTATGAATCTGTAATTATATAGACTAATGGACTTCATACTGAACAAGAAATGTCCATGGACTGCAGAGCAGGACCAGTGAGTTTTCTTACTGGTTTTCATACCAGTATTTGTGTGCATTTAGGCTAGAACATATGTGTCTATAGAAAATTTGGAAAAGAAAATGACAATATCTCTGTGATCTTCCATTCCTTTTCTTTTGTCTCTTTCCAGAAAAAGTCAAGGTCTCAGTGGAAGGACATTGAGAAAGTTGGCATTTCTCGCTCATGCCTTGTTCATTCAGGTCGGTATCAAAACAGAATGTAAGGTTTTGAGTCGCACCATCTTGGAGCATTGTAGGCTGAACCCTTTAAAATTAGGACTTAACATTCAAGATTTTTAGAATGTCCTACAAAAAATGTCATCAGCTCAATTAACGAACTCCGTAGGTCTCTGTACCAGAGACATATTGGGAGCATTATTTAAATTACTCTTCTTCTCGCATAACAAGTCATTTCTTAATCGTTGTCGTTATTGGCATGAATGGGCCGGTCTTAAAGCTGGCTGTTAGTGTTAAGGGGTGGGATCAGGTTACGGGTGAAGGTTATTTTCAACGACCATGCGGTGTGGGAGTGAAGGTACGTAAGTCTAGCCATGCCATTGATGTCTGCTTTTCTTTAATTTCCACAGAAACATGTGGTCACATTGGAGGAATTCCTCGTGGCCCTGGAACGATCAGTTTGGAAGCAGTTTGAAGAGAAACAAGATCTGGAGATACCAAAAGCAACATCAGGGAGGATGGAAGAGACAAATGCCGATAGCTGATTATGTGACCTATGGCCTAGAAATATGTATTGGTTGGACATAACAAAAAAAATACACTAAATGCACTGTGAGGTGGTGGAATTTGTTACACCAGTAAATACATTTCCCAGCCGTCTGTGATAAAAATCAGACTGATGACGATGCTCAGACATAATTTCCAACTTTTCAAAGTAGGAGAAATTTTACATTTGAATTTGTGTTGCACTACGTGATCAGTGCCATCAATTTTTTTATGCAATTGCAGTTAATGTCATACTTCCAGAGTAACTGTCTTTTGAACACTGCTTCCATAGCTAAGCATTTTAATAAATGTGAAATTTTGACGATTATGTTGAGCCACATGTCAAGCCCATCATGCACAGACTAGGTGCATTTGGCGCTGTTTGCTTTCTGGATGTACCTCCTCTGCAGACCCTTCATGGACAATATCAATGTTTTTGTTGATTCCTTGCTGAAGGCAGAATGAATCTATGCAATGGTGATGTCATGTGTGTATGTAGGTATATTACGCTTTGCTTGTAAACACGATATCTCAAGAAGGGTAACCACCACTGACCTCATCCTTTATATGTAGGTTAGTCATACTGAGTTTATGATCCCTATCGCATTTTCTGGTGATCAAAGGTCATTTGAGGTCATTAGAGGTCAAAATATGAAAACCTGGTAAACACAATTATCTCAAGAAGGGTAACATTCACTGACCTCATACTTGGTGTGTTGGTTGGTCATACTGAGTGAATGATCCCTATGTTTTTCGGTGGAGGTCAAAGGTCATGAGGTCATCAGAGGTCAAACTGAAAACCTTGTTAACACAATATCTCCAGAAGGGTGACTGACCTGATACTTGTGTGTGGGTTGGTCATAGTGAGTACATGATCCCCATTGTATTAACTGGTTACTGACGAACGTAAGTCAGGAAGCCAAATAATGTTCTGTATTGAGTAGGCTCCATTATGTATTGATCAGCGGTATGGCTGCGCCAATGACAGTTGGATAATTGCCGACAGTAGCAGTGTTAGCACTGCGTGGGCTCGGAAAACAGTGTTCCCAGTGACTTTGGCGAGACAGTGCACTCAATGGAATAAAAGCTCACCCATCCTCCAGCAAATTAGGGGAAGGTAAAAACCAAGAAGAATAACTGTAATTGATCTGATGTTTGTCATGTTGGAAATTCATGTTTGTCATTAATATAGCCATGTGGCAAGGAATCAGAAAGGCTTTCTGGTTTAATCTTGAAATGAAATGCTGCCAAAGTTACACATTATTATCTCATACCAGCTAGCTGTATGAGCCATTGTAATGGTGCGACATCACTCTGTTCACAATTGTTACTCCGTCATGCTTTCATGCATTTGCATGAAACTTGGACACAATGTTTCATAGGTGGTGGACCATTTGGGGTGTTCAAAAACTAATGGTCCTAGGTCCCATGTGAGTTCTATTTACTATCTTATGAAATTTTGCAAAATGCTTCTCTTAGAGTGTACATGAATTTGTAGTCCAGGGTTCTATGTGGGCCCGATGGCCGATTTTGTGAAATCATGCAAAAGTTTTCTCCTCCTACGTTAAAGGGGCATAATTGAGCAATGGGTCAGATATTGAAACTCAGTCTAGTCGAGGGAGGTACATTAAAGGGACTCTTTGAGTTATTCAGTTGTCTTCTCAAACCTTGAGTGTCAAGGTTCCTGCAAGGGCTCTTTTACTGACAGATCAATTGTCAAGCTATCATAGTCCCCATGTGACACATGGAAATGAATACTAATGAGCTACACTGTTTGTGCTCTAGTTTATGATATTCTGCAAATTATGCAGTCCTACAGATTTTCTTGTACATGCAGTGTTTGTGATTCAGCGTAATGATACTTCTGGTGCTTCCTATATGATATACTGACGGTGTAAATGTTACCTTCCTTGTGTTCAGATGTGAACATCTGCACCGTCGGTGCTCTAGTTTAACTTACAAACAATTAGCTGATAATGTGTATGTGTTGGAAGGGGTGGTGGGGGGAGGGAGATTAGTTACTTCATATTGTGGTATATATTATGAGAGTATATAGTATAATACAAAGTGAAAATCATATCATTACATGGACCTTTATTTTTTATTGTGCTCTGGTCAATTGATGCACAGTTTCTCATTGTTTTTTTACATTGCCTGAGAAAACAATCTTAAATTGAAGCTTAATTCAAAACGCATAAGATGAATGATGAAAGGATCAAAGAAATGACCAGCCATGAAGTCATCTGTTGGCACGAAGAGGAATTGTTCTCGAATTCAAAGATGAGTTCATTTTTCTCTTCATCCTCCTTCAGTTTATCCTCTTTCGGGGGAGGTTGTTTGGTGGTCAATGAAGGTATTCCTGCTGCAGACTGCAAATAAATACAGAAACTTATTTTGTTAATACTGGACGATGACGATAGTCGGAAAACATTTCAGTCTAGTAATATTTTGACATGAAAAGATGCCAACTATTGTACTAGATTGCGTCTAAGGTTACCTATTAGGTGAACAATTTCTCAAAAAGGAGATGAGGACACCTCCCTTACAACCCTCTCCCAGACCAACCGTGCTTTCCCTCCCCTCAAATTTCTATTATCAACGTGGGTTATCATTTGCAAAAGTTATCGGTGCAAGCACTAGCTCTACTTTGTTACGAAATAATTGATGGTTGTTGTAGCAAACAAAAGACTAAAAATTATAATCGCCAAAAGGTTAGGTACATGCAGTCCAGGACACCTGAAAAGTGGTGGCGGCGGCTCTCCGCCTAGATAGTCCTGGCCGCGTAGTGTGTGAAAAGGATGCGTTTACACGTCAGGCCCCGAACACCTGCGGAAAACCTTGGAAAGGCGCCTCAGATGTTATATCATTGACGTAAGGCAATATGTGGCCCCTAATCAGTAGACCCTGCGTAGTGCCTTTGTGATTTCTGCTCGTTTTAATTCCCGTTCACCGATGGTGTCTAACCGGCATTTTTTTTTCCGCCGAGGACTTGGAACGGTTCTCCCGTGCTGACAGTATTACCCTTTTTTAGTCTGGGTTCATGCAGTCTAGAACACTCGGGAAATGCATTTCCGGCCATCATGTACGCCGCAGGCCAACTGTGTTATGATCTCCGAGGGAGATTAACTCCTTTGGAACAAAAAAATCAGGAGAAAAGTGCCCCTAAATTTCTAGGCGCATGGGCGCCTATGTGTTTAGCGCCTAAATATCTGCCATTATCTTTCTTGTGTCACCTGAACCCCACCTGATATGGAAAAAAGCATTGCCATTACTCCGCTCTCCCTCTCAGGCTGCCACAGACACTCATTTTTTCCTTGCACCGAGTCTGATAGTACCCCTCATTCGTGGAATTCTGGATCCGATTCTGATAACGTATTTGTACTGTACGAAAGTGTTGCGGTGGTGTCACCACTCAGTCCAGCCTGTCGGAATTTGGGACCTCCAACCTCCCCCCCCCCCCCCTTTCCCATCACTGGTAGCAGATATTGCAGAAAGACATTTACCCCCAAACTGAAAATGGGAAGGATGTCATTTCAAAGTTCTAGATTTTCTCCAGTTTGGCGGATACAGATACAAACGAAAAGTATGCGGTATATTTAGCTACCTCAATTCGAGGCACAATGCAGTCAAGCATTTCCTCAGAATATAGGTAACCCTCCAGACAGAGACAGTCCAGTGTTTCCGGGTCGTGTGTTGCTGTTTCGGGGCATCCCTTGTCCAAGATGTTGACTGTAGCGATCTGTGGTTTCGTTGACTCGGATTCCAAATCCCTTCTCACGATATCTCTTCGTCTACGTTCAGATTCCCTTTCCACCAGCTGAAAGAGATATTGTAACAAGATGCGTTCATTGAGGGGGGGGGGGGGTTAATGTGGAGGGGGTCTCATTGTTCAAACTACGTTTTGATCGAAACTGAATATTCCACTGGAAAGTGAAGGGGTTTTCGAAGCACGGAATTTATTTCAAACCACACACCATTAACTTTCTTTTGCAAAAACAGATTTCCAGTTGCATCAATGTTTTAAAAACATGCCTAGTAACAACAGCTAATTTCTGTAACACGTGTTCCTGAAAATGAAGCCCATAACTCTAAAAAATTGACAGGAATGAAAATGTAGATAAGGTGCCGTGGAAGTAAGTTCGTATCTCCAACATCCAAGATAATAATTAGGATTTTCAACGGTAGATCTAGTTGTCCCATGATGCAATGAATTTTGATAGTCATTTCTTTGCAAAGCCAACACTTTCAAATGGACCATCTGATTGAGATGTATAGAGAGAACTAGTCCCACTTTTTGTACAGTGTCCAATTCGCACGCCGTACTGGATTGACATAGTAAATTATTTCAGTTACTGGACGTGACGTCATTTGACGAAATCTTCCGCGGTGAATGAAAAACGCGGAGAAAGAAAATTTTGATATGCTATTAAATTTCTTCTGGACTGCGATAAAGTGTTCTCACCTTGAAGACTGTAGTAATTGTGTACTCTCTCGTCTGTTCGGAAAGGGCTTTGTTGATAAATTTTATTCTGTAAATTTCTTCGCTGTGAATGTATTTTTGTGAGGAAAGTACCTTTTAAAAGAAAAAATAAACAGATTTAACGAGATTAAAAAAAGGTAGAAAAGTGTTATTAGGATAAGAAACCGCACGATTGCAGGAAATCTTATTTGTTAGAAATTTACCATGAAAACGTGAAAAATGATCTGATTGGTGTAAGACTTAAGTTGTAATTGCCCCAAGTTCCTATGGACTAAGTGCGAGCCCGAGACAAGGTCGAATCCAACAAACTTCAGAGTTGAGTCACTGAGGCAGGTAGAGATGCTATAATTAACTATTTTACAAGCATATATTTTTATGCTCCAGTAAGCGGGACATACTTAGTTCAGCTCTATAACAAACAAATGTCTGAACTATACCACCTTCCAAATCATGCACTTATACCATGTACTAAATACATGACAATAAAAATTCAGTGAACTGTTACATGTTAATAAATCAGAGGATCGTTAGAAAATATGAATGTCTTATATGATAGTTGCTGGAGATGTCCTGTATGATAAAGACACACTAAATCAATCAGTGACTGCATTTATTTTCTTCTTTGATTGGTACTCGTACCACATTTGATGAAATGCCGTTTAAATCTCACCAGTGATTGCAACATTTTGAGCATTGAATTTTTTCCTGGCCACTTTTTGATAAGTGAAACTAGGGTCAGCTCTTGGCCAAATGCATTACGTCTTGTACAGTGGTATGGTTATGATGAACATTGGCAGGAACTGTATTTTTCTGTAAGATACCCCCCCCCCCCCTTCACACCAGGAAAAATAAGTTGGGATTATTGCAACATTAGAAACAATTTAGCCAATTGGATGCCAGGATGTTCGTACAATCTTTAAAAAAAAAAAACATGCCAACTACTGGTTAATACCACAGGTTGCACTAGTACATATACAATAGTAGTATAATGGTTAGTAGTTTTGTATTTAGGACAGATCAATTGTTAACTTTCAAAATAATACATACTTGCTCCGGCTCTGACCATCAAAGTTATGTTCCCAGCTGTTGCATCCATTTCAGTCATAATTATATTTTATATTTCTGTCGTCTCGGGTTCGAGACCTGGGTCATGGCACCCGAGACCGAGGCCAAGTCATTTCTTCTCGAGACCAAGACCGGGCAACAAGAGACCGAGACAGTGGGGCGAGACCGGTCTCGAGACCTGTCTTTTGGACGACACTGAATTATGGACACCCATAGAAAATTCAGTAAGCCCCCCTCCCCCCGGCCCGTCCACATTTGCGCTAGGCCCTTATGCAAATCCATATCTTTCTTATCACCGCATCGTTCTACGTATCTCATTACCTGTGGCGAACTCGGTATGTCATATTTCGTTAATGTTTGGCCCACCAAGGCTCCCCCTGTTGGCGTAGTTTGGTAGTAGAAATCACCGGCCACGTATGCGGCATAACGTTCGTCAGTCGGAGCTGAGAGGCAACCCTGTGTGTGATAAAATGATAAATGGAGTTTTTTGAGGGAGTCATACATTGTTAGGGAGTGTACATTGTTTTCTATGCTTGACAGACAATCTTCATAAACGTCGTCATGGAAACTACTTTTTTCACATGCTAGTGATATTTGCAACTGAACGGTTATTCGATAGCCTAACTTAAAATTTGATGATCATATCCCATGCAATGAGTTGCTAGCAATTTCATAGATTCACTGCATGGTTAGCAGTGGTAACTGACGCATTCATTTGTTGTAACTTTCAAAAAAGTAGCTGTCAACAAAACGAGAATATTTACAAGTTTACATTGTTTGCTACGAAAGTTGCTGTAGTGCATACAGTAATACCTCTACTAGTGTATCACTACGTTATAATCACATGCATCATTTCATCTGCAAGTATCAAAGTCGGGCCTGATAAAGACTTACATCCGGGTCGTCGTTGTAATCTGCGCCTATGCAGACCATAAACAGGGTTAGCTCTAATTGCAAACTGTTCCTCAAAAATTCGGGAAAAAATGCAATCTCGATGGTAACTTCCTCGAGATGAGAGACACCGGGCTTATACCCTCCGATCAAGTTGATGGATTTGTCTCTTCCATAGACCTGTTTGACGACCAACCTAGAAAACAAAACAGAAGGTCGAGTTGGTGATATTATGCAAATTAAAATCTTTTAAAGTTGGATATCCTGCTATTAGAAACACGCAGTGGTGGATCCGGATGTAGGGGGGGGGGGGGGTCCGTAGTGTACGTGCATTCCCCTCCCATGACAAAAAATCAAAACTTGATCAATTATTGTGTCTTCTGAAGACATCTCACCGTTGCTCTTCACGGTATGGTGTAGAAACTCTTTCACCATGTTGAGAGCACTATTTTTTTAATTTAAATCCTCGCTGATATGGAAGACACTATACCACAATGAATCTAGTTAAGTCCCAAACAAAATTCCTAGACCCCAAACATGTTCCTTCGAAATTTACACATGTGTACCTCAGATTCAGCAAATTCCCACAAAGGGAGAGAAACGGGTAGGCCTACACACTGACGATAATATCAGTGAGAAATTTGGAACTTCCTCAAGCTTGAATAGATTCATAGTGACTTCAATTTCACCTTGGACTGTCTCTTTCGGCGTCCGTTAGTTCTACCGTGCTTTGGAGGGTGATCTCGTGTGAGATGATAGCATCAGGTATTTCTAGTAGTTCACACGTATCTACACTGCTCGCATTCTGCTTCAGATTTGTACATTTGTAGGTTTCATATTTGAACTGAAAGTTACCTGCAATGGGAAAAAAAAATAGAAATGCATTATCTATATTCCCCCGAACAATGAAGCTACTTTGAGAAGTTATCCTGTAAGGATAGAAGTCCATCTAAACCTCATCGTAAGGGCCCGAATGGCTGAGGTAATGATTAGCATATGCTAGTTCATTTCAATGAAGGGTGATGGAGACAGTCATGTTAACCCGAGTTGGGCAAAAATGGTGTAAAACCAGGCTGGCCGTTCAAAATTAAAGCCGAGTATAATTCCGGCCACGTGGTGACGTCACTATCGGTGAGAAAAAAAGGGCAAAAAAAAAACTCTTTCTACTTTACCAGTGGCGTCGATGGGTCTATCATTGGTTGCACTCGTTTCATCAACATTCAGGACCAAAGTGAAGTACCATTGTTGAGTACACTGTCCCCGGTACTCAGTGAAATCGCACTGGGGTGTATGATTCACATCGAGATCTGATAGGTCCTCGACTGTCTCGTCTAAAAAAAAAAAATAGAAAGAAAGCTAGTTCCTTTTAATAGTTATTCCACACACTGGCGGATCCACTATGGGGGGGGGGGGGCAGTGGGGATAAGAGTACATTATGAACATTGCCCTTCACCTGATTTTTGGAACAGGTGAGGGCATTCAGTTAAAGAACACTTTCCAACGTGTTAGGGGACACTCCTTCCCCATAGAAACTTTCCCTTACATCACTGTACCACCAGATTGGCTCCTCGCAAGCAAAGGACTTGGATCCACCGGCGGTGAGCCTTAATATGTAGAACGGATGGGGTATTTTGATGGAGGGGCGGCACCAAACTTATCCAAAACAATTTTGGATTAATTTCATTATTCATTTCGACGCCTGCCAGGATGGGATATGGTATAAGGTACGTATATCCTAATACTTTCTAATATCGACTTTTACTGATTTACAGTCTTTCTTAACACGTATCAGGTCCAAGGGTACTTCTGGTCAAAATTACCAAATGCACATTTGCTATTAATTACAGTGGACTAAAATACAGTTTTCGTGTTTGATTTTTCTGCCGGAAAATCTATACCTACCTGGACAACCCAAAATCTCGAGACGCATTGATTGCTGGTTGTTGTGAGTCAAAGGAAAAATTCTTACATATCGAGCTTTCATTGGATTAGCAAAATAGTTGGTCACCTGCGTCGATGAGTCGAAGTTACCACTGAAAGTCTGAAAAAGAAGTAAGAATACTAGTTTGGTAACAAACAGAACCCATCAGATAATGCTTCAAACGACTGCGGTACTGGTATGCTTCACTACTCCATCAATATCACAAATGCATCATACATGGTTATGGCTTCTCCAGATATCCCAACCAATCTATCTACATACTATATACTGCTGCATCACAGACTTCTGTTTGAGGATAAAGTTCATGATGAATTTATCAGAAAATAAGATTCTTTAACATTTTAATGGTCGGTGCCCTCCGGCAGATATCGTCTGAAAAGCCGTTCCCTTGTTGTCAAGTGAATTTTTCACTTCAAAACAATGATTAAAGAAAAACTCATCACCCCAGACAGTTTCAATTCTCCCAACCACCTACCTCTAGTCCCTCCCTCAGCCTGTCTTAAATTCCTCCACATGTGTAATCAAAACAATGGATCCCTGTGTACGCTGTGTAATCATAGCTGCTCTGCATCTTTCGAATTTGCTGTCAATCTAAGAATACTGTAACTTAGAACCAGTTGAGAATTTTCCTTTCCTGGAGGTAAAATATAGCTCAGGGTGATGCAATACAGCCTTTAACATTAACATCACCATTGGCAACAGATTTCCATTTTCAGGTTTGTTCACACTCGAAATGTTATGCAGTTTAAAATATTTTGTATCCCATAGTAGTTTGAAAAACAAAAAGGACCAAAGAGTTTTTAAAGAGAGAACAGAAGAGGGAGGGGAGGGGGTCGATCATGATGTTTTTGACCTCATTATCTCCATCATGGTTTTGTACGACTTCCCATTCTTCTCCGTCTAATCGACAGGCCACTTGAAAAGTCTCTACCCACTGCTCGAAGCCGAGGTTTCTTCCCTGTGTAATCACACCAGATATAGGAATATCGGCCCCCAGATCAATCTGTGAGTAAACAAAGAAAAAATCAAAGTTGAAATTTTTGCAGTTAGATCCTGGCGAGTTCGCAGGACTGCCTTCGTCTAAAAAAAAGAGAAAATTTTACAAAAAGGTCATTCGAACCAAAAACGAACCACTCGACCCCCCCCCCCCCCTCACTCAACTCGGATATTGGGCGGAAATCATCCAACTTGTTACTACCTCCCACTGTGATGCAATTTTGGGTAAAAGACACTCCAAATTGATCGTTATCCTTCCCAGAACCACAATCCTCAGTCCCTGACACAAGTCATTTCTTACGCGCTGTGACCGTTCCCTTTCCTCTCTCCACCCTTAGGTTTTGTGGAGAACGTCTTTTCCCAAAAATTAATACTTGTCTGGAACGCAAAATGACTCCGCTTCATTCATTGACATGCAGTGCAATGGTCAATATATTTTGTTGTGTTTGATCGTATTATTTTCGCTCAATATTCGGTTAACTCTATGTAAGATGAACAGTGTCAAAATATATCTGCATATAGGAGAAAGACCAGTCTTAAGTAGGATTGAACTTACGGGAAAAAAACTAGCAAATAACGAACCACAACATTGAATTACAACTGTTCACTTTGCATCCCGATGACTCATAAAAGTTATATGCAATTACAATGTAAAGAACACCCCCCCCCCCGTTCCAAAAAACACAACGCGTTTAAATAGGGGGGTCGCGGAGAAAATTATGAGGGGTTATGCTTTCCATTAATCATAGACGGGAGGGGAAGGATTACGAAGATATACCTCAATGTAGGGATTGGCGTCTGCAGAATCTGGTATCCAGGCTCCGCCACTCTCACTATCTTGTTCCATATTTAGGCGTCCGTATCGAGGGGCGTACAACTCAGTGCCAGGGGCGGAAGCGAAGAAGGATGATGACGAGATCTGAGAATCTGAAATGCTGCCATCTTCCATCCCCAGAGGTGTATGACATCCTTTCTCGAGGGCAAAAAAAAGATGAAAAATTTGACCATCAACTTTCTAGCCATAATTATTCAAAACAATATCCTGAAACATCTTTTACCGTTGAAACGCTTTTAATCGTGAAAACTTAACGCTGGCCTCGTTTTCTTACGTAATAGTTGGATGTCGGTGGCGCAGCGGGCGCATTCTTCCTGTGGGGGAGAGGGAACTCAAGTATCGCTTTTTAATCACCGTCGGTTGGGACGGAGCATGCCAGAAAATCGTCGAAAAATTGCCCTGCCAGGCTTCACAGACACCCCTTTTCACTCTTGCCCCCCAAATCTGCTGAAGGAGAGGGGGGGGGGGGTTGTCACAGCCAAGCCGTGTCTGTCGAATGGTATTTCCAATGTGTGATTTTTAGATGAAACATTACATACCTCTGCTTGGTAGAAGGGTGATGTGGCTAATGGTATTCTTGCTGTTTGCTGAAGTATAAGTTAAGGAATTATATTTGTAGACAGAAATTAGTTCTCCGTCAGAGTCTGTTATGGTCTGAAACGCCATCTCTACTTCCGCCCTAGAGCTGTAAAGAAAACGCACCAACATCATTAATACCATCAGCAACATGAGTTAACTTAAGGCTCCAGTCTCACTTTGGCAGAGAATTTGAAAATCAAAAATGTGGATGTTCCTCAAACTGTCAAACAAAATCGTAGGAGTAAAATGATTTTAGGACAACAGTAATGTCAATAAAATGGAAAACGTACCGGCTGTAAGCCCAATATGTCAGTTTCATTTTTGGCAATTTCTTTCGGCAACTCATTCATTTGCAAAGAGCATGAAGGTCAACGCTATAGATGGATTAGTTTGGCTGGGCTGCGCTCTAGTAAAGCTCTTAAATTACCCCCCCCCCCCCAATAGCGCTTAAATTAGCCATCTGTTCATTCTAGAAGATTACCCCGAGGCCAAAGACATAATAATACGGATGCTGTAATACGGTTTGTGGATTCAATGGGCTTAAAAGGTATTAAGAACTTAACATGAAAGGAGTTCATGTCGTCTGCTACGTCGTCAGTTACATCGGAAAATTTTGTCCATAGCTACAACATTGCCAATCGTTATTCTTGAAAATTATTTTACACCTTTTTGGTGCGTTCTCGGTTTATCATAGTTGACCACTTCAAGGATGCGTAACTTGGTGAACATGGGCACACCTAATGCGAATTTTGAAGGTTGGTGCGAAAGACGGGGATTCTGCAATGAATTGTAGTCTGATGTCCATCCTTTGCATATGGTAAGAACCCTATAGCTTATTTCTATACTCCAGTCTTATACTGATTCAGAACGCAAAACCAGTCGTTTTGATTTGTGAGCCTTATGTCCCGTCTTGACTGTCGGCAAGAACCTTGGCATCAAAGCATTGTTCCTTTTCATAGCATAGAAGTAGGTGTGAATAAAAGTCAGAGGGTGCTGTGAGCGGTTATCACACCGGAGAAATTCGAACAGGATGAGCATAAATTTGACTTAGTTGTTTAACCTCGTTCTTCACCAGCAGATCCCAGAGATGGGCCCAACTTATAACCTATGTCACCTATGTCGGTGGGACCATTATTTCTTTTTATGTTGGTCTCTCTTAGGAAACTGACATTGCTACAGGCCTGAGGATCATTTCAATAGTGGGCCCCGAACATTTATGATGTTCTCATTATATCATAATCTTTACTATAAACCGTAAAGAAACCGGTAGCAACAGATGCGGTTAAATTATGACAAATGAACACAATGAATTGCGTCATGGGGCTATAGCTTAGGATCACTCAGTGGAGATGGTACAAGAATGAATTACAATCGCGCCTTCACAAAGGTGGAGCGATCGAGTCATGCGTATTGACAAACCTTTGTGACAACTAAAAGACCTAATTTTAACTGGTTTACAATTTGGAATACAGGGAACCCTACACTATAGGAGTGGCTCTTTTAAACACCCACACACACATACAGCAACAAATGAATTTCTTACTTTTCGAAGGATTTATGTTTGTACTGAAAATAACACATTTCTTGTGTTTCACAATTAGTTTTTGCGTTCAGTAAAAGAGCCTACATGGCTTTTAAATTTAATTCAAGTTTTCCAGATCTGCTAAGGGAATGTTCTATTTTATTCTTAACATTTGCTAATATGCTTCTTTGGTGTGCAGCCTAGTCGGTTCGTTGCAGATCATGTGGTCCAGTGCAAGGCATGAGAAATTTTTGAGTTCGCAGCAACCTGACCAATTTCTTAAACTAATTAAAATAATAATGTAACTTTACCGATCAATGTCATTCTCGGGGTCGTCTTCAATATAAACTGTCCTCACAATGGCGTATTGAAATATGGGTCGCAATCTATCTGTAGAACTTATCAAAAACCTGTGATTAAAAGAAAAAATACATTAGATCACCTGTTATGATTTTTAGTGGTATTGCACAACCTCATTGTCTTATTGATTTTGGCAAAATGTATTTACAGAGGGTCAAACCATTTCCAAGATGTCGGTGAAGCATCTTTGAAGCTCAAAGAGTAACGCAAAATGTGTATATTCTCAATGCTTCTACAGTTGTACGAAACGACTTACATGTACTTAACACCGTAACATTTAATGCATGGGCATACTCCCGGACATTACTAAAGGTTAGCCACTAAGTCGAAGAAACTGAAATGTTTATACTTCAGACATCACCCTTTTTTTTTTCTATGGAACAGCATTGAACATTCAATAACACCTGAAATTCCTCAAAAGGTCCTTTTTGAACATAACAAATTTTATTTGACATTTTGTGGAGAATAAAATGCATGGTTGTTTAACGTACCACCATTACACTATCTTAAAGGAGCGCTACCAATGGTAGCGTACATGTGTAAGAAATCTTTTCACAAATCACAGGAAATGGCACTTTCGCCGTGTCCTATCTCACCATAAATTTTAATTAAGAGAATTTTAAAGGGGGCCAAATTATATTGTTGAATATTAGGGTTCATCGATAGCATCAACACGACGTGTAAAATCGTAAATCCAACATGACATTGAGCTACATAATAGCCTAAATTCCTGTAAGGTCAGTGATGAAAATATTTGTAGTATTTTACCTGGATAAAGCAATGCGCAGAAGCCGCCAGTAGAGGACTGCGTAACTCTCTACGTAAGACGGTAGTATGTCCCCTCTGTTTGGATACTTGGGTCTGACGTTTGTCATGTACAGCGTGGTGTTGAATTCGATGGACTCCTCGTAAACATTCCTGATCCAAACGGATTCATTGTTGGTGTTTTGGCAGGCGAAGAGGTCATCAATGTTCCCTAAAACGGAGAGAACAGAAAGAAACTCTGACCAAATGACTAGGATAAAATATACCGATTGACGTGCACGAAACATTCAGAAGTACATTCACATTCGTATAACTTCAGCCGAATGTAAGGTATGGATGTACATAGATAATTCAAACAGGAGTAAACAAAGCAACAACCAAGGAGTTTGGATTCCGTCATATACCAACATGTAATTGCTGTCCAAGAACAAACCGTTACATATTACTTGCATGTAATTAGGTAAAACCGCCATATTAATTCTAAAATGGAAACCAAAATGTCATATTTCGCATATACCATTGAAAATATAGTTGTCGGATCTTTTCTGGGTCTGTAAGTCAAAGTTACCCCCCATCGTGAAAGTTGAAAAGAGCTGCTTCGCTCCAGGCGGCTGTGGATCGTAATCGTCACTGTAAAACCCGTCCTGAATATTAAAAACCAAATAAAAAGCAGAAAAAAAAAAGCGGTGTAAACAAGAAAAACAAACGGTGAAATGAATTATTGTTGAGAAGTTTGGATAGGTGAGATTTCCGACCATAAAGAACAATTTAGAGGGTCGGATCGATCTGGAAAAAAATAAAAAATAAAACACGAAATAAGTAAAGACAATGCTTAACTTTGCGAGACCAAGACTGACGATTTTTGACGAACTGACGCTTATGTTTGACAATAACTTACGCTATATGGTACGTCATCAAATATGTTAGAACACGATCCCGTGTTATCTGCGTCGAGAGTACCGGCATTGTTAGTGGTAACCGCCATGGTGCCGTCTAGATCGTATTGTTGAAAGTCTAGCACCCAAAGCTCCTCCTCGTTTCTAACGTTCTCTGTCTCAACATTCAAAACCACAATACCTGGATAGAGGTCGGGGAAAAGAGGTTAGAGGTTACTTACGGAAAGAGGTTACTATTGAAGAAGGGGGGTGATGACCGTGAGGAGAAGGGAGTAAGATGTTGAGGCGGAGTTTACTCTCATTAAAGAGTAACTTCACGATGACTTCCAATCGTTACTGTTTTCTGTGGTCATTGGTGCTCTTTTTTTTCGGCGAGGTTTGGGCCGTATTATTATATAAATAGCCACAAAAAAAAAAAAACTGTGCAAGGATGACTAACTACAAAAGTTACCGCTTTGTCAGAGATACACATATCGAATAAAGCAGGAAAAAAGAGTATCTAAATGTATTGTCTTATATTTTGTGCACTTGTCACGTAAGAAGGATATAAAACCGGCGATGTGTTAAGACACCACTAACAACAAGATTACACGTAAAACAAAACTGAATTTCTAGGAAGAGTCCTAGTTAATCCTTAAAGGCTTACCGTCGGTAATATCGAATTCACGCACTGTTGCTTGGCCCATCACGTCGAACAAATCGTCCTCCCCATGTGTTAAAGGTTTGCCAAAATAAGCCTGCACTGTTGGAAATACAAACCATATACCGTGCAACAAAACGTATGTTAACAAAACTGAAAAATCCATCATGGAGGCAGGGACTGACACGTAAGATCTACACTCGGTCAACAGAAATGAACCTAGACAAAACTAAAATAATGAAAAACTCATAGTGTTCACTAAATAATGCCACAAGGGAATAGACAAGGTGGTCTTTATATACGCATTCCCCACAGAGATTCTTTTTAGGAATAATTTATTTGGTGATGGGGTGTACGTATATGTTATGTATTCAATACTTACGTTAGAAAACCACCCGAAAACCTGCAATAGACTCTATCGACGCAAAAGTATGTTGCAAATTGACAAATATATTATTGCAGGTGATCAAGTTCCCAAAAACATTTTATAGCGAAATGAAAAACAAAATGATCTACCTTTCAACCCCATACGTTAGTGGTGTAAACCTTGTCAGCACTCTTATGTAACGAAAAAGTCTATTGGGATGCACTGAAGATGGAACGTTGTATTGTTCTGTAGACATGCTGCAAATTTTATTCTAATGAGCAGGAGTTGAACTACAAGGTGACCGTGAGAAACCAAATGAAAAAGTTTTGGGTACACCTAATCGAAATTTTGAGCTATCTCCCTGAGATCTATAGTATAGTTATTAGGATATAAGGACTTACCAGTGTATTGTCTTGGATGTTTTATAAATACTTACATAGAAAAATCGACTTAATTATTGCATTTTTTAAATTTTACCTTGTTAAATGCTCAGTCATTTTAAAATTTCAACCCTTACTATTGTAAAATTTAAATTCGGGTGAAGAAATGTTCTATTTTGAACTTTCAAGTTTTTTTTTTTACCAACAGAGGCCAATTGCAATTAAGACAACTGCGTTTGACATAATTGTAAAAACAGTTATTTTTTACACTTTGATTGCTTCTCTCAGTTCCCAAGTGTAAGCCGGTTACATGTAATTTACACTCGAGCCTGATAGGTTGCATTTGCTGGCCTGTGCACTTTGTTGCAGTAGACCTGCACCTGTGTTGCTGCCGCCAGTGACTATGGTATTATTTCGTAAAGCGATCTGAGTTGTTCCTCATTATAGGACTACGCCTATACTAACTCAACGAACGCACTCCACCCATCTCCCGGAAAGTACAACTGGTGAAGCAAAACATTTTAATTTAGCTTCACAACAAACAAACACGGATAGTGTGGGCAACTATACCATTTTGTGCTGTCCATTGGTAGACGCATGCCCCCGGTGTATCTACGTATGTGTTCAGCCCCCGGAAAGGGAACTGTTTGACAAAAAGGCCTAAAATAATTTATTTATTTATTTATTTAGCTGAACATGTACACGGATAATTCTTCAGTTAATGTATTTGAAAGAGTACATTGTAAGGATCACAACATTACCAATGATAGTGACTTTATCCTGTACATGAGGCCCAGGCAGCAGTCCTAGTAAAGTGAACCATGGCCCATAATGCCTTTGTTCAGTTGAAAAGGAACGTGGATGATTTTCCTCAGTTATATTTGAAAAATTTCATATTAAGGATCACGTAAATACCAATGACAGCAACTTTATCTATCTTGTACATGCGCTAAATCAGTGGCCCCAAAGAGGGGCCCATGGCCGGTTAACACTTTTTTTTTCAGTTGAAAAGGTACATGGATAATTCTTTTTGTACTTGAAAGTGTGCGTCTTAGGAATCTCGCAAATACCAAGTATAGCAATTTTATCTTGCACATGGGCCAAAAAATATCTATGACAGCAACCTTATCCTGAGTATGGGCCCAAAAAGTTGTGCAAAATGGGCCCATAGTCAATAAAGACTTTGCTCAGTAAAAAAGTGCATGGATAATTCTTTTGTATTTGAAGAAGTATACTGTATCTTAGGGATCACAAAAATACTAATGACAGCAACTTTATCTCGCACATGGGCCCTAACAGTAGCCCCAAAGGGACTCATGGCCCATAACGAGTTTTTTTTTAGTTGAAAAGATACAGCTATTGCATGGATGATTTTTGTGTGTGTGTTTGAAAGAGTGCATCTATCACAAGAGGGCAAATCAATCTTGTACATTGGTCCAGACAAAAAAAGGCTCGTGGCTCACAATGCGTTTATTCATGTTAAAAGGAATATTTACACTTGCTTTTGTCACAGCAAATGTATCTTAGATGAAGTACCGAAGTACTATACTGACAATTTTGGTGATCCCATATGGACCCCCAAAATATATGACTACTGTCTGTACAGACTGTTGCTGTCACACCCATTTTGACTATTACCAGTGAGCTATGGTGGACATTTTCCAGTTAAATTAAACGTATACCTTTTGAGGGGTAATGAATGCATATTGTGGCTCTTTCCTTTACCAAATGTACAAGATGCACACTGGCAGCCTTATCATTCCTTGATCCCTCGGCCCAACCATCTTCTGTAGTACCTTTTCAGATCTATGAATACATGCTCTTGACTCCCGGACTAACAGACTTTACTAAACGCATGAGTTGTAAAAGTTACGTAACGAACAATACATCTGTTTCACAGCTGAGAAACTTGTACTGCACTGTAGTGTAAGTGTAATCGCGCACGGTCCTTTGCAGTTGTCGTTACTCATACTCCATAGTTGAAAACTTGAACATGGGTTCAGAAAACGAGATTGCCGAATTTATGAAAACTGCCGAAGAACTAGCTCGGGAAGCTGGAATTGTGAGTGTTGGAGCTCTTGTCACAAAATTAAGACGTATTTTTGTCTTACCAGTTTTGCGATTCAATGAATTCTCGACTACACTGATCTGTCAGGAGCACTATTGTAACGTGTAAAGGTCAGTGGGCTAATTGAGGATACTGACTTAGCCTGTATGTGGCAATGCCATTGGCAGTAGTTACGCGAGAGTGTGGGTAACAATTCTGAGTTTGCCTAACCTTGGGGCCAAGATAATGGAGGAATAACTAAGCCCTATGATGCATAGATGCGTGCTAGCATGAAATATCCTTTGTAAAAGAATCTTGGCTCTAATTTAGAATTAGTGACCACCAGTCAAGTTTATTGATGATGGTTAGGATTAAGTATTTGATGAGAATAAACCAAGTTGAAGGTGTAAAAAGCTATTTAGGCCTAGCTTTAACCTAAATAACCACCAATCATGGTTAAAATTGAGAGTTAGGATTAAGTTTTCGATGAAGTTAGGCAAAGACAAAGATTTTTAAGAAGAATACGTCACTTCTGGTCACTGATTCTAAATGAGTACCAAAAAAATTCATCCAGGAATATTGATTCTTCAAAATATGAAATTTGGTTTATTTATTTTAAGCCGCACAGGTAGTTATTTGTCTTCATATTTGAAGCAGATTCACATAATGGTGCTCACTAACCAAAGCTGACACTGTAATTCATACAACCAAATTTCGTGCTTCCTTTGACACAGTGCTCGCATGCATGGATGTCATCATAGTGGGGCCTAATTATTTGTGAGATAATGGCCTAGCGCTGTTATAGATCTAGCTATTCATAATTCAAAGGGAGTAATTGTAAAATACCCAGCCATATTGAAGACACTTTATCAAATCCTGGATACTGATCCCTCATTGATATAACCTTTTACTTTTTAGGTCTCACCCTAATTGCTTTTGTCTTGAGAACTGCGCTGTGTTGTCTGTGAATGTGATGATTGAAATGGTGCAGTCGTGGCTTATCTTTCAAAGAAACATGTACTGGACAGGAAATATACAAATATCTTCCTTATTGCTTTGAAAAAACAGGTTAAGTCCAATGAACTTGGATCACGTTTTCTTCAAGTGGAACTGCTCGTACTTCAAACAATTTGACTCTAATTCAGAATCAGTGACCACCAGTCAAAGTTATTGATGATGTTTAGGATTAAGATAGGATTAAGTATTTGATGAGAATAAACCAAGTTGTAAAAAGCTATTTAGGCCTAGTTGTGACCTAAATAATCATCAATCATGGTTAGAATTGAGAGTTAGGGTTAAGTTTATGGTGAAATTAGGCAAAAACAAGGATTTTATGAAAATATGTCACTTCCGGTCTCTGATTTTAAAGTAGTACCAAAAATTCTAAGCCCAGTGGACCTGGTATATTTTTTAAGAATGACTTCATGAAAAGCTGATGTCACCATTGCTTGACATTTTGATGTTGACATTCATTGGTAGTCCATTTGTCACTGGATTCTTACAGACATAGTGGAGGTGGCATGCTGACTAGGAATTCATTTTTTGGCTCCGTAATTTAGAATCAGTGATTTAGAATCAATTTTGAATCCTCCTCTGACCTCTTTGTCTTCCAGTAATAAACTTCTAACACTTTTTCCACAGGTTTAACTGTTGTTCATTTTACAAAAAAGTTTACAACTTTGAAATACTGAGGAGAGGAAAAAAACTCTTAAAACAAAAAATAAGAAAAGATAAGACATAGATGCAACACCACCTCTTTTAGTTGTCTGATGAATTGTTGACGTCACTTCCGGGCACTGATTCTAAATTCGTACTCATTTTTTTCAGTGGATTCCTAGTCAAAGTTATATCATTGTAGGTTCACACACAGTAACCCAGATTGGAAAGTTTGCTGTGCGTGGGGATTTATCCCCTGTGCACAGCAAATGTAGGTCTAGACTTCAATATTTTTCAGTCTTTACTTTGCATGACAGTAGGTTAGATGTGAGGCAAGTTAGGTTCCACATAAAAGATGTAGTATTCCTTCCCACAGACCAGGGACCTATCATCTAACCTAACATCTGTTAAATCCAACTGAAAGGTGCATTATAAGGTTACTTTACCTGTAAGAAATTCTGTAGTGCAAGGTTCCGTACTTGGTCCTCTTTGTTTTATCATCTATATGGATGACCTTGACATTGGTTTAAAGGAGCTCATTGAGTCGATATCAGTGGGTTTGTTTGTGAGGACTTTGAAGAGTACAAACACATAAAACTGCCCTTAATTACAGTAGCATAATTAGTCAAGTTTCACAACCAATACTTATGAAAACTGTCATTCTTGATTCCTTGCCGAAGGCATGCAAGGAATCTATGCAATGGTGATGTCGTGTGTGTGTATGTGCATGTGTTTGTGATGCCTGGCTTGTAAACATGATATCTCAAGAAGGGTAACCATGACTGATCTCATACTTGGTGTGTGGTTTGTCATAGTAGATGATCCCCATTGTTTTTGGTGGAGGTCAAAGGTCATTTGAGGTCACCAGAGGTCAAAATGTGGAAACCTTGTAAACACGATATCTCAAAAACGGTAACTGTGACTGATATCATACTTGATGTGTGGGTTGATCATATTGAGTAGATGATCCCTATTGTTTTTGGTGGAGGTCAAAGGTCATTGGAGGTCACCATAGGTCAAACTGTAAAAACCTTGTAAACACAATATCTCAAGAAGGGTTGTTGTGACTTATGTCATACTTAATGTGTGGTTGATCATATTTAGTAAATGATCCCCATTGTTTTGGGTGGATGTCAAAGGTCATCTGAGGCCACCAGAGGTCAAAGTGTTAAAACCCTTGTAAACGAATTATCTCCAGAAGGGTAACTGTGACTGATGTTGTAAATGATGTTTGGGTGGGTCATATTGAGTAGATGATCCCAATTGTTTTTGGTAGAGGTCAAAGGTCATGTGAGGTCACCAGTTGCCAAACTATATAAACCTTATAAACACGATATCTCATGAAGGGTAACTGTGACTGATGTCATACTTGGTTTGTAGTAAGTAGAATACTCTTTTTGATTTTGATGGAGGTCAAAGGTCATTTGAGGTCACCAGAGGTCAAACTGAAAACCTTGTAAACACAGTGTCAGCAGGGTAACTGTGACTGATGTCACACTTGGTGTGTTGCTTGGTCATACTGAATAGCTGATCCTTATTATTTTTGGTCAGGGGCAAAGGTCATTTGAGGTCACCATAGGTCAAACTGTAAAAAGGAGTAAACATTATATCTCCAGGAGTCTAACAATGACTGATGTCATACTTGATGTGTGGATTGTATGTACTGAGTAGAAGACTCCTTTCGTTTTTGGTGGAGTTCAAAGGTTGTTTGAGGTCACCTGAGGTTAAATTGTGGAAACCTTGCAAACACATTACCTACAGAAGGGTGATGTTGACTGATATCATACTTGATATGTGGGTTGGCCGTACTGGGTAGGTGATCTCTATTGCCTTTGGTGGATGTCACATGTCATTTGAGGTCACTAAAAAAAGGTCATTTTGCATTGAAGGCTGATTAATGTGGTGTTTCAAGAACAATGACTGTAGTTGATCTCACACTTGCCATGTGGATAATTCATGTTTGTTATAATATAAACATGTCACAAGGAATCACAAAGCCTTTTGGCTTTCTGTTTTTTTTTAACTTTTTTACTCTTCCTTGTATTGGCTGTGTACATCTAAGTACTAATGTGAAAAGTGTCTGGTTGCAAATTTTCAAAACCCAAAGTTAACTGTTACTCATTATTAATGTTCCTTTGTATGTGGCACATCTGTTAGTTGATCATTAGTCATCAGTATGTGAAGGAAACTTGACAGGTTCAATAAAATTCAGTGAATTTCATGAAACAACACGATGTGCCTCTCAAACTTCCTGAACAAGTAAATTTGCTGATGACACAATTAGTGTTGAGTCACCTTTACAAAAGGTACATGTTCCAAACACGTGGAAAATGCATTTTAATGATCAATGATGATTGCTCAGTATTTTACTTTGGCTGCAGTAATCCTAACAGCAACCACCTTATGAATGGTAAACCCCTTAGGAAAAAGACTGTTGGAAAAGATCTTTTTTAAAGTTTCTAATTCACTGAAGTTAAGTCTGCACTGTGCATAGGTTATCAAAAAGCACACAAAGTAATTGTAACTTTCAGGATAGAAACTTGAAGATTATTCTAAGTCTTTGCAATTCACTTGTTTGACCAATTATTGACTACCTTGTGACAGTTTGGAAGCCGTTCCTTGAAAAAGATATCGCCTTGATCAAGGATGTCCAAAGCTACATCCATGGCTAAAGTGATTCCATTTCTTAGAACATTTTCCTGTGATGACACATCTCAGTCAGGAATCTTGACAAAGCTGGAAGAGCAACACACTTGTAGTGAGGATAATATTGCAGTGATCCTCTTGCAAAGGGTCACTCTTAGAAAATTAAACCAAAACAATCTAGACTTGAATGCTAGCAAAACTCTTTTTCTATGGGATGCTGGAAATCCTGCAATACACTTCTTGAATGTGTGGTCTCTGTAACTTGACTTAATAGATTTGAAACTCAATTTAGTCAGCACAGCAGCGAATCTTCAACAGTTAGATCCCTCTCTGCTAAGACTTATACTATTGTAATACAGTATGACCTCGCTGTCACTCGTAAGTTTTACCCTGCCCTCCAAATCCCCAACCTTACGTCTTTACTGTAATATACACACACACACACACACACAAAAAATAGGAATGGTCACCACTGTATTGCTGTAAAGTTTTAGTGAAGATCAGTCATCACTCTCAGCAAATTTGCTGCTGAGGATTCACCATGGTAATAAATGTTTATTTTCGTAATGTTTATTTTCGTAATATTTTCTCGTCTGCAATATTAAGGTTAGATTGCAACCCATTTACTGTATCAATGCAGTGTTCTCCACAGATTTTTAAAGAGAGGATGTGGCCACTCTTGAAGCACATACAGTTGCAAAACAATGTTCTGGGAGGGGTTTGAGGGGAGGGGTTTGAGGGGAGGCGGTTAAACCTCACCTCAAGAATATTTCGATGATTGAGATCCAAAATGGTGCCATTTTTCACCAAGTGGAGCTTTTATGGTGACGGTTTTTTTTCTTAGCAGGAGCTGTCCCTGTTTCCAGGTTGAGGGAGGCAGAGGTTGCACCAGGGATGGGCTGGCTCCCTAAGAAATGCTGTGGAGAACCTTGAGATGTTCATTAAATTTATTAAAATGTTGATTAACTGCCTTTCAACTTACACTTCAGATTTCCCTTTTGAACAACCACATCTCCTACAAGTCGAAATTAAGCACTGGTAATAATTCATGAATGTTGATGGGTTCCATAACAAATATATGGGTGGCTGTGGTGAGATCGGTATGCTTTTTTTCTCTAAAATATAGTTTATGTTATGAAATCCTCATTGATATCATTAATTTACGTTGCTGAGCTTTATATATTCCTAGTAAATCATCAACCTTTCCATTATCAAACCACGAGAAGAAGTGATTAACTTTTTGGTTTTGATCATTAATGACTCAAGGGGAGTGCCACAGAAACCACGATGTAGTGGGGGGGGGGGGTAAAATACAGAAATACTAAATGTGCAGTGTACTGCAAAACATTACATACGTATATAATACATACATGGGAAGTATGGTTATTTGTTGATAAAAATTACACTATGGTATGGTAGGTCTGTCAAACTTCAACACTTGAAATTTCATGAAGTGAACATTACTTGAACATGTGCCAAGTGAGGTAGGTTTGACGTTTCATTTACTCTGATAATTCAAAGTGGAAAAAGCCAGCAAAGGGAGGAAATATGGTAACTATGCTAGGCATTGAACATTAACATGAATTCTTCACAATATGTGTATGATCAAAAGTATTCTTCCCTAGACTTGCAATTCTTTCATTAATTGCAGCTCGTCAGAGATGCGTACAGTAAAAAGGACAAAGACGTCGACACCAAAAGCTGCGCTGTGGATCTGGTGACGGAAACAGACACAAAAGTTGAAGAACTGCTGATCAGAAATTTAAGGGAGAAATATCCGACTCACAAGTTAGGAATTGTAACAAACTGAATTCAAAACTGAATGTGATTGATGTGCTGTGAATCACAGTTAGTACTCAAGTGCAGAATTTACTGACCCTGTTCAGGAAAGTGGTTTGTGCTTGAGTCTTTGCTGCTTCACTTGACTAACTCAAAATTAGATTCGGGATGTATTTACAAGGTATATTGGTTCCAAAGAGAATATATGATAACTGCAACAGGATTATGTTAAAGGTCCTCTGTGTAATATTTAAGTCTATAAAGTCCTATGTTACAATTCATACTATTAACAATGGTGGCTATTTTAATGACAAATTTGAAGTCATTCTTTCCTGTGACAAATGAGGTAAAGATACCTTTAAATCAGCGTGAGGGTCTTTGCACTGCTTTGTAAGATCTGTTGATGAATGCATTCATGATGTATGTGAATATTCTTACTGCATAACTTAAAAGGGGATTTGTTTCATCTTCATTGAAAATGCCAAGACTTGGTTGTTCTGAAGAAGACTTGTAATCTTCCCTCACCAGTGTCACAGTAAATGTGTCTTTGTAATGTAAATTTTACATCCATGTCTGAGTTTTGATAAATACCTCGTTCTTGCCTACTGCAGATTCATCGGGGAAGAATCTACGTCGAGCGGCGAGCCGTGCTTGTGGACGGATGATCCGACATGGATCATAGATCCAGTTGATGGCACTATGAATTTTGTCCATAGGTAAAGTGATTTAAATAATGCCAAACTGAAGTTAAAGGAAAATAGGGCATTTCTTTTTAGAGAAAACATCCATATTTTTAAGACCAATGTGTGTGGACGTAGAATGACAGACTATTCAAAATAGGGAAGGACAGTATCCTTCTCTTCAAGAAATAAGCTCCTCACAGATAGAAATTCAGTTATTTGTTGCTCAACACTAATTTGTTCACCCAAACTTTTCAAAATTCAAATGATGCATCCTCCATTACTCATCACATGCGTATTGTTGTGAGGAGATGAAACGTTGGTAGATGTTTATTGATGAGACTGAATGGTTTAACAATGATTATCGCTATTTTCCTATGTATGTCATGGTGGTGTATTCTAAACACCCCATTTTCCTTTAAGTAGTAGAGTATTGCTTCACTATACTGTCTTCTCATATGTCTTCCATGGAGGGGACTTAGGGTGGTCTGTCCCCAAGTGGAAATTGCCCTCCCCCCGAAATGGCAACTGTCCCCTTGTTTAAAGGACATTCGAAAAGCACATGAAAAAGGCATTCTGGAGTATTAACCAAATTAATCATTAGAAATGTTGAAAGTAGCCACGCTTCTATTTAAATCCATTAAATACTCACCATTTTACAAACAAGTTTAAACAAGTTTCTGCTCAACAATTGCATCATGAATAAACAGTGGTCAGATATGCAATTTTGTGAGACTGACATGGTATGTCTTACGTTATCCTTTGTTTACCAATTGTTTCAAGCACGATAAAGAATATTTATATTCCACTGGGTATTAGCTTGGAAGCAGATATTGTCCTCTTTAGAAATATTGAAATCACTCACCAGTGTAAGAGCTAGATGGCAAGTAATTAACGGAGAAGGCTAGTCAGGACTTTTGACAACAGTAAATGAGAGATTAACATATGGTGAACGACATTACCAAGTTTCATTTAAATACGTTGTTCACTTTCCAAGATATTGCAATTTGAATGTTCATAAAAAATTAATCAGGAAACTGCCATTTTGGGATCGTGATGACTGGACCACATGTGATTGAAAAGGTTTTTGCTTTTCTTTATATTTTATTGTCAATGTATTTTAACAGTCATGCGTAGATAAAAATCATAGTATTAATGATTTGATTATTACATAATACACCTCAGTAATTCAACACAAAATGTGTACATTGTGTGCAAATTTATAGGAATTATAGGTAAAGAAACAAAGAAATACATTAGAATGTTTGCTATCAGTAGTCATGTGACATCATTATTCGACTAACTGAAGTTGTTTTACATTCAATTTAGGCAAAAATGGCAGCACCCTTCTCTGAATTTCAAAAGTGTGTAATCTGTATAGGAAACAGTATCTCTGAATGAAACTTTGCTAAGATGTTTGTCAAACATTTCTGCTTCATTTTGAGAAATATATTCCCAGGGTTTCCTTCTCCTTTGAGAGAAATTTTTATAGGCCTAGCGAAAGATATACCGACACTTTGCAACTCTACACATTTTCATGAAGATTTGAGAAGCCATACCTTAAAAATGGTTATAGATATAAACTCAGTTCCAATTGTCGTTCCAGTTTTCACTTCTGAATGAAGCCAGCTCTTTTCTAGCTGCATGTAACATGGTCTTAAAATATCCAGACCTAGAAAAAAAAAGTTGGCAATAGGCTGCTGCTATTTAAAATTTAAGGTTGTCTTTTTGATTTTGGTGGAAATCAAAGGTCATTGAGGTCACCAAAGGTCAAACTGTGAAAACCTTGTAAACACAATATTTCCAAGAGGGTAACTGTGACTGATGTCATACCTAGTGTGTTGCCTGGTCATACTGATTAGATGATCCCTATCATCTTTGGTGAGGGGCAAAGGTCATTTGAGGTCACCAGAGGTCAAACTGTAAAAATGTGGAAACACAATATCTCCAGGAGTCCAACCTTGACTGATGTCTTACTTGATGTGTAGATTGTATATACTAAGTAGAAGACTCCTTTTGGTTTTGGTGGAGGTCAAAGGTTATTTGAGGTCACCCAAGGTCAAACCTTACTAACACATTAACTCCAGAAGGGTAATGTTGACTGATGTCATACTTGATGTATGGGTTAGCCATACTGGGTAGGTGATCCCTATTACTTTTGGTGGACGTCAAATGTCATGGTCATTTCAGGTCACCAAATTAAAGGTCATTTTGGGTTAAAGGCTTGTGGTGTGTCAAGAAAAATAACTGCAGTTGATTTTTTACTTGTCATGTGGATAATTCATGTTTGTTATAATATAACCATGTAGCAAGGAATCACAAATCCTTGTTGACTTTCTGTTTGAGAATGTTATCATTGAAATATACAAGTGGTCCATCTTTCATTTCTTTCCTCCTTCTTTGTACAGTTTTCCATTTGTAGGTATTTGTATAGGTCTCTCCATAAAGAAGGAAATCGTTGGTGGCGTTGTCTATAATCCAATCTATGACGAAATGTTCCAGGCGATTAAAGGACAAGGTGCCTTTTGCAATAATAAACCAATTAAGGTTTCTGGCCAAACTGGTGAGTACAACGAGAGTGTATAATCATTTACATTTTTCCATTTTTATGCAATCTGCTGTACTGAAGCAATACAATGCAACTGCCTCGTGTTTGAATCAAACATATCTGTCCATTTTAAAACCTGTACGGAGAATGAAACCCTGGAAATGTCTTTGTAAAATATGAAGCACAAGTGTTTGACAAACACTTCTCAAAGTTTCTTTAAAGTACAGTCTATCCTTCTCAAGTTACGTACCATTGAAATTCAGAGCAGGGTACTGCCATGTTTGTTTCAGTTGAATGTGTACAGACTTGAGTAAGTTTAACTATGATGTCACATTATCCCTGTTAACAGAAATTTAATGTGTATCTTTGCTTTCCTTACCTGTAATTTCCATGAATGCATACACACTTGTACACAACTTTTTGTTGAATTACTGAGGTGTGTTATACTATGATCAAATTATCTATATTTTGATTTGAATAGACACAAACCTGTTAGAACTATTTGTCAATAACTGTAAAGGAATTCAAAAATTTCCAGTAACAATTGGTCAGGTTATATTATGGTAATCTCAGAATGGCAGCATTGTAATTAATTGTTTGTGTACTTTCAAACTGCAATGTCTTGAAAAGTGAACAGCATATGCAAATAAAAGTTTGTGATGGTGATCACCAAATGTTAGGCTTCCATTTAAGAGTGATGTTTTATTGTCAAACGTTCTGACTTTTATTCGCCTTTAAAGGTTTAATGTTTGGTTCAGCTACATGTATTTTTGTTGATGTTTGCCAGTCATTCCTTTTAAATATGAATGAATGTACTCATTCACTTTGAGAGTAAAAGTACCTTTGTCAAGTCGTGCCACAGAGGTGGGCAAACTCTGAAAAATCATTTTTGATTCCTTGCCGTAGGCAGGGGAATCTATGCAGTCCTGATGTCGTGTGTGTGTATGTATGTGTGTGTGTGTGTGTGCGTGTGTGTGTGACGGTTGCTTGTAAACACTCTATCTCAAGAAGGGTAACTCTTCAGTAATTTCAGTTTTGGCATGTAGGTTGCCCATATTGAGTAGATGATCCCTATTGTTTTTGGTGTCCAAATCTTGCATATTAATGAGGTTATGGGGTAAAACATAGAAAATGTTAAAACTGCCATAGTTCCTTATCCGTGGGTCAGATTTGTTTTAAACTTGATAAGGTTGTCTGTTATTAACAGGTTCATGACCCTGTGAAATTTAATGCTTATCAATAGAGAGGAAGGGATAATTTTTCATTATAAAACAATAATAATAGCCTAAACACCATTATTGTGGTCATTATAAACTACCGTACAAATGCATATGGGGTAAATAGTGCAAAATTACTGTTGGCAGTTGTTGATTCCATGTCACACACAGTTAACTCAATGGGATTTAAGGCTACAGTACTGCATTTGTAACTTAGTGAGTAACTTCTAGTGTGAGGGACTCCAATAAGTTGTCCAGAGAGATAGTCTTGGTATGGGAGGTCATGGGGTCAGATAGACAAGCATGCAATGGAATGTTAATGGGTTTATGAAAAAAATGAAGAAAATAAAAAACCATCTGTTCTGTCATTTATTTGGATAATATTAATATCCAGAGGAACAGCTAGTAGCAGAACAAGGTTTCTTAACAATCAAATTGGAGTGCTTTCAATCATATTTCACAATGTCGGAAAAGATGGAGGAAGCAAAAATATTGAGGAGGAATCATAACTTAGGGTCAACTTACGAGGACGTTGAGTGTGTTAAAAGCTACTTGTAACAAGGAAGAAATTATTGCAGAGTGGATAAAGGAAAATTTGCAAAAGGCAGAGCGCCAATTTGAGGCAATGGAAGAGGTTCATGCTGATCTGGCTGGGCTGTTGTCTGATGAAGCATTTGAGCAAGCAGAAAGCTGGATGTTGGAATGCCAAAAGCATTATACTGAGGAGAGGGAGGAAGCATTGAAAAAGTTAAAGGAGGAAATTAAATTTCAAATTAGCATCGGAATTACCTAAGGCAGAAATTCCACCATACGATGGAGACCCAAGAACATTCTGGTCGTTTACGAAGAATTTTGAGGTAAATATGGCAGACAAGCTGACTTCAGATGAGGTAAGGTTGAGTTATTTGATTCAACTAACAACAGGCAAGACTAGAAGCAGCATTGATTACTGTGTGTTTCTTGGAGCTCAGAGATAATGTTGACTGATGTCGTGCTCGTACTGTACTTGATGTGTGGGTTGTATGGCCTGGGTAGGTGATCCCTATTGCTTTTGGTGGATGTCAAATGTCGCAGTCATTTTAGGTCACCAAAATAAAGGTCATTTTGGGTTAAAGGCTTGTGGTGTATCAAGAAAAATAACTGCAGTTGATCTTATACTTGTCACGTGAATAATCCTTGTTTGTTGTAATATAACCATGTAGCAAGGAATCACAAAGCCTTTTGGCTGTCTGGTTAAACTTCCTAATTTTTTTATTTTTAATGTTCTTTATATGTCACGATGGCCCTTATAGAATGTAGTCATTTGTGTTATTATAACACTAGAAGTGTATCTCATTTTTTCTGACACTACGGCAGTATTTATACCCATACGGAAGCCCCATAGATATTGTGACAGATTTACCAGGGAGAATAATCGGTTGATGTGCATACATCACAGTGGCGGAACAGAGTATGTAAATCCTAGCAATATGTAAGAAGCCCTTGTAGCATGTTACCCTGTACTAGAGGGATTTAAAAAGTGCTTTCCAAAAGAGTCTGTTCTGTATACCAGGTTGATGCCACTTTAATTATGAGAATACAAACCATTTGTGGGCTATCTAGTACTTTTGAAAGGAGCACAGAAGAGAGTATTTAGGGGGTTTTTACCTCTCCGACAGTGTGAACTTTTTCGAGACTCAAAAGGCAATGAACTTTTATGGGATGATATGGAGTAAGTTGCCTATCCTTTGAGAGTATGATAACTTTTGATAAGTATGAGATGTCATTGCTATGATCTAGTTAGCATGCTTCTGATGAATAAGGATGAAATATGTCAGATATATGTTGCTGTAGCAATGAGATACTCCCTCTAGTTTGGAGACCAAGCTGCTTCCTGGTGACTTTCTTACAGAGTATTGATTCCAATAGTTAATTCTTTTGTTTTGTTTTTGTCTTCCTTTTTTTTTAATTTTTTTTTTGCAAATAGATTTCAAGTTGTCTCTGCTTATAACTGAGGTTGGATTTAATACCCAGGAAATGCTAGATGTTAAAATGGCCAATGTCAAATCCCTGTTACAAGCCGGTGCAAGAGGGTAAGAAAGGAAAAGCAAACTACAATAACAACGAAAACTTCTATATTGCTATTGATTGAATCTATGACACTTTAATAGTATCGTACCATGCGGTATGGAGAGGTGTTTCTCAAGTAACCGAGGGTGGTGGGGAAACCAGCCTGCGGTTCCAAATTTTTGTGGCTTTCTCTGACGCAAGCTTTTTGTAGCCACTCTCTTACCCGCCCTCAAATGTATTGCCGAATCATCTGTTGCTTTTTGCTCGCAAGTAATAGTCACATTTTTCCACTTCTTCATTGGTTGGTGTTTGACCTGGACTTGAGAGAAGTCCATCTTTATGAAAGAGACTGCATGATTCTGACATTGTTATCTGTGACCTGTGCTCACAGTCAAAGCCTAAATTGTGTCAAAGTTTGAAGATGTTTATTTTCATTGTGCAGAGTGAGGTCACTGGGATCTGCTGCCCTCAACATGTGTCACGTAGCCAGAGGCAGCGCGGAGCTGTACCATGAGTACGGGATTCATTGCTGGGACATGGCTGCGGCATCCATCATTGTCACAGAAGCTGGTGGGGTTGTCATGGATACCACAGGTATGTTCATTTGGTCATTGCTCTCTACACCAAGGGAGTAGTCCCTTGTCTCAAAAAAGTCTCTGACCAGATATACATCCATGTAGATATCCAAAGTCATGGGCCACTGCGACTGGGACCACTGCAGTAGACCTGGTTCAGTTAATGTGAAGTGTATACTTTTCCTGCAGGATAAGCAATATCGATCACTGAACCGTTGCTGCTGTGCTGTCTCCAAAGTGACCATGTTTTAGTGTAATGATCTTCTTTGAAATGAAATAACCTAATTGGAGATGCTAGACAATGTTAAGCGATGATCAGCACTTTGACACTGACCTGTAAGTTATGGACTCGACGACATCCCGAGCTCTCTTCGCTGCTTTTACACAAGCATGGAGGAAGAATCCATGTGAGATATTTACAGACTCTACAGGCAGACA